>CM056398.1:16988517-17517815 GCA_029718625.1 Synaphobranchus kaupii
TAACTAACAATAAAGACAATAAAGATGAATACTTCATTCAAAAATACGTCTTTTAATGAACTTTGCTGCTGATACAAAAGATAAATAAAAATTCCAATATCCATTTTTTCTGTTAAAATTTAAATCCAAGGACAGGTAAAGTAGCAGCAATAAAATATAACAAAACTACAGCCGTTTTCCCTTAATCAAAGCATATTTCTGGCTTCAATACAACATAGGCTACATTTTAAATTTATAGTGCAGCTGCAGTACAAAAAACTTATTACTGGACTATCATATTAGGCCAACAGTAGGCCTAGTGCTGTAACGGACCGTAGTTGATTCCCCCCCCCCCCCCCCCCCCCCATGGTTCAGCACGCATGTGAACCGCGGATTAATTGCAATGTTTTTAACCATCATAGTGTGAAATACAGTTTTACTGCCGCTGTTACTTTTTAAAGTAATAACTCCCTAAATCTCAATGCAGAGTTGCAGTGATTTGATTATTTAAAAAAAGCAGTTGTGTGTTCACGTGAACGGGGCATATTGAAAAAGCGAAGAAGAAAAAAGGAAAAAAAGCGCAGTGACAGTCATGGCTAGCGGAGGAGCGGAAGAATTTGAGGCCTCCCGCATCATTTAAGTCGTATGTATGCAACGTTTAAGATTGTAAAGTTAAGGGCACATTTGGAATGTGAACTGGATCATTGTGAATAATAGGTTATTCTTTGCTACTGTATGTTCAACGCCATTAACAATTCATTGATCAAGAGAAAATGTGTTTCAAAATAGAAAACTTTACAGCTCATAACGTGAAGTAACATGGCTTTTAACATTAACATTAGCTACTGTAGCTAGCCAGCTAACAAGCTAACTAGCTTACCGAGACGAGTCTTCATCATCCAGAACGTGCCTCCTCTTCAGATGCTCCAGCAAAACTGATGTGACCCCATGCCAGGCAAGGTCAGTTCCAATCTGTTTAATTAACTAACAACAGCTGAAAGCAATGAAAAAAGATACGCTTATCTGAATCCAAGTGTAGCCTAGACGATCCTCGACACAGCAAAATGCACTTGTGCAAAAACAGTTTTTTTTTTTTTTCCTCTAAAACCTTGGGCTCCAAAATAATCTGACTCATCGGCAAGGGCATCCTTTTGACAGTGTCTCTGTAAAAAGTTATATACAAATAAAAAATAAACTAAATTGAATCTGAGAAGTGCACACGCGGTGCTCCTTTCACAGGTTCCAGGTGTTACAGTGCCCACCAGAATTATTGGCAACCCTCAAAAACATGGCCAAAAAGGGCTATATGTATTTATCTTTTATCATTAAAATTTTAGTAAAATTGTTTAAAAAATTAAAAATTAAATAAAAAATTATGAAAAAAATAATTTTCTTAAAAACGAGGCGCAATTATTGGCAACGCTAGAAGTAGTTACAAACAAAACCCAATTGTAGTATATTTCCATCTGAACAAAATGTCTCCTATGTAAAAAAAAAAGCCAATGTATTCACGCATAGCCTACAGAGCGCTGTCTATAACTTGCAAAAACTAGGCCTGCCTTCAAAAGTATTGATATCAAAATGTGGCCAAATTACAACTCACAATATTGCCTATCATAGCTCACACTAAATAAACTAGCTCTATTCCAAAGCAATGCTATCGAAACTTTCCTAAATTATTTAATGCAACTTGGCCCTGTGTTTCTTCATCTTACCAGAATGTGGTCAATGGAACTGTATCAAACTGCAAAATGAGAATAATTTATAGTGGAAATACTCTGATTCAGATGTATTGCACTTAGAAATGAGAAAAATTACTACACTATAGGGCATGTTTGAATAATTGTCTGCATCCACTGCTTTGGGTCTATGAAAAGCACAGAATGAATAAAATGTATTATTACTATTATTATTATTAGGTATTTATTGATTTATTTATTTGGAATATTTGGATTTCTATCAAAACCTGTGTGGTCCTACAGAGCCTAGATATCCTTGTGTTCACAAAATTCTGTTCGCAAATATCATTATTTGTTATTATTTGCTATTATTATGTTAATAAAATTCGTACTATTACTTATTTGCCATCATCTGACCCACAAACATGTCTGGATACATTTGTAAAAATGCTATATGTACGCTATATGTCTGCTTGTGAATTGTAAAGAAATCTGTAGCAGCAGTTAACATTTTAAAACCTGTACATTTTCTAAAGTAAACTTGCCAACAAAGTATAACCATATCCTTTCTGGAGTGTAATTATTCATCAACTGTTAAAAACATTAATTGAAATCATATGTTGTTCCATAAGGCACAATCTCTTCATATGCTAAGATGAAGAAACACAGGGCCAAGTTGAATTAAATAATTTAGAAAAATGTTTGGAAAGCATTGCTTTGGAATAGAGCTAGTTTATTTAGTGTGAGCTATGATAGGCAATATTGTTAGTTGTAACTTGGCCACATTTTGATATCAATACTTTTAAAGGCAGGCCTAGTTTTTGTAAATTGGAATTAAGGACTTATAGACAGCGCTCTGTAGGCTATGCGTGAGTAACTTGACTTTTTTTATGTCGGAGACGTTTTTGTTCAGATATCACTTATTTTTGGTAGCTAACTAATGATGAAAAATGCATGAAGATAATGACATCGAGGGAGACATGCATACAGAATAGTACATGCATTCCAAATAAATGCATGCAGACATTCGCGTAACCATAACGCCCTCTACTGACGAGAATGATAGCATTTCTCTTATTACCGATAGCCCACAATTACATTAAAAGAGTTTGTTGATCACCTGTATTTAATGTCTAATGAAATACAATGAACAGCACCACCTGAACTATGGATCATGAAGAAGCATTTAAATGAATTAACCAAGTCTATGGAGACATGCATGCACAATAGGCTAGACGCAAACACAGTGTAGCTGAAAGAAATGCATACAGCCTAAAATATGGAAATACAGTTGTAAAATAGGTGTATTAGTATTCTATAGAAATAATGTTAGGCTATTCAACACTGGCTTGTCGGATGCATAACTCCAAGCTTCCATGTCTGGGCTACGAGCTGCCGAGCTTCATAAGCACCGCATAATACCTTCGCAGTTTTAGTTTTTTCCGGTAGTGTAGTCTAACGTTGTCTGCGGGAAATCTTTTGGTACCGGACCATGTAGCTAGGTTTAGTTTAGTTTTCTGTAGTGCAATGGATGTAAGGCATGTTGATTCGCTTCGTAGTAGCCTAGCTTGTACCTGCTTTCTGACTAGCAGCTGACTGACGTTTCTCTGGCAAAACTAACGTTGGCTAACAAGCTTAACTGGACAACGCATATTTCCCAGGAATCTTAGCCAGCAAGAAAACAATAGATACTACTAAGAAAGTACATACAAGAGATTATTCTTCTGATTATTATTATAATTAAATGTGTTTGCAGTAAGCCATCGCGGTAGTACAGCGGTAAAAGCGCCGACTTTCAGTCGGTGCAGTTGTGCTCCGAGGGTCATGGTTCGCGCCCCGGTCCTGCCAGATCCGAGCATGGCCGGCGCCCCGTGGAAGCAGCAATTGGCGGCTGCTTCCGGGTGGGGGGAGGGGCTCGGAGAGAATCGCTGCGCATAGAACGGCCCTGGGCGAGTTGGAACTACGGTCAGGAACCTTGGAGGAGTCACGCCCTGAAGAAGGCGTGGTGATCTCTGTCCTACTGCCGGCTGACAGGGTTGTGCAGCGGTGATTCTCTAGCGGTTGCTACGGGGGGAATTGAATTAGAATGGGGGTTCAATTGGCTACCAAATTGGGGAAAAATGGGTAAAAAATCAGAAATAAAAAAACAAAAAAAGTAACATACATTGTCTGCCGAGTAGCGTAGACTAGAGCAATGTTCGGAGGCTATAGTCATTTTTTTAAAGTGACTAACCATGAATCAGATATGTTTAGGGAATTGGAGGTTTATAAATCCGATCTCTTAAGGGATTGCAGCTTATAGTAGGCAATCGTCAATTCTTAATGTATTATCGTAAATTCTTAATGTTCCTAGTAGTTAATTTTATGGTGACATTGTGTTATGTGTGAAAAGGATAAACTGAACAGAGCTGAAGTGAAGAAATGAATGAAGACATAATAAAGAAATGTTGGCCGAGGCGAGCGTTGAAGGTTCGGTTTCCACAGAGTCAGACATGACCGCAGTGCAAGAGGACAGCAGGCTCCACACAGACGAATATTTTTGTCGGCATTTGTGTGAGATTAAAACATGGAGCCAATGGCAGTTATTTATAGAATAGATTTTTTTACATTAATGCAAGAACACGATGTTAACCAGATGATATTTTGCATTGAAACTTTTTTCTTTGCTTGACAAATGGCCATGGGATGCCTGTTCCTATGCATTACTGTCGTGGTGTCCAGTGACTGAATTGTTTAACTAACAGGCTACAAGTGAACAGTTAATATTGTAAATGTGTCTTTGCCTTTGCAATAAAAAAACATTCTTGCATGAGAAAACCAGAACATGTGCACACTGTTTGAGTCCAAAATTAAATTACACTCTAATATCAACCAGGCGAGGTACGAACCCACGTCTCTCGCAATATTAAGGCTTGACGCTAAC
The DNA here is from genome assembly GCA_029718625.1 of Synaphobranchus kaupii. Lineage (NCBI taxonomy): Eukaryota > Metazoa > Chordata > Actinopteri > Anguilliformes > Synaphobranchidae > Synaphobranchus > Synaphobranchus kaupii. Next base: position 16,993,099 of record CM056398.1, read on the forward strand.
CAGAAGACCAAAGGGGTACAGTCACGTGATATAGGAGGCCATTTGTCAGTGTCGGTTTGACTTTCACCATTTCGCTGTAGTACAAGTGAAATAGGCTACAAGTGAAACACTGAACAGTTAATATTGGAAACGTCTTTTGCCTTTGCAATAAAAATACGTTTGTTAATGTGAAAATAATAACAGTGTAATAAATGAAAAGTATTGAGCAATTGCACATTGTTTTTGTCGAAAATAGTAGTGAGGGTCTCTGGGTAGGCAGGAAAAATGGGAAGAAGAAGAAGAAGGAGAAAAACCGCAAAATAACCCAAGTTTGGGGCTTTATTGTCAGGATGTGTGAAGTTCTATCTGAATGCTGTGTGGTTACATGAGGTCAGAACATACAGAAGTTAATGTTTTTAAGGGCTGAGAGTCTATGGTAATTGTGGTTACTTCTGTAGGAAACCCTGAAAAGTGCCAAACTCTTGTTGCTGTATAGGTATGGGGCATGCCCCGCCAAGTTACGCATACCTGCCATCCCAATTTTACTTTTCTTATGGTGAAAATTTAGCTTTTTGGCAATAAGTACCAAAGGTGGGTTTGGCATAATGAGAGGCATACTTTTGCAGAAAAGAGCCTTATGCCCACTGTGAAGTATGGTGGTGGGTCTGTGATGGTTTGGGGCTGTTTTTCTTCCAAAGGCCCTGGAAACCATGTTAGGATACATGGCATAATGGTCAAATACCTGGACATTTTAGACCAAAATCTGGCAGTGTCTGGCTCATTGTTGGATTTTTCAGCAGGACAATGATCAAAAGCATAACTCAAAATCAACACAAAAATGGTTTTACAGAATCAAGGTTTTACAATGGCCATCCTATTCCCCTGACCTGAACCCCATTGAAAATGTGTGGGGTGAGCTGAAAAGGAGAGTCCATAAGCAAGGCCCAAAGACTCTGAAGGACCTGGATATAATTTGCCTGGAGGAATGGTCTCAAATCCCTTGCTATGTGTTCTCCAACCTCTTCAAACATTACAGGAGAGGACTGTGCTGTTATCTTTGCCAATGGAGGGTGCACAAAGTGCATTCGATTCAGTAAATTCAGAGATGCCAATAATTGTGTCATCTTCTTCAAAGTATGTTATTTTGCATAAAAAATGTGTTTTTACTCTGATCAATGGTATCACAATTTTCTACATTTTCTAAGCATAGACGACATTTGATAAACAATAAACTGAATTTAATCCTGCACTTTTTTCATATCAATTGAGGTTGCCAATAGTTCTGGTGGACACTGTAGTGAAATATTACAAGAAATGTATGAAAAAATAAAAAAAGGTGTGTGCCCACTAAAATTTAATTGAGCTTTTTCTACCTCTAACAGGCTGCATCAGCCCAATTGGGGCACCTTCCAGGCTCACAGTTCAGAGATGGATCCATTAGTGGTAAGCTATTATTGATCTATGTAAGGCAGTATGAGTCCTTAAAGGGGACATGAAGCACTCGGTAAAGTGGTTCTGGTTCGTTAGCTTTTTACCTTATATTAGATATGACCGCACGTTCAAATCTCAAACCAACCCGTATTTGCTGGAAAAAGAAGTTGAAATTCGTTTTTTTTTGTTTTTTTTTTCCACTAGGGCGCAGCCATCTTGGACCAACTGTGGTCATGACATCACTAGGTTGGTTGGTCTCAGCCTGGGCACTTTAAGTTTAAATTAAGTTTTGTTCGGTAATACTCATTTGAGGATCTCAGAGCAATAGAAAAAGACCGTCTGTGCGTTTTTTGTTTTATTTTTTCCTCACAATACATCGTTGAGCTCGCTGAAAGTCAGCTATTTTCCCATAGGAATACATTGAGCAGCAGAGACCAACCAACCTAGTGACGTCATGACCACAGTTGGTCCAAGATGGCTGCGCCCTAGTGGAAAAAAAAGCTAATTTCAACTTCTTTTTCCTGCAAATACGGGTCGGTTTGAGATTTGAACGCACGGTCATATCTAATTTAAGGTAAAAAGCTAACGAACCAGAGCCAATTTACTGAGTGGCCACCTTACCACTTCCCCTTTGAGTGTATTGATGAATTGTGATTGATCCAAGGGTTCTCTCCATGGCTCACTGCCATATTGCCGTACTCTCTATCTTCCACCCCACAGACAGCAGCTCAGACTGGAGTCAGTGCCCAGGCTGTGACCCTCCTGCTCGGCATCAGGAGTTCGGAACCATGCCAGAAGGAGCAAGAAGGGACAATGAGATAGATGTACTTCCAGACAGAATTAAGGTGTGCCTAATTTATATTATTACTGCGATTAAAATTGGCGAAATTAGTTAAATGAGCTGTAAATTGGCTGTAAGTGAATATCTCCCTCAGTTCAATATAAATATGGTATTGGACGTGACAGGCAGGCTATACCAAATTAATTTGTTTGTATGTGTGTGTATGTGGGTCTGTGTAGAGTTTGCTGAGAGAGGTACACCAGGAGGGCATGCAGGTGCTTTCACTCTCAGAGCTGCCAGTGACAGAGGGAGAGGGGAAGCAAGAGGAGGCAGCCTCCCATCTGAAGTGTCAAGGCTGGCTGAAGGAAAGGGAATCCTTGCTAACCTCTGTGGAAAGACTGAAGGCCCTTATATCCACAATGCAGACCCAGAGAGAGAGAGAGGTATTGCATCCAGTATAGGGCTGGGCGATATGGCCAAAATATCATATCATATATTTCATATTATTGTAACTGTAGAAATATATGGATCACTTGAAATGCAATAATACAACTATTTCACTTTTTCTATTTCTGTCAGGAACATGAACATTGCACAGTGTGAATTATTTAATAACTTTCAAAAATTGGATACTAAACATAAAACACTAATGTGCAGCCTGCAAATGTACCATACAAAATATTGAAGCAAAATAAAAAAAAGTCAGGGCTTCTAGGATTGGAATTAAATCTAAATATTTATTGCTTGGTTCAGCTGAGCAATGAACCATATTGACGGTTTTCAAATATTTTTTTTTAAGCATGTAACAGCTTTCTTTCATCTTTTTTCTTTAATCATACCTGATACAGGAGTAAACATCTTTTGAAATCATATTTGAAGTCCTCAGCTCCCTTACGGCACCGACCCCTGCTTCTGCATCGTCTTCCTGTTGCCATCTCCGACTAATTGGGGATTCTATCGTTGCAACCTAAATGCCAGTAGTTTTAAGAATTTTACCGTATAGGCTGTTTTCCTGGTGAGAGAGTGGATGACAAAGCTCCCGTGATAAAAAAAAAAAAACACTCCGCTAAAGCTGTAGCCTATAATCATTCATGCGGGCACAAATGACACCAGGTTGAGAAAATCTTTTTTCTCAGTTCTATTTTATTATATAACTGTATCAGACCCATTTGCAAGCTTGTGATCTCAGGCACGTTTCCTGTTTTAAACTGTGGCAGTGAGAAATCCAGCCGGCTCAGAGCCCTACAAGTCTTGCTGAAAAAATGGTGCGCTTGTTCAGTAGCCTATTTAGTTAACGTTATACTGAACAATAATTTAGAACTGGGATGTAAAGACGGAAGCATGTGTGGAATAAGTAACATTAGCAGACCATAAATTGTCTATCGTAGCTAGTTAATTGATGTGACCAATACCCCAGGAACAGACTCCAGGAAATCCAAAAATGAGATGGCAACAGTAGGTCCAATAAGTGACAATTTATTCTCCAATGCACATAGTGCAGAGCACCTCAAGGGCAATCCAAGAGAACTCTGAAAAACGTCCTGATACATTCACCTTTATGGACAACAGTTAAACCCAATATGCAAGGTCACACCCATAGAACATGACCACCAATTATTGCCCTCCACATTGCCAGTCTCCCCACTACCTGGGCAGTGCTCCCCGCTGATTACCTCATCAGGGTCCCTGCTATCAAGCCATGAGTTTTTTTATTTAAAAAAAACAATTTTATTAAAAGTTTCAAATTAAACTTTTTGTTCTACTAGATCTGTTTAACCCCTTCGCGTAGATGCCAAATTTGGTCAATTTTCACATATTTGGGGGTGTAAGGCTTTATAACTCCAGGGACTCTATCTTGGCAATCTTAGCGCTTGGTCTAAGCGCATGGCGTTAAGTACATTTAGGGCATGTCCAAGTCCACTTTTGCTATTTAGACGGCGTGTTTTTTGATCGCTAAGCACAGCGCAAGTGCAAATTGGCTGAACCTAGTCTCTTCATTAATTATAGGTGTGTCTTGGGCGTGACATGCAATAAACCAATCAAAGTGTCATATCCCATTCCCTTTAAAAGCCTGCTTTTCCACCTTGACGGATTGCTTATATGATGGCGAAACAGACATGCTCGTGCGTGTTTAGTGTGACCAAGGAATAGGCTATATGAATCAATAGTAGCCTATGATCAATATTATTCAGACTAACCATTATGAGTTCCCGGGAATTCCCGACAGTGCTGTTATTTTACAAAATATACGCGGTTAAATTTCGTTAAAAGCACCTTCAACAGCTGAGAATAAGCTACTAATGGCTTCCGTCTCACCTTAGCAAACGCCAAATTAGCCTGCTTGTTTAACGAATGTCGTTTGATTATGCAATGAAGCAATGAACTCATGTTCAAGCTTCATCCGAAGTTCATTAGGCCTATCTGCATTCTAATTTTGATTAATAACATAATTAATGTTATTTTGCCTTAAAGATGACACTAAATACAATAAAGCTGTCAGGTTGGCAACCCATAGGTTCACGCATATTTTCCCTTGTTTTATAATGTCCTGCTTATGGTAATGTGACCATAAGCCTGTTTTACTGGTTGCGTAATGCTTTAAAACAATCCACTTTCCCAGGAAGACCGTGAAAAGTGCGATTTACAGCAGGGGAAACAGACCTGCTCCTGTAAAGCACACATGCAGATAATGGTATTAAAATTAATTGTGAATTAATTGTAATGTGCTGCAAATTTGTTTTAGTTTCTAAAAAAGAAAGTTTCAAAAATCTTTTGTTCAAGTTATGGAATAACATGTGAAATCAGCGGGGTTTTAATTAGCTGAGGGTACTGTAATTTAGAAAATATGAAGGACGAAGAATAGCTAAGGTTACAATTCAGTTAACATGGTTACATTTATCTCTGTTTTTTAACCATAGGCTATCGAAAAAACCTTATGCACAGCGAATCCGCTGTAGCCATAGCTATTTGAAAAACAATAAATGCAATATTCACTGGACAAGGTTTTGAACTTTTTTCAGTCACAACCCATTCTATTTACTTACAGGCTGTATTCCTAGATAAACAGAGCTGTATTGTAATGACATCTGAAGCGTATTTTCAGAACTCAAATGTCCGTCTATTGCAGTACGCAAGTTTTCCATTGAATGACAATTCAAGCATTAAGTGTAAATGACAATTCGCGCATTAGGCTTGATATAGGTGTTATCAGCTCCTTTTTAGTGGATAGCCATTGTCCCGTACCATCGCCTGGATGTTGATGGAGTGGGTTGAAAGCAATTTAATGTGGCATTCCCCTTCGTTGAGGGAAAGGTATGTGGACCTATGGACCCTTTTATTATTATGCATTTTTTGATATAGCCTATCATTTGCTTTGTCTGTTCTTTATTATTTATCAAATGGTTAGTTTACGTGGCCATGTGTCAACAATTTCACCAATTAGGAGGCTATTGATTCACCTCAAATCAACAGTTTTTTTTTTTTACCTCTCTTTTTGTAATTATTGGGATGGCAGGTGTGCCATCCGCCAAGTTACGGCATGCCCCATACCTATACAGCACCAAGAGTTTGGCACTTTTCAGGCTTTCCTACAGAAGTAACCACAATGACCACAGACTCTCAGCCCTTAAAAACATTAACTTCTGTATGTTCTAACCTCATGTAACCACACAGCATTCATATACAACTTCACACATCTACACAATAAAGCCCCAAACTTGGGTTATTTTGGCGGTTTTTCTCCTTTTGCTTATTCTTCTTCTTCTCTTCATTCTTCTTCTTCTTCCCATTTTTCCTGCCTACCCACAGGCCCTAACTAACTGACTGCCTTCGTACCCTCAAAGAATGATTCTCCCCATTGGATAACAACATTGCATACCTGCTCTCCCAAGCTTATCGCATAATAAATACGCTTCAAACTAATGTGGACACATCACAGAATCACAGACAAAACCGCTATATGGCTTTGTGTATTCCATGAAGCTACTGCAGCCTCCTGGTTACAGTTGCTGCCTCTCACACAGAGGATTGGGGGTTCGAGCCCAACAGGGCACAAGTTTATTTTCAACAAAAACAATGTACAACTGTTTAATACTTTTCATTTATTACACTGTTATTATTTTCACATGAACAAACATATTTTTATTGCAAAGGCAAAAGACTTTTCCAATATTAACTGTTCAATGTTTCACTTGTACTACAGCGAAATGGTGAAAGTCAGACGGACACTGAGAAATGGCTATAGCCTACAGTATATCACGTGACTGTACCCCTTTGGTCTTCTGGTTAGCGTCAAGCCTTAGTATGCGAGAGACGTGGGTTCAATCCCCGCCTGGTCCCAAAGTGTAATTTCATTTTGGACTCAGTGTGCACATGTTCTGGTTTTCTCATACAATAATGTTTTTTTTATTGCAAAGGCAAAGACATGTTTACAATATTAACTGTTCACTTGTAGCCTGTTAGTTAAACAATTCAGTCACTGGACACCACGACAGTAATGCAATAGGCTAGCTAACGTTATGGGAACAGGTAGGCTATCCCATGGCCATTTGTCAAGCAAAGAAAAAAGTTTTAACGCAGAATATCATCTGGTTAACATTGCGTTGTTGCATTAATGTAAAAAAAAATTCTATAAATAACTGTTTCATTGGCTACATGTTTTAATCTCACAAAAATGCCGACAAAAAATTTTGTCTGTGTGGAGCCTGCTGTGCTCTTGCGATCATGTCTGACTCACTGTGGAAACCGAACCTTCAATGCTCGTCTCGGCCAACATTTCTTTATTATGTCTTCATTCATTTCTTCACTTCAGCTCTGTTCAGTTTATCCTTTTCACACATAGCACAATGTCACCATAAAATTAACTACTAGGAAAATTAAGAATTTACGATTATACGTTAAGAATTGATGATAGCCTACTATAAGCTGCAATCAAGTAAGAGATCGGATTTATAAACCTCCAATTCCCCAAACATATCTGTTTCATGGTTAGTCACTTCAAAAAATTACAACAGCCTTCGAACATGGCTTTAGTCTACACTACTCTGCAGACAATGTAGCTTACTGCAAACACTTTAAATTATAATTCTCTGGTAGGCTACTTTCTTAGTAGTATTTATTGTTTTCTTTCTGGCTAAGATTCCTGGGAAATATGCATTGTCCAATTAAGCTTGTTAGCCAACGTTAGTTTTGCCAGAGAAACGTCAGTGAGCTGCTAGTCAGGAAGCAGGTATACAAGCTAGGCTACTACGAAGCGAATCACCATCCCTTATACATCCATTGCACTACAGAAAACTAAACTAAACCTAGCTATATGGTCAGGTACCAAAAGATATCCCGCAGGCAACGTTAGGCAACAGTACCAGAAAAAAAACTGCATAAACAGCTACGAGCTGTGCTTATGAACTTATGAGCAGACATGGAAGCTTGGAGTTACGCATCTGACAAGCCAGTGTTGAATAGCCTAACGTTAAATGTATTTCTATAGAATACTAATACGCCTACAACTGTATTTCCATATTTTACTCATGCAAACTATTTAGGCTGTACTAACTATTTAGGCTGTATGTCTAATAATTTAATGCAACTTGGCCGGCCCTGTGTAGGGCATGATTTGTCCACTGGTGGGAGTCTTGTCACTTGACACACACAGTGTGGATGCGTAAAGGATTCTCATGAGCCTTATAGAAGTCCTTGTCCTTCAGGCGTTCCAGCTTGTCCTTTAACATTGACTTTCGCACTTGTGGGTCCAAGGACATTGCTTGGATTACTGGACACTGCTCCATGAATCATTCTAGAGGTAGAGTGAGTTCCAGCTTGTTTTTACGTCTAGTTGTGGAAGGCCTGGACCAATAACAACAAAAAACATCAATTTGCTGCACACTTAAATATTGAATTAAATAATTAAAATTGTGAATAAAAAAAAAAAAAAAAACTTTAATAGGTTGAACTGCCTTCTTACGAAGGAGCTGATGCTTTTATTTCAAGACTGTTTTAGCCATTGATGTGCAGAAAAAGTTATTTTCTGCACATCTTGCTTCTTGATGGCCACATCCATATTGCCAACATTGTTGACTGTGACTGCAACAATCTTGTGAGGCTCTATTTTGAATTCTTCAAGAATGTCAGTGATCTCCTCTGCCACAACTTCTCCTGTTTGTGCTCTGTACACAGCCCTGGTTTTGAGGACCTTCTGCTTCACACTGCCTTGTTTTGTTTAGTGTACTGTAACTGTGAGGTAGTGGTCCACGCCATACCAAGCACGAATCAGTGTGTCACTGAGGACACTCCTGGAGGGAGGGGTATATTTGGAGTTGAGCCGTGGTCATCTCCCTACAGTAAAAAGGCAATATACACTGACAGACTGTTTTTATCTAAAGCCCTTGGACTCCACTATTGTAAAGGGGTGCAGGCCTTTCATTACGAACTGGGTAACAGCTTGGTGACACTCATTCACCCTCTCCTCAGTCATCTTCCCACCAGCTGCAATGGTGATGGGGCCAGTGGTGGAGGGAGGAGTGGACTGGTTCATGGTAGCTGAAACTTTAACAAAAAGTTGCCAGATCTTTAAAATACAGATCCTTTGCATAATTCCATTCAAAAAGTGAAACTTTCATAGATTATAGATGCATTACACACAGTGAAATATTTCTAGCCTTTATTTGTTTCATTTTTCAGAATTTTGGCTTACAGCTCAGAAAACCCCCAAAACAGCATTTCAAGAAATTAGAATAGTGTGTCGAAAATCAGCATTTACTTCAGTTATTTCAGAGAATGAATGTTTTAGACTGAGTGTCACACTCTAATCATCTAATTTACTCAAAACACCTACAAAGTTTTTCTACAGGTGTGTCATTAAATTGGACAGGTATCTCAGTTTGGTTCAGTATGGGGAAGACTGCAGACTTGACAATTGGCCAGAAGACCATCATTGACACCCTCCAGAAGATGGGTAAGCCACAAAAGGTCATCGCTAAGGAGGCTGGCTGTTCACAGAGTGCAGTGTCCAAGCATATCAATAGAAAGTTTAGTGGAAGGGAAAAATGTGGCAGAAGAAGGTGCACAAGCAAAAGAGATGACCGTAGGCTTCAGCGGATTGTGAAGCAAAGACGATTCCAAAATTTGGCGGAGATGCAGAGGGAGTGGACTGAGGCTGGAGTCAGTGCTTCAAAAACCACCACGTACAGAGTGTGACACTCAATCTAAAACATTCATTCTCTGAAATAACTGAAGTAAATGCTGATTTTCGACACACTATTCTAATTTCTTGAAATACTGTTTTGGGGGTTTTCTGGAGCTGTAAGCCAAAATTATGAAAAATGAAACAAATAAAGGCGAGAAATATTTCACTTCGTGTGTAATGAATATATAATCTATGAAAGTTTCACTTTTTGAATGGAATTATGGAAAAAAAATAACTTTTCCATGATATTCTAATTTTTTGGAAAGGATCTGTATATTTGTAGCTAACCAATTAGCTGTGCAATTTGCTTTTATTCATTAGCCCATGTTTTTAGATGCGACGCACTCTCGATAACCTGTACTTTCACTCACTCACTCACTCACTCACGGACTGACATTGAGGGGGGTGCAATGAGCTAAACAGATAAAGAAACACAATTTTCAGAAACAGGGCTCTATAGTTCAAATGTATTCAGCAAGACAAGAGAGGTGCGAAAGTGAAAACAGATAAATTATGAAAAATATCAAACAATTTCAAGTACAACGTAAAAATGAATAAATCAGTGTTCCACCTCCTTAAAAGCCTAGCTCAGATGGGTCATACCATTCTTCCCTGCCCTATGACTTCTTGACTGGGAGAAGTAATTTAAGTATTTCGACATCTAGTTAACGTTAGGTCCCTCTAATTTCCACAGTGCTGGAAATATTACGGACTGGAAAAATGTTAAATAAAAATTATTAATAGACATGCAGGGTTTAAAGTTCTCCGTCGCTACGACGTAGCGAATGTAGCCTATATAAGATCAGTGTAGATCTGCGGGGGCGGGTGAAGGTGGTTCGGAGATCGCCGAAGCATGGACGAAAGAGTAGCCTAGACTTAATCAAACTCTGTGTTTTAGCTTTATTGGTACACGGTTTGTGACAACTGCCGAATACGGAGTTTCTATGTGTCACTCTTGTCCCGTAGCAGTTCCATTTAACAAGCAACCCCCCCCCCCCCCCCCCCCCAGTCATGCCTGCAACTAAACTTACCCATGCGTGACACAGTGGACAATAGCGTCTATGTGTGAGATGATTTTTTTTTTTATCACCATACATTCGCATTCCGTCATAGCAACAAGATAAACTCAACAATAGCCCGATCGTATGCCAAAAAAGCAGTGAAAAACCCTGCTCACTCAAATGAAAAATAAACATGTGAAATGCTTGTGTAATTATAGCAAGTCATTCTACTATCAATATCTGCTACTAAGTATTAAATAAATGTCCAATCCTACCATTGGTTTTACGCAAAGAGATGTCTCTTTCAAAATTCAGCGATCATTTATTGTCTGGGACAATACGTTTCAGAAATATACAGCTCTTTATAAAGCTATTACACTACATGGAACGTCAACGCGTGAAACCCCCCACGTTCTGCAAACCTGTCTAATGGGTTCCAGTTCATTCTTTTATCCAATACCCTTAGCAGGTGTTTGCAATGCAGGGCTCAACATGAACGCTTGTCCGATTGTACGGGACCAGTAAAAAAAAGTGGTCGGACAAGCATAATACAGCTTAAAACTAATGAATAACGCTAGTAATTCCGTCTGATCAGAAAGTGTCCCACTCAAAATTCAAATTCTTTGCATTACGTCAATATCATGAGGTTCAATGATTGGGAGAAAGGTTTTAGCGGCGTGAGTACAAAACAAGCAGGCTCCAAAACCTGCAGCTCCAGATTAGTTTACGAGGTGAGGTGAACAAGCTGCCCATGACTGACTCGATATTGCAGACACATAAGTGAACTTAAAAAGTTAACAAACGTATCCTCCTGTGTAATGATGATGAGTTGAAATTTAAATAAAACGTGACTGTGAGTGTGAAGTCTAAGTTAGTTAGCTAACATTAATTGTCCTGGCTGACATTCAGGCAGTTGACAAAAATTCTGTAGGTAAATGCTAACGTTAGGTCGGCAATTATTATCAATCCGACTTTGTCACATCATTGCGTCAAGTCTCTCAACGAGAGAGAACACGTTATATTAGGAAATGTTAACGCACAAACCATTAGGTTGGGGGATTGGATTCTGAGTCGGGAGTTATTTGAGAAATAGGGGAGAATCTTTAGTTGTGCATTGACTAAAGACAAAAAGAAAACCTTAAAGGGTTAGTTTGGAATTTTGGACATAATGTCTCAATTACGACTTACCCATGATGTAGTTGATTGATGGAAACCATTTTCAGATAATTCCATGCTGTCCCTTCTTTTGGACATACACACATTGCTAATGCTAGCGCAACTCGTAGGAAACTAGTAGCATCAACTACCAAACGCACTTAAACACTCCAAGGTGCACCCAAAGCAAATAAAATACGACCACAGTCTATCGGGGTTATTTTCAGTGATTATACCATCATTTTTCAAGTCAAACTATCGTTGAATCCTTTACTTTGTGCTCACCTAAATTCTCAGTGGAAGTATGGCGTTAGTTTAGTAGCTAGGTAACGTAGCCTATAGCTCTGCCGGCCAAAAACAATATCGCGCGTGTTAAAGAATCAGACTCGTAGTATTGTTAGCTAACGTTCAGGTAAGATGGTATTTCGGTGTGTATTTGGAAACTCCTCAATATGCTGCCTATCTCTGCTAAAATCTGGTGTCAATATCTAAAATCTTTCAAATTCTACAGAGCTTTTTTTTAGGTGAACCATTTTGGTTACCAAAGTTGGCACAAATTGTGCAAAATGGCAAGGTTCCAGAAAAGTCTCAATATGATTTCTTTTTTGAAGTTTTACAATAAAATTTGATAATTGGCAATAAAAGTTAATTTTTAGATGTGTATTAAGTGTGTTTTAAGCGTGTTTCATTTTACGTAACTAACTAGCCTACCCGTGGTCCCCAAAAAGCTCTCCAAACCCATGTAGCAGCACAGTGAATCTTGTATTCCACCAGAGCCCCATTAGCCAGAAATGAGTCCAGGTATATGCAAACGGGATATAAAATCAAATGTCCACCAGTTTCCTCGATAAAATAAACCCCTGCATAATAATCAACAACAAAATCATCCTCATGTTATCTCTCCCTCATGTTACGTCATGCATAAATTGCTCATTCGTTTACCTGCACAGCCTGCTGTACTGCATACAGACCAATTTACTCATGTGGAACAATAACTACTAAACAAACACTTCAGACGCCATTTAATTGAAAAGAAACTCGGAACAGCTCGTCTCAGACACAAATAGATAGCCAGCTGCTATGTGTAATTTTGCTGGCTAGCTTGCATTTGTTACAATATAGTAATGTTAGCTATATTCATTTAATTCAGAGGGATTCGTTAAAATAACATTCTTAGCATGACGTGCACATTGTGCGCCTCAAAAAAAATGTTAGGAACAGGTGGGGATCGAACCACCAACCTACTGAATGGTAGTACAATGCCTTAACCACTAAGCTACAGGAACTTTCACAGTTGGTAAGGTAGGTAGACAGCCTGTTAAGCATAGATAGTGTACTTGGCAGATGGTATACCTTCCATCCCAACATATGTATTGCTATAGCGCCACCACGTGGATTGATTGAGTTAAAACTGCTGGGCTCAAGTCCTGATCTAACTTTCAATCAACCCACCAAGTTTCAGAACTTTATGTCAAACGGTTTTAGAATTACTAGCATTTTTGTGATAAGCCACGCCCAATGCAAAATTCATTGGCATAGGCCTTAGAAAAGTAATACGTGTATGAAGGGATGTGGGCTGAGTGCTTTGAACAGGTTTTGTGCAAATTGGTCAAATCCTATAGGAGGAGTAGCATTTTAAGTGTTAGCAAAAAATGCTAATTAGCGGAAAATCGAAGATGGCAGACTTCATGGTTGCTTGAGGCAAATTTGTTGGGCATGAGCAGATTTTGTGATGCTAGATCAAACGAAGCGTTGGCAGTGGGCGTGTCAATGATTTTTAGTGAATTCTTAAATATTTTTTTTACATTTGGATCTCTATAGCACCACCACGTGGCTCGATTGGGTTGAAACGGCAGAGATCAAGTACTGATGTTACTGTTAAGAGACCTACCAAGTTTCATAACTGTCAAATGGTTTTGGAATTATTTGCATTTTTGTGATAAGCACTGAAAATTCATTGGCTTGTAATTTGGCCATTTCTTGACCTAAGCCTTAGAAAAGTAGTGAATTAAGGATTAAGAATGAAGTACACACACCAAGTTACGTGCTAATTGGTCAAATTTTGTTGGAGGAGTAGCATTTTAAGTGTTTTACAAAAAGTGCTAATTAGCGGAAAATCCAATATGGCTGACTTTATGGGTCCATGAGGCAAATTTCATCATGAGCAGAGGGACCTGTATACTATACTTTGTGACTCTAGGTGAAACAGGGCGTTGGCAGTGGGCATGTCAGTGTCAAAATTTTGTCACATGCACTACAGCGCCACCAACTGGCCTATCGTCACCAAATTTGGTGAGGGCTATTTGCCAAGTTTCATAAGAATCAGCCAAGCGCCAAAGGAAAAACACAGAGAAGTAATAGATGAGTACATTTAAATCAAAATGGCGGCAAATTCAAGATGGCGCCCACCCAATTAGTAAAGATCTGATCCAAATCTGCGCCCTGAGCAAGTTTTACACCTCTGCAAAGGAACAGTGATTTTTAGTGAATTTTTTAACTACTTGTTTTATATTTTGGGTCTACAACTGGCTTGATTTGGCTACAACTGCTGTGGTCAAGTTCTCTTAACAGACCTACCATAACTTTCTGTCTAATGGTTCTGGAATTATTAGCATTTTTGTGATAAACCACGCGCACTGAAAATAATTAATTGGCTTGTCATTTGGCCTTAGAAATGTGATGCATTCAGGAACAGCCATGAGCTGAGTGCACACACCAAAATTTTTGTGCAAATTCTTTTTACAAAAAATGCTAATTAGCAGAAAATCCAATATGGCGGACTTTATGGGTCCTTGAGGAAAATTTGTTCGGCATGAGCAAAGGGACCTGTATACCTAATTTTGTGCCGGGGTGTCGGCAGTCAATGTTCAAATTTTGTCACGTGCACTACAGCGCCACTAGGTGTTCAATTTCTGTCATATTGTAGAGGATCCAAGAGTTTGGCAATCCCAACAAGCCTGCCAAGTTTGGTGATTCTAGGCCAAACCAGCTCACAGAAATTTGAGGTGAAAGGGGAGAGAAAAATAAATAAATAAAAAAGAATGCAAACAAAAACAATAGGGTACCAGCAGCTATGCTGCTCGGTCCCCGAATGATGTTGAAGTGCAGACTGTCAGCTTTAATTTGAGGGTATTTTCATCCATATCGGATGAACCATTTAGAAATGATAGAACCTTTTGTACATAGCCCCCCCTACTCTTACATCCTCCCTGCTGTTAAAGTTAGTTAACATCTCGAAAAAATAAGAACTGACATTGAAAAAGAATTGATACTGAAAGCATAAGAATTGATATTGAAAAAATAAATATTGATATTGAAAAAATATTGATTGATTGGTAATAATTATTTTGTATCATTTTTGATGATTATTCAATTCGCCATTTAACATAGCGTTTTCATGCTTTTGTGGCACAAGAGTGACATAATTCAAATGCAATGGCATTGCATCCGTTTACATTATCATTTCCGCGTGGTCAAGCACAACTATGGCGTTTGATTAGTGCCACTAAGAATTGATACTGAAAAAAAAAAATGGACATTGAAAAAATAATTGATACTGAAAAAATAATAATTGATCTCGAAAAAATAAGAACTGACATTGAAAAAATAATTGATACTGAAAAAATAAAAATTGATATTGAAGAAATATCAATTGATTGGTGATAATTATTTTGTATTCACTTTTGAATTTTCTTTGATCAAAAATCTTATTTTCACCATCGTTTTTTCCCTTGCGCGTACAATTTTTTTCACTTTCGGTCAAGTCATTTTTTTCTTCGGCCAAGTCATCTTTTTCTACGACCAATTTTTTGGCACTCTTTTCACATGAGGGCGGGATCTGGGCGTGTCAGCATTGAGTGACAGCGGCAGAGTAAAAAGGAGAATTCAACTGATATAGCTGGTTGTACCAGACTATTTCAGTTAGCCTACTACTTCTACAGTACAATACTCGATAATAATACTGTAGGCTACATCTTCTGTTTTGCATTTCCTTTAAACTGCTTCACATTAGCCTGATGTATTCCTGTATAATATATGTCCATCCTTTAGCAAGTGGTCTCTGCTTTAGCTACTTTCATTATCCCATTTAATGTTACTTCCTGGCGGTGGTGGATAAACTTGTAGGCTTAAAATGACACATGGCCTGGCAAATGAGTAAATACACTTGAGGAATAGCTAACGTTAGGTCGCTAGCTAGCATTGTACTGTAGAAGTAGTAAGCTATATGTTACTGAAATTGTCTGATACAAACAGCAACTCATTTTTCTACAGTCTATGGTGTAAACACGATGCCTGCCGCGGTTCCTCGCGCTCAGTCAACAGCTGGTGGGGGAGAGATGGCTAACATTAGCCACAAAGAAATCACGCACCTTACTGCTGATGAAAAAAATGTTACTTTGTTACTTTGGCTTAAGTTATACTAGCAAGCTGCTGGTTCCACTTAGTTCTGCTGAAAAGCTACCAAAATTAGCTTTTGGTGACCTGATCCACAATTCGTCTTTCTTCTAGATTCCCTGAAGGCTTACAAAAGGACAGATGCCTAATATACAATTACCTGGAATCAGGATAGGTTTATAATCCCAAACTGCACCATCTGTAATAGTTAATTTACTCAAAAAGCATGTACTTCGTCATAGAAAGGGTAAGTAAATGGACAATGATTTGTTTGCTGGGCGTCATAAAAATAGTTATTTTCCATCTTTCTGTTATTACCACATAGCTAACGTTAGCTACTGGCAATCTCTTAGCTGGCTCGCTAGTATGAAGGTAGCTACATGTAATGTTAGCTAGCTAAACCAAAATGAGAAAGTAACCTTAGCCATATCAACGTTTTCTCTTATCATCCCTCCTCACCCAAAACCCCTCACTCACCCCAATGCATACCCCCATACATCCATTCATCCACACACCTCTACACACTATTGTGATTTACACAAGTCGGAGTGTGTAAATCACCCCCCCCCCCCCCCCTTTCTCACACATTAACCCAATCAGGACAGGGATACCCTTCCTGTGGAGGTATTCATGAGTGTGGAAGGAAGGAAGCCTTAGTCAATTGGAGTTGGTGAATAAGTTTGTCCTCTTTTATGTTTGTACTGATGGTTCCTTGTGCGTTTCCTTTTGTTCCTGTTCAGCTGGAGGAGGGTAAATAATATTGAAAATTTCTGGCTTATTGGGCTCTCTCTCTCTTTACTGGTATATTCAAATTACTGTCTGGTTTAATGTCTTCCTTTTTGTAATTTATAAGTAGTCAGCCTACATTCATTAGTGAATGCATGATGCGTGAAAATTATTTAATCTTAAGACCTGATTTAGACTTTGTTTTGGCTTGTTGATCCACCAGGTTACTATTTGACGTACCTATTAACGAATTTAGCGATTTAATTGATGATTGTCATTTTAAAAAATAATTTTTAAATGAAATCACAATCAGGGCATTGACTGTTGGAACCACTGGATTCAGAAAATACACATTTTACCTAATCCTCACTTACCCGAGAGAGAGAGAGAGAGAGAGAGAGAGAGAGAGACCACCATCATGTCTATATCATAGGCTACTAAACACCGCGTTTAGTGTCCGTTAAGAATAGCCTAGATCGGTTTCCACTGCCACCTAGCTTTACTGTTAATTTATCTACTTGCTCAATTTAATAAAAGTTCACGTGTGATAAGTTTACTCAGTTCCGTTTCCTAGCTTCTGATCAATCCTTTGCAGTAGTTCAGTAATGCCCCTGTTAATTTCCCTTTCTTTTCCATCTTTGAATGACGCTGAACAGTAGCCCAAGTCGAAGCCTGTGGGCTTCTTCGTTCATTTTATTCTTCTTGTTGAGGGTCAAGGGTTGTTGAGCCCCCGCTCCTCCCACGCCTTCGCTGCCTGTTCTTTTTCCTTCAACTGCTCTCTATTTGTTTTATACCTGCTCCTGAGATGTTGTACTTTAGGTATAAAGTCATGATCAAAATAAATGCGAGTGCCATTAAAAAGCACCCCTTCATCCATGCTGCATGCAATATCCTTTGTTTGATGTCATAACTAAGGAAAGCAACTATAATCAGCCTTGCTCTAGCTTTACTTTCCTTGGAAATTCGCTGTGCCCTTAGCATATGACTGTACCCGTGCACATTTAACACCTCATGGAAAAATCTTTTTGAGAAAGGTACATATTTTGACCTTCACTCTGTTCTGGAACATTAAAAATCCACACATTATTCTGTCTCGATTTACTTTCATAGTATTCCACTTTCTCTTCCAGTTCAGTAATTCTATGCACCAACTGTTTAATAGTCTTATGTTGCAGTACTTCAGTATCGTCAGTATTGTGTAATCACTTGGCCATGATGAGTCCAAATGGTGGCAAAATATGTTCGGTAGTTGCTCTGTGCTCCCCTCGGGTGATAATCCAGAATATGGTATTTGTCAGGTGGGATGAATAAATAAATGCCGATTAAAAATTTGTTATCTTTTGACCTAGAAAATAGCGTACATATAGCATTTTTACAAACGTATCAAGACATGTTTGCCCTGTTAATGTAGCCTCCTGTATGTTTCTGGGTCAGATTATGCCAAATAAGTAACTAATTAACTAATTTTCTTAACATAATAATAGTTATGATATTTGCAAACAGAATTGTGTGAACACAAGAATGTCTAGGCTCTGTAGGACCACACAGGTTTCTAGGGAAATATAGAAATAAATCAATAAGTACATAATAATAATAATTATACATAATAATAATAATAATAAATTGTATTCATGCTGTGCTTTTCATAGACCCAAAGCATTTGTTCAAACATACCCTATAGTGTAGTCATTTTTCTTTTTAATTTCTAAGTGCAACACATCTGAATCTGAGTATTTCCACTATAAATTATTTTCCTTTCACAGTTTGATGTCCCACATACAGTTTCATTGACCACATTCTCTTGAGATTGAAAGATGAAAAAACACAGGGCCAATTGCATTAAATAATTTAGAAAAGTTTGGATAGCATTGCTTTGGAATAGAGCTAGTTTATTTAGTGTGGCAATATTGTAAGTTGCTACATTTTTATATGAATACTTTTAAACGCAGGCCTAGTTTTTGCAAGTTGGAATTAAGGACTTACAGACGTGCTTTGTAGGCTATGCATGAGTAACTTGGCATTTTTTACATTGAAAACATGTTTTTGTTGAGATATCACTTCTTTTTGGTTGCTAACTAATGATGATAATGCATGAAGATAATGACATTGAGAGAGACATGCATACAGAATACATGCAGGCTCCTACTGAAGCGTAACCATAACACCCTGAACTGATGAGAATGAGCGCCGACTGTAAAAGCGCCGACTTTCATTCGGTGCGGTTGTGCTCCGAGGATCGGGGTTCGCGCCCCGGTCCTGCCAGATCCAAGTATGGGCAGCGCCCTGTGAAAGCAGCAATTGCCGCCTGCTTCTGGGTGGGGGGAGTGGCTCGGAGAGAATCGCTCCGCATTGAACGACCCTGGGCGAGTTGGAATTACGGTCAGGAACCCTAGGAGGAGTTGCGCCCTGAAGAGGACGTGGCGATCTCCGTCCTACTGACGGCTGACAGGGTTGTGCAGCGGTGATTCTCTAGCGGTTGCTACGGGGGGAATTGAATTAGAATAGGGGTTCAATTGGCTACCAAATTGGGGAAAAATGGGGAAAAATCTGAAATAAATTTAAAATAAATAAATAAATAAAAAGATTGTAGATGAACTATGTATTTAATGTCTAATAAAATACAATGAACACCACCACCTGAGCTATGGATCATGAAGAAGCAAGTAAATGAATGAACTAAGTCTATATGGAGACATGCATTCACAATAGGCTTGATGCCAACACATTCTAGCTGAAATAAAGACATATGATGGTGTTTTAAGGGGTAGGCTAAACTGTAGAGATAGCTGCTAATGTGATATGTGGGAATATGACTGGCGTAGCTGCAGTAAAACGTGATGTGAACCTGGGAACTCCTGCATCGATGTCAGGCACACTAAGCACAAGGCCATAACGTAGCTGCACATACATGGATGTTTTTTCCGGTAGGCTACTGTCCTGCCTATTGCTGCGTTACAGGTAGCCTACCTCGGAAACTCGTAATTACAACCTTCCAACCAAGGAAAATACACTGGAACAGCCTGTTAACTCAGAATAACAAGTGGGAAACTCGGGTATCATTTCACAGCTCCGGGTTGCCGAGTAGGAGGAAAGTGACGTTATTCAAAATGGATGAATCTGTATTTTAATGGGAAATGCTTAACAACTGCTTGAAACACAATTTAATTTAGTGGTACTTTCAATGTTTATGCGTGCCCACATCTTTCTGTAAGGGGTCGGGTTCGGAGGACCAGACGCGACTGAAAGGGGATCTGAAACAACCACTAAAACGGCGAAGAGAGTTTGTGAACGGAGCAGTGAGAAATAAGCAGAATGGGAAAATAACTCCCGGTGCACAGTCAAAATATAGCAACCCAGAAAAGTGGGCGAAATCTCTTAGAATTTGAGCAGAGAAGATAAACAATAAGGGAAAAGAATCCCGGCATAAGCTAAACAAATAACAACTCGAAAAACAGGGTTAAGCTCGTAGATTCGAGCAGAGAATAGAAACAAAAAGAAATGCATCTGGCTCAATAACTATCAAATAGCTAAAATAAAAGGCAAACGGAAACGAGGCGAAACCAAGGTTACTGTCTAGTAGCGAGATAGGGAAAAGAAAACCAAAGCAGGAAATAAAGTGTAAAGGAGAACAGAAACCTAAAAACTGAATTCTCTAACACTCTACAGGCAAGTCCCGCGTATTCTTTTGAAAATCAAGGACAAGTGGTCGTCTGAAATTCTATACCACGTTACCTGGCTTAGTGTGGCAAGAATGACACGAAAGCCCAGAACAACGAGGGAACAGAGTTTAAGTAGGGCAGAGCGCACCTGTAAGAAATAATTAATTAGTCCCGGAGAACGAGAACTAAAGACCGGAGCGCCCTCTCGCGGCCCCGAGAGGCAACACCCGAAAACAGAACCGAGCAAGCAGAAAACCATAACAGGACACCCCCACTAAGGAGTGGCCCCAGACGGTCCTTCAGAACCATGCCTGCGAAAATCGGCTATGAGCTGCGGGTCTAAAAAGGTCCTGGATGGAACCCAACAGCGTTCCTCCGGACCGTAACCTTCCCAGTCCATGAGGCATTGCACCCCACAGCCCACTCGCTTACTGGCCGAAAATACGATGAATGGTATGCCGGCTGGCCCTCGATGAGATGAGGAGGAGGTGGAGAATCCTCAAACAGGACCAATGGACTCACGAGTACTGGCTTCAGACGAGAGACGTGAAATGTGGGGTGAACCTTCATGGGCCGGGGAAGTTGGAGGTGAACTGTGACCGGGTTAATCCTCTGGACAATTTTAAACGGTCCTATAAAACATGGGGCGAGTTTAAGGTCCCGTGTAGATAGCCACATCCGTTGACCCACACGATAAGAAGGTGCTGGACGGCGTCGCCTGTCAGCGAGCCTCTTCTGATTAGCCACCGCATGCAGAAGAGAGCCCCGAACCCTCCTCCATGTGGCGCGGCACCGACAAACGAAGGCTTCGGCAGATGGTACCCCTACGTCCCTTTCTTGTTCACGGAACAATGGAGGCTGATAGCCAACTTGGGCCTCAAACGGGGAGATATCTGTGGAAGCGTTACGCAACGTGTTGTGAGCGTATTCCGGTCACGCTAGATGTCGACTCCAGGTGGTGGGGTTAACAGAGGCCAGACAGCGGAGGGTGTTTTCCATGGACTGGTTGGTCCGTTCAGTCTACTCATTAGTCTCCGAGTGGAACCCGGATGAGGGACTGACGAAGTCCCTAAAAGAGCGCAAAACGCCCACCAAAATTTGGAAATGAATTGGGGCTCGCGATCAGATACCACATCCTGGGGAAGGCCATGAACCCAAAAGATATGATTCATTATTAAATGTGCGGTCTCTGGAGCCGAAGGCAGTTTAATAAGGGGAATAAAATGGGCTGCTTTAGTCCACCACCACCAGGATAGTAGTGTGACCATCAGAAGGGGGTAGACCGGTTCCAAAATCTAAGGCGATATGGCTCCAGGGGCAACAGGCGATATGGCTCCAGGGGCGACTTGGGATGGGCAGTGGGCGTAAGAGCCCGGATGGCGAGAGTTGTGACCCTTTATTGGGAGCACAAACAGAGCAAGCAGAAACAAAGTCTCGGACATCCCTTTCCATCCCGGGCCACCAAAATCGCCTCGCTAAAAATTTTTTAGTGCGGTGTATGCCGGGATGACTCGCAAGACAGGAGGAATGCCCCCATTGCAATACCTAGAGCTCCGTAGTCCCGCCCCCTCTTATCCCTGGCTGGTCCCGGAAGACTGCCGGAAGCCATTACTTTTCCCGACTTCGGGAACAACCCCTCACCCTTATGATGATATATGGCATTGTATGGACCAAAATTTTTACATATATGTGATATAGTCCATTACATACTCATCACTGCGTTTAATTTAATTTAATTTTAATCGTATAATTAACGGAGTTTGAGAAACATAACTACACTACCCAGAATCCCCGGTCGTACATAGCTGGCTCTCGCTCTTGCTAGCTAACGAAGTCGCTACCGGGCGGCCGCTCTGTTGCGAAAATGGCTAACACTCGGTCTGCTCTTGTAACTTATTTGGAAGCTACCGGACAAAGACGTAGCTACCGGTCGCTCTGTTAGCGAAAATGGCTATCACTTTGTCTTATTATGGGAGTGAAACTAACAGTATCGCCAAGGGCAAGAATCACTTTCAGTCTGGCCATGTCGAAAGTGTCAGCTTTTTGGCTTTCACTTCAGCAGTGTGAGCAAGTGAGTAGACTGGATGTTGTAGTCGTTTTGGTTGTTTTTTTGAAAACGCTCTTGTTGTTTATTTGTTGGACATAATTTCAAATGACCAATTTTATAAATTATTTAAAAATATGACAACCCCTCTCTTGGGTGTTTTGAACGTCTAGCTGCCTGAATATAGAAAAAAAACTTTTTCAGTCCATTGACTCCCATTATATTTTTTCCGAAAAGTGGCACCAGAAGTTTGTCACCAAAGTGGGCGGGACTACGGAGCTCTATACGTTTTTATACGCTGTATACGTTTTTCTCTTCTTCTATGTGACAAAGTAGCCTAGCTCTGAAGCTTTAGGTACTAGCAACATCTTCTTACCTTCAGCTATGGTTGCTACAAAGTGACAACTGGAAAGCTCTGAGCTCGTAACTCAGAGCTTCCATGTTGGGGCTGCCGAGTTAATAAGGAACGCAGCATAAGTCCAGCGCAGTTTCAGTGTAATTGGTCTCCGGTAGTGTAACGTTACCTGCAGGGAATCTTTTGGTAGCCTGTAGGTTTAGTTCAGTTTTCTGTACTGCAATGGACGTATAAGGCATTTTGATTCGCTTAGTAGCCTAGCTTGTAGTTGCTTCCTAAGCAGCTGACTGACGTTTCTCTGGTAAAACGTTAGCTAACAAAAGCTTAATCGGACAGCACACCGCACACATTTACCAGGATTCTTTGCATCAGAAAAGAAAATAATAGCTAGGCTACTACTGTGAAAGAAAGTATTTAGCCTACCACAGATTATTATGATTATTGTTATAATTAATAGTGGTTGCACTACATTGTCTGCAGACGATGACATGTTCGGAGGCTATTGTTTTTTTTATTTTTTATTTAGTAGCCAATTGAACCCCTATTCTAATTCAATTCCCCCCGTGTAGCAACCGCTAGAGAATCACCGCTACACAACCCCGTCAGCCGGCGGTAGCTCCTGACCGTGATTCCAGCCCGCCCAGGGCAGCTATGCGCGCAGCGATTCTCTCCGAGCCCCAGGGCGCCGGCCATGCTCGGATCTGGCAGGACCGGGGCGCGAACCCCGATCCTCGGAGCACAACCGCACCGACTGAAAGTCGGCGCTTTTACCGCTGTACTACCGCAACGTTCGGAGGCTATTGTGACTGTTTTAAAAGTTTTAAAAATGGTTCTAAGCATTATGTGATAAGTGATATCTTGGCTGAATTGATGGTATATAGATCTGTCAGTAGGCTAAGCAAAATCCACTCATAAGTTTTTACAAAAGCTTTACAAGTGTTGTTGGAAACGAAAATGCACATATGATTACTAGTGCACAAGGACAATATTTTTGCTCAAATTCCAGGATATGATGAGTACATTTAAATAACATCCGCTAAGAGAGTCAGTATCATTCCGCGCGCGAGAACAGTGCCCAGTGTTTTGCGATACGGAAGTAGACTGGAAGATAGTGCTAGAGTTTAGTCTGGCTGTAAACAAAGGAGAAGCAGCTAGCATGTTTTCTTAGTGAAATGTCTAAGAAGATGACGGGGTGGAATTTGTAGTTCAACCGTACTTCGAGCCGGAATCCATTAATTTGGAGTTGGAATTACTGTCCTCGCTAAAAGTTACTGGATAAAAGTTACTCTTACTGGATTAAATTTAAACAGTGACATCTGAAATCTGAAACAACATCATATGCAGTAATTTGAGCGAACATATCGTCCTTGTGCACTCGGTAATCATACAGTGAGGACCATCATTCTACTCTAGCACTTTGAGTATTAAAAGTGATTACTTTATTCTACATTATGTTAAACTGTCCAATTTGTTTGATGCCCGAAATTGGGGGGGGGGACTATGTACAAAAGGTTCTATAATTTCTAAACGCTTCATCTGATATGGATGAAAATACCCTCAAATTAAAGCTGACTGTCTTCACCTCATTGTGATTGTATCCTTTTAAACTGAGAGTACAGAACCAAAATAACAAAAAATTTGTCACTATCCAATGAATTATGGTGCTCACTGTCTGTGCATTTTCGTTTCCAACAACGACACTTGTAAAGCTGTTGTTAAACCTTATTTGAGTGTATTTAGGTGGTTAATTTACAGCAAGTTAGCCTGCGGGGAATGTCGGGGAATGTCGGGGAAGTGAAGTTTAAGGAAAAATGCATTTATTTTTCTGAATCCAGCAGTTTTAACACTCAACACCCTTGTTAAAATGCCCAGCACTCTGAATTCTGAACACAAGCAGTGTTGTGTGCTAAAACCCCTCACTCAGAGAAAATATATGAGAATCGCACACTTATCTCCGTACAAAAATAATTTTAATTTTGAGTTACCACCAACATGTTTCGGCAATATGCCTTCATCAGGGTGTATTTTTGTATGGAGAAAAGTGTGCGATTCTCATATATTTTCTCTGATTTAATGGACCGATAATCAGCACCTTTCTTTCTTTTGGGTGTGCGTTCTTATATACATTTTTTCCAGTTTCTAAAACCCCTCACCATACATTTAATTATATTTAAGGTATTTAATTGAATAATTATTATAAAAAATGACAATCATCAATTTAATCGCCAAATTCGTTGATAGTTCAGTCGAACAGTAACCTGGAGGATCAACCAACAAGTCAAAACAAACTCCAAATCAGGCTTTTAGATTAAATAATTTTATTACAGGAAAAATTGTCAATTAGAGTAATGAATTGGAAACGTACATTCATTAATGAACGTAGGCTTCCTGCTTATAATTTACAAAAAGGAAGACATTAAAACCAGATGTTAAACTGAAATTACCAGAAAAGAGAGAGATCAACCGGACCTTGCCAGAATAATCCAATTTCAGCACAGGATGAATAAAAGAAATGCCAGCTATGAAACTCAGCGGTCACGAGTTTACCAAACTCAAGAAAAACTTCTCTGTCTCCAGGAATTCTGCAGCACTCCCCTCATAGAACTTTCCCACTCTATAGCCCCCAACTTAGTTCGCCAACAAAACAATAAAAATACCCCAGTAAGAAAAAGCATAAGTTTCTCCTTCAGCTTCCCTTTAAATACCTTTCTCTCCAAGCATTGAGGACCTGTGCCCTGATTGGGTGATGTGAGGTAAAGTTTGGAAGGAGGGGGGTAGGGGATCAGATTCCTTTATGGCCAGGACGGCTCTTTCAATAGCTGACAAGGGTTTCCATAGAGTTCAATAGGAAAAAAATTTCAGGAGAAACAACCCTTAAAGTGATCCATCCATATCTACAGCAGAGTGATGGTTTGAGGCTCGTTTGATACCTCAGACCCTTGATGACTTGCAGCCATTTTACCAATCATGTATTCCATACTGTTCCAGCATAATTTACAGCTAAATCTAGTCCCACCTCCTAATTCCCATAGAGATCCATTCAAATGCAGAGACTTTATAGTATCGCTTGTAAGAGTACCAGAAAATAAGATATCAAGAGTCCTTTAATGTTGTTGGGTCACAGACATCAGGCATGCAAAGCCAAAGGATATGCGACCAAATATAAAAAATTTAAAGGCACAGTCAACTTAGTGTATGTAAACTTCTGACCCACTGGAATTGTGATTTAGTGAATTAAAAGTGAAATAATCTGTCTGTACACAATTGTTGGAAAAATGACTTGTGTCATGCACAAAGTAGATGTCCTAACTGACTTGCCAACACTATAGTTTGCTAACATGAAATAAGTTTTGATTCAAGTTTTGGTTCAAAATAAGTTTTGATGACTTCAACCTCAGTGTATGTAAACTGGCATTTCTTTTATTCGTCCTGTGCTGAAATTAGAAATTATTCTGGCAAGTTCGGGTTGATCTCTCTTTTCTGGTAACTTCAATTTAACATCTGGTTTTAATGTCTTTCTTTTTGTAAATTATAAGCAGTGAGCCTACGTTCATTAATGAATGTTCGATTCCAATTCATTACTCTAATTGACGATTTTTCCTGTAATAAAACTTTTAATCTAAAGACCTGATTTAGACTTTGTTTTGACTTGTTGGTTGATCCACCAGGTTACTGTTCGATTGACCTATCAACGAATTTGTCGATTTCATTGATGATTGACATTTTTTATAATAATTATAAAATTAAATCCATTAAATATAATTAAATGTGTGGTTGAGTGAGGGGTTTTAGCACACGACACCGCTTGTGTTCAGTATTCAGAGTGCTGGGCATTTTAACAAGAGCGTTGAGTGTTAGAACTGCTGGATTCAGAAAAATAAACACATTTTTTCTTAAACCGCACTTTCCGGACAAGTGCATTTAGAGTGTGTCCAAGTCCACTTTTGCTATTTAGACGGCGTGTTTTTTGTGTGCTAAGTACGGTGTAAGGTTCGAATGGGCTGAACTTAGTCTCTTCATTAATTGTAGGTGTGTCTTGGACATAACATGCAATAAACCAATCAAAATGTCATATCCCATTCCCTTTAAAAGCCTGCTTTTCCACCTTGGCGGATTGCTTATATGATGGCGGAACAGACATGCTCGCACTTGTGTAGTTAAAGCGTGCAAGCAAGGAATAGGCTATATGGATCAATAGTAGGCTATGATCGATATTATTCGGACTAACCATTATGACACATTTTGATATACACAATAATAATCTTTAACATTAGGGTTTAACACCTGCACCGGTTCCCAGTAATTCCCGACAGTTCTACTGACTCATTTTCCTATTGAACTCTTATGGAAAAATAAGGCACCATAATTCATTGGACAGTGACACATTTTTTGTTATTTTGGTTCTGTACTCTAGCACTTTGAGTTTGAAAGGATACAATGACGATGAGGTTGAAGTGCAGACCGTCAGCTTTAATTTGAGGGTATTTTCATCCATATCAGAGGAACCATTTAGAAATTATAGAACTTTTTGTGTCCCCCCCATTTTCGGGCATCAATAAATATTGGACAGTTTAATATAATGGTAAATTAATTAAATTAAAGTAATAATTTTTAATATTTGGTCGCATATCCTTTGCATGCCATGACTTCCTGATGTCTGTGACCCAACAATATCAAAAGACTCTTGATCAAAAGACTCTTGAATCTTATTTTCTGGTACTCCTACAAGCGATACTATAACCTCTCTGCATTTGAATGGATCTCTATGGGAATTGGGGGGTGGGACTAGATTTAGCTGTAAATTGCACTGGAACAGTATGGAACACATGGTTGGCTAAATGGCTCTAAGTCATCAAGGGTCTGACATATCAAACAAGCTTTAAACCATCACTCTGCTGCCAGATATGCAGTAGATAATTGAGGAGAACTGGCTATATCTGATGGTATTGAGTATTTGGTGAATTAAATGCTGTATTGTCAATCAACTAAAAAGAATGAAAACAGGTTGAGACCAATGATTAGCTTAAAGAGAAGTTTTCTGTCCTGTCTATTTTCAGCTCAATAACCTCCACTGAATTTAAGAAGTACTGTAAGAGAAAAGGAGCAAATTTGAGCAACACCCTGTTTTGCTTGGAGCAATGACTGACATTTGAGGGGAAGAGGACGTAGAACGGTGGAGCGGAGCAGGAGCATAGC
Source organism: Synaphobranchus kaupii (assembly GCA_029718625.1). Taxonomy (NCBI): domain Eukaryota; kingdom Metazoa; phylum Chordata; class Actinopteri; order Anguilliformes; family Synaphobranchidae; genus Synaphobranchus; species Synaphobranchus kaupii. Next base: position 17,021,001 of record CM056398.1, read on the forward strand.
CTTGTTAAAAAAAAAACATAAATATCAAAAATCACAATAAATTTCTATCCCTAACTGTATTTATTGGTATATTATGGATTTATATAATCATAACAGATTCAATGTTTGTAAATTATAATCCTCTTTATTATTTGGAATTCTCTTTATTATTTGGAATTCTCACCTGTGCGTGGTTACCTTGGAGCTATTTAAGCCCATGTTTTCCTCCGTTCTGGGCTTTGATATTAATTTGTATTGTCTGGCATTATTTGCTCTGTTTTTGTGTGTGGTATTATTTTGCCCTTTGATTGCTTAGCCAGTATGATTAGGTCTAGGTTTTTTAGGAGACCATTTTTGCTCCAGAGTGTTTTATTGGAGTAATGCGGGACTTGCCTTTGTGGATATATTAGGACTCTTCCCCCTGGCTCTTTTCTTCCATTGCCTAGACCTTTTTGCCTTTTCTGTCTCTTCCTCCTCTCTCTGTTTGCTTTCTTCTGTGAAAGCGGGAGGAGTCTTTGTTTGTTTGTGGGTGTATTTGTATAGTCATTTCTTACTAAGAGACCAGGCGTTTTTATCGTACTGACAGGGGCTTTATTTATTCTGAGAGGCAGGGCGTGTATTTTCTATTAAGCTCGCATTAGTCTTTTAGCCGGTAAATGTCCGGTGCTCCTGTCCTGTTCGTCCTTCGGTACCTGTCTCCGTACATGGAGCTTTGGCGATTTTGTTCGGAACTATAGTTCTGTTTCGTCAATCGGTACATGTCTTCCTATAGGGATACCGGGCGATGTTGTGGACATGTTAGCGTGTGACTGCGAGTCTCTGAAAGTAGCCTTATGGAAGTAGCCGTGGAACGTTGGATCTCTGTCCCTGTCGCCTCGTTACATTCCTCTTTACGGAGAGGCAGGGCGTTTATTTTCTAAATGTCCGGTGCAGCCTGTCCTGTTTGTTCCATTCGGTACCTGTCTCCGTACATGGAGCTTTTGCCGATTTTGTTCGGAACTGTAGTTCTGTTTCGTCCTTCGGTACATGTCTTCCTATAGGGAAGACTGGGCGATGTTGTGGACATGTTTGTGTGTGAATGCGAGTCTGAGAGTAGCCTTGGAACGTTAGATCTCTGTTCCTTTCGCCTCCTCATATACTATCTCGTATTATTTTGCAGGGTTTGTTGGCTGTGTGTTTTATTTGTACCATTTATGCTACTCGCCTATTCTAACGCCTCATTACTGAGGCAGGGCGTTTATTATTGCTGGCCCTTTAGTTACTTAGCTCGTAGAGGTATGGGACCGCAGATCTCTGCTCTATTTGCCTGTAAAATGTTTCTCTCTCCTGGGAGATCGGGCGTTCACGCTTTTACTGAGTTACTTAGCTCGTAGAAGTATAGGGTACCATTTTTTTTCTTCCATTCGCCTTGTTTGGTTTTCTTCCTGTGAAACCAGGCATTTGTGCTTCTACTCATTTGCGTGTTACAGTGAGCCGGTTTGTAGCTTCGGTACGTTTGGTGTGTGTTATTTGCACCATTATGCTACTCGCCTGTTCGTATGCCTCTCGTTACTGAGGCAGGGCGTTTATTATTTCTGGCTCTTTCTTTAGTCACTTTGCTCGTAGAAGTATGGGAGCCCAGTGCTTTGTTCCATTAGCCTTGTTTGGTTTTCTTACTGAGAAATCTGGCGTTTGCGCTTCTACTCATTGGTGTGTGACAGTGAGCTGGTTAGTAGCTTTGGTATGTGTGTTCCCTGTCTTGTCTCCTTCCCTTAATTACGGGGTTTCCTGTCCTAGTGGCCTAGTGCTTAATGAATCCCCTTGCTGCATTTGGCCCCTCCTACTTCACACGTCACACCACCATTACACACGTACTATGAAATATGAAACTCATTTTATTAAACGTCAGTTATGTAAACATGGTGCAAATAATGGTGCATATGCTACTGCAGAAATAATGGTGCATATGCTACTGCAGAAAACACAGAAATACACTTTGTGGGCTGTACTCACAGTAGCTCATAACTTGCTGATTTCGGAAAAACTCAACATTAAAAATAATGGGCGTGTCAGTCCTAACTTTAGGAATCCTAAGTATTTGGTCTAAGAGTAATTCACAAAGCATTTAAAATCTAAAACCAGCTCCTCAATCTGCAAAATCTGTGAAGTTAGAGATGACTCCTAAATCACTAAAACCAAATTACAAACAGTCCTATGGCTACTGCTGGCAATCCGGCCTCGGTATCGCGTCAATGTTTTAGAAATATTTAATAACATCGAGCTTCAAAAATGGTAACAATCGCGATGGCATTATTGTTATAGTAGAGCTAGTCAGGGTTGTAGTCACTCCACCAACAAACAAAAACAAGGCAATGAGATCAAGGCCAAATCTACGCTACTTGGCAGCAATGCAGCACAGACGAACTGGGAATATCTCAGTCATCTGTTATTAGAATATTACACCAAACAATAAATGGCCTCTCATCGTCCAACATTTCATACAGTTTCCTGTTGAAGTTTGCAAACTACAAAAAAAATAAAGCATATTTGCTAATTAATTATTTTATGAGCTGCCAGACTGAGGCTGACAATTTGTAGAATACATACTTTAGGTATATTATTTTTTGTTTCATGTTAAATCAGGGACACTTTGATATATTTATCAAAATATTTATCTAAAAATCTATTTGAATATGGCAACATAATTCGTACCTCCCGCTACAGTATGTCTATGATGAATTTGCCGGCACAGACCCATCCCCCACTGTAAGCATAGAAAGTAAACTTGTTCATGAAGCACAAAATCATCCATAGCAATGAGGTCAACCCCGCCCTTTCTCTTAGCTTCTCCCTATTCCTTAGTAATAGTTGGTCTCAGCAGTTTTATGCATAGGTTTTAAGAGGAGACTCTAAGCTCTGAACTTTTAGTGCCACTTAGGAGAACTCTTATGGACATTATAGGGAAATTTGGATATTGCACAACCCTGTAGCATAATGTTATAGTACTGACCTTACATTTTGTGCAATGCTTCAAGGCCAACAAAATCCTTGTTTCTGTACTTGTTAATCTAGTTTGTCTCGTATACCAGTAATGTTTTCTACCATCTGCTTTCACAATCTGGAATGAAGATTTGTGGTTATCCATGAAGAGAGGGATGAATATCATTCTGTTTTCGGACAGTTATGAACATGTAAGATGCAGTGAGTCTGTGTGTTAACACAAAATGTGGTGTGTTTGTACATTGACAGGACATTCAGCAGAGTGAAGCTATGGGGATCCTTCAGAGCACAGACAGGCTGAGCCTGCTAATGGAGGTCTGCCAGCTCAAGGCCCAACTTCAGCATCTCCAGCAGGAGCCCAGGATTACAGGTACTGTTCTATTCATCCATTAATATGCTTAAATCACTGAAGGGTGGAGTATGACAGAAAAAAACATGATTTGTATGAGGGGCCCTTTGGGCCATAATTAATTTTGGACCTCTCACATACATACAGTATGTTCTCACTTTCACATACATATATTCTCACTCTCATATGCATATATTCTCACTTTCACCTACATACAGTCAAGCCGGAAAGTCTGCACACCCCTTTCACCTTCTCCACGTTTTATTACGTTACAGACATATTTTACAATAGATTGAGTTCATTTTTTGTCTCAAAATTCTACACAAAATAACCCATAATGAGAAAGTGAAAACAGGTTTTTAGACATTTGTGCTAATTTATTAAAAATCAAAATGTAAAATATCATATGTACACAAGTGTGCACACCCTTTGATATGACACCCAAAAGTGAGCTGAGGTGCATTTTGTTTCTACTGATACTGCTTGAGATGTTTCTACAACTTAATTGGAGTCCACCTGTGATAAATTCAATTGATTGGACATGATTGGGGATAGCCAACACCTGCCTATATAAGGTCCCACAGTTGACAGTGCACGTCAGAGCAAACTCCAAGCCATGGGGTCAAAGGAATTATCTGCAGACCTCAGAAACAGGATTGTTTCAAGGCATAGATCTGGAGAAGGGTACGGAAAAATCTCTGCAGCTTTACAGGTCCCAAAGAGCACAGTGGCCACCATCATTCGTAAATGGAAGAAGTTTGGAACCACCAAGAATCTTCCTAGACCTGGCCGCCCGGAAATCGGGGAAGACGGGCCTTGGCCAGGGAGGTGAGCAGGAACCCGAGGGTCACTCTGACAGAGCTCCAGCGTATCCTTGTGGAGATGGGAGAACCTTTCAGAAGATCAACCATCCAGGCAGCACTCCACCAATCAGGCCTTTATGGTAGAGTGGCCAGATGGAAGCCCCTCCTTAGTAAAAGGCACATCACAGCCCGCTTGGAGTTTGCCAAAACGCACCTAGAGGACTCTCAAACCATGAGAATCAAGATTCTCTGGTCTGATGAAACCAAAATTGAACTTTTTGGCCTGAATACCAAGAGTCATGTCTGGAAGAAACCAGGCACCGCTCATCACCTGGCTAATACCATCCCTACAGTGAAGCATGGCGGTGGCAGCATCATGATGTGGGGATGTTTTTCAGCAGTGGGAACGGGGCGACTAGTCCTGATAGAGGGAAAGATGAATGCAGCTAAGTACACCGAGATCCTTGAAGAAAACCTGCTCCAGAGCGCTCTGGACCTCAGACTGGGGCGAAGGTTTACCTTCCAACATGACAACGACCCGAAGCACACAGCCAAGAGAACAAAGGAGTGGCTTCGGAGAAAGTCTGTGCATGTCCTTGAGTGGCCCAGCCAGAGCCCAGACCTGAATCCAATTGAACATCTGTGGAAAGAGCTGAAAAGCTGAAAATGGCTGTGTACTGACGCTCCCCATCCAACCTGACGGAGCTTGCAAGGATATGCCAAGAGGAATGGGCAAAAATGTCCAGAAACAAGTGTGCCAAGCTCGTATCTTCTTTCCCAAGACGCCTTGAAGCTGTAATCGCTGCCAAAGGTGCAGCAACCAGTATTAGGCTAAGGGTGTGTACAGATATGTAACCCCTAAATAACCTATTTTTGTCAGTAAAATAAAATTGCATATTTTCTAAAAACATGTTTTCACTTTGTCATTATTGGCTATTGTGTGTAGATGTTTGAGGCAAAAAATGAACTCAATCTATTGTAGTATAAGTCTGTAACGTAATAAAACGTGGAGAAGGTGAAAGGGGTGTGCAGACTTTCCGGCTTGACTGTATATTCTCATAAGAGATGTTATGAGAATATACATGTATGTGTATATGTATGTATGTGGGTCAATGACAAATAAAGCTTCTAAAAAGGTATTTTTAAAAAGTCTTTTCAAAATGGATGTAATGCATATTTTTGAGTCTGGAACAATGTTTAAACAAGTCGCATTTGTTAAATAACATTTCAAAGTGCTTAAATTAATTTTTTGACTGTATTTTTAACTTCACCGCGCAACCAAATATTTGTAAAAATATATATATTTTCCTCCTATTTATTCTAAGTGAAATCTTTGGTAAGTATCCCTTAGAGTGTCTACAGTAGGGTTGTCACGATACCAGAATTTTAAACTTCGATACGATACTAGTATAAAAAAAACGATACTCGATACCTCTTTCGATACCACGGCACACACAAAAAAAAAAAAAGTCCTAGGCACACAAAATAGGATACATTTTTTATTTGTTTTTATTAACAACCTGCACACAGTGCTGGTACAGAAAAGGTCACTGAACACAACAAGATTAACATTATTATTACTATTCTTAAATGTTTTCCCTACCTTGTAGGCCTACACATTATTTATGTAGTTATTATTGCTTTTAGTATTTTTATTTTTTTTTCTCTAATGTTGCTTCACTTGTAAACAGTACAGTCTCAGAGGGTTTCCCCTGTAAACAAAGGATAAATAAAATAAAACAAGGGCATTCCAATTGCAAGGGTCTGGGTGTCCTTTGCAGCATCTCTCTGGTGCTATATGAGAGAAAATCCATAATTAGATTTGATCTTATAATTCTTAAATTGCATGTATTTTTATACAATTAAAATTAATAAAACTTTCTGTCAGGTCCAACATCACTGGCAGTAATCAGTGCGCAAGATCAGCCAGTTAGCTAACGTTGGCTGAAACTAATTTTGGATGTGTAACGTTATGTTGTCAGCTCAGCTGTCAGTGCAACCCCGTTACCTTACTTAGGCTAATGTAGTTGGTGTCGTTAAGCAACACACAACATAGCAGGCCAGCTAGTTAGATGCTAGCTTGCTCTGAGAAAAAAAAAAAGCTAGGCTAGTTTATACTATTATTATACTAAGCTGCTAACGTCAGCTCGCTTGGGGGAAACTTTCTGAGCTCATCAGCATCACATCGCAACATCATTCATGACAATAACTGTACACTTATTAAATGATATTAACTCAACATTACCTCTCTCAGTTCTTTGGAGAGATCAGGGTGCCGGTCCTTCAGATGCTTTGCCAAATTTGAAGTGTTCCCTCCTCTTGTTGGCACCGTTTTGAAGCACCTTTTGCAAAACGGTTTTTGCAAATCTTTCGCCTTTCCTTCTGCATCCGCCTCATAGGCAAAATATTGCCAAACAGCACTCCTACTATTTTCTTTTTCGACTAACATTAGTTCTGGAGCTGGGCTTGCCATGGCTAACTCTAGCTAGCTTCTTGAATTACGGTGACATCCACTGGCGTGTTTTGTCTCTCATCATTGTACCTGTAGTGCTTGTGCCTCTGCCACTGTCACTCACTCACTCTGTCAGTCACGTGGTGGGTTCGTTGCTGGAGAGAATGCCGTAATGAAGCCAGAGGCACTGAAGACCCACAAATATTTTATACAAATAAAAAAATAAAAATTTTAAAAAATTTAATTTAATATTGTTTTTTTTTATAAAGTTGAGATCGTATCGTTTTTAAGCATGTGGTATCGAAAAGTATCGAAGTATCGATACTATCGAAGTATCGATACTTTTGACAATCCTAGTCTACAGTGCCTAACACATTATTATTTTGTGGTTGTGTTTTGCATTTACAATAATTTAAGATTATTGCATTCTAGTGGCCAGGTATTTAGTATCTTTTAGCATAGAATAGAATAACTTTTATTTTCCCGAAAGGGAACTTCAGTTGTAGCCACCAGCAACAACAAAAAAGACATAGACAGTGGGGCAAACCCAAAACACACAAACAAACATATAAAATGCCAATATATATACAGCCAAACGTCATGATTAAAATAGCCCCCGCTGTCCCGAGATGTCCAATGTCATCAACCAGTCCAACACACAAACTCCACCTCGTCACCTCCACGAATTTCCTTCATAGGCTACATGCAGTGTTTGAGGTCTCTGTCCACTGTCTAAACGGAGCTCAGCCTTCCCAGTCGCCACCTCATTCCTCCCCCGCATTATCTTCTGGTTGCCTTTTGAAGATTGCCCGCAGTCCCAAATCAGTCCCGACATCTTCAACTACGGTGAAGAGCGATGGTAAACTCCGTGGCTGCAACGGACATTTCCGAGCATAATGCGAATGCGTCTCCATGGTGACGACCACAAACAAAATCATCCCCGCTAGACAATACGTCAATATTATAAAAACAAGCAGCAGGAGTGCCCCGAAAAATCTCCAGTCCTCTTCCCTGTTCCACAACAGACACACAGCGCATGAAAAAAATGAGACAAAAGCCCGACACAACAAAACACATTCAAATTAACAAACACGAACACGAGAGACAGCTGGACTACGTCGCCATTACAGTGCCACGTGACGTCACTGATTTAGCATCTGATTTTACATTTAAAAACAGAAAAATTATTATATAAATATACAAATGAATGCATTCAATACAATAGCTATTCACATCATAGTTATCGACCATTTGTTCACTTTTACCTATTATTTATTGGTTTAAATTAATATTTTACCTGGTCACACCACCTGACGATTATCAGTTGTGCCACCTGACAACATTAATAATGACAGGAAATATGCTGAATAATTGCATTTTTATTTCAAATACAAAAAAGTGTTTTGGTGTTTGAACAGTCTCTGTTTAAGTAAAAGCAGTAATTGCTCAAAAACAGGATACATTACATGAGATCACATTCGGTACATAGCAACTGGAATAGGCTACAATGCATTAGATTGATTAGATACACTGTAATGAAAGATTTCATACAATTAATGGTATATTCCACTTAAAATTTAAACTCTTAAAATCAATAGGAATTATTGGATAGGTAAAGCTTGTACGTTTTCTACTCGTTCATGGTTTTTAATAGAACTTTTAATAGAACTTTAATAGTATTCATCCAGTGCCATTCAGCTTTCAGTTCATATAGCCTATTTCAGTTCAACATGTTCATACTAATCTGGAGGAAATGACGACATGACAGGCCTATGCACTCTAGCAGAATGATATGCTTTCATTGTACCACATATTAAAACCCTAGCAATCGCCTAGTAAGACCCTAGCAACCACCTAGAAACACCTTAGCAACCACCTAGTAATACCATGGCAACCACCAACTACACCCTAGCAACCGGCTAGTAACCACCTCGTATCACCCTAGCAACCAGCTACTACACCCTAGCAACTCCCCAGTAAGACCCTAGCAACTACCAAGCAATCCCCTAGTAACATCCAATTAACCAACAGGGGCCCTCGCAACCACCTCTTCATACAATTAATGGTATTCCACTTTTAAAAAAACTTTTAAAGTCAATAGGAATTATTGGATGGGTAAAGCTTGTGCATTTTCTACTCGTTCATGGTTTTTAATAGAACTTGTATTCATCCAGTTCCATTCAGCTTTCAGTTCATATAGCCTATTTCAGTTCAACATGCTTCTACTAATACATGCCATTGCTAAAAATGTCTATTGTTTGTTGTGTAATGCCTAATTTTTATTACCAAAATATAGTGTTCTGTCCTTTGCTTTTTTAAGCCAACTTGAAGTTTGTGTTCAAACTTATGTTGTCTACTGTCTTTCTGTAGGGAAGGCCTGTTCTAAACCTTATCATGTCATACCACATAGGACAATGCATAAATATACATCACATTATACAGTGAAAAGTTCAATAACATGCAAACTCAGAGTTCAGAAACTCTAAATCTAGAATTATAAATCATGAAAAAGGTTTGAAAGTGTATAACATCTTTAACTTAAAACTAATAAACATTTTAGAAATGTAATAGATAATCTTACAGCTTTAAATAACATTATTTATTTCAGTGATATTCCTTGCAGTTGCGCCACCTGACTTACTGGTTGCGCCACCTGACTTTTGCAACTAATTTCAAATTAAACGAGCTTCTACTTCGACGCCTGTATTAGCTTTTGCCATTGCTATCAAATTCATATATATAATTTTTAAATAGAATAAAGAGTTTATGTTAAATTAACATTTTTCCTAGTTTTTCATTGGTTGTACCCCCTGACATGGAAAGTGTACCAGCCTACTTAAGAGTTGAAAGTAGCTATTTTTATTAATATTGGAGAGAGATCTACAAACCTTTTCACTCAGCCATAAAGGTCACTTGGGGTCCTCTTGATGATGCAATATCATGTTTACTGTTATTACCTCTTCACTTTATAATAAAAGTCTCATGTTTACAGTTGTGCCACCCTGACATTTGATGTGGGAGATTGAAGCTCAACGATTGCCTTGGCTTAACTTGTGTACATTAACTTGAGAAGGAAAAACTTCCACATCACTCCGATGTAAAAAGGATAAAACAAAGTATTTCTTTTCCACAGTTTTCCAATCTTCTTACAGGAGTATTCAAAGTTAAGTTCTCCTAATCAGCAAACTGTACTATGGTAAGAAAACCGTGTGGCTCGGTCATTACTTGAGCCTCAACTGCACAAACCCACATTTTTACCTCAATGAGCACAAGAGCCCTATATCTCTTAAAGCGACAATCACCGTACTAACAGAAAGCTTACATAGTGTTGCCCTTTACAAAGTATCATGCTTACATCGAAATGACTTAAATCAAATTATCATTAGCTGACTTTTAACAAATTACTATTAATTAACTTATGCAATGAAATCTCTTATTTATCTCAATTTACATAAACTATTAAACATAGAGACTGCACTTATTTATTGAACTAAAACATATATAAAAGTAACTTGGCTCCCACATTTGAGAACATACAAATTGCTGGACAAAAGTTTTTCTATTATCTCAACAGCTTTAGAACTATTGGTATTTGTAAAATTAAACTTAAAATCATGCCATAGAATTTATTATCATTAAAATACCATTTTTAATGGGTGGCACTGTCGCCTCACAGCAAGAAGGTACCGAGTTCGAATCCCGGCCGAGGGCCTTTCTGTGTGGAGTTTGCATGTTCTCCCCGTGTCCGCGTGGGTTTCCTCTGGGTACTCCAGTTTCCTCCCACAGTCCAAAGACATGCAGGTTAGGCTAATTGGAGACTCAAAATTGCCCATAATTGGGTTAATGGATAATGGATGGATGGATACCATTTTTAATAGTTTTCTTAGTCTGTTCATTTGCATGGATGGTTGCGCCGCCTGACATTTTAGGGGTTTGAGATGACAAAACATAAAAGAATATATATTATTTGAATGTACTGAAAATGTATTCAAACTAAATAGGTTTTATAGAATAAAGTGATACATGTCATGAATTGATTCAATTATTTTGAAATGAAATAATGCACTCGGACACAAAAATATGCATGTCATGTGAGAGTGATAATATATGTATGTGAGAGTAGAATGTATGTATGTGAGAGAAAGTATATATATATATATATATATATATATATATATATATATATATATATATATACGGAAGGCACTTGCATGAAACGGAAGTTAGTTTATGGAATTGTGATTGGCCCAGAAGCCGGCTGGTACCATAGATATAAACAACTACTGGATTCCTGGATTCACTATTTAGTCCCAGTAACATGAACTCCAGTGTAGCTACCTCAAGAATCCTCAGCAGGTCAGCTTGGACTTGCTCGGAGACAGTCTGCTGTTCTGCACGATATAACACTCCACAACACTTTGGCAACTTGGACTCTCGGTCGAGGAAAAGGTAACAACTAACATGAGCTTGCAACTAAGTTTAATCACTGTGCAAACAGACAAATGAACCGTTATCATCTCGTAATCATGTAGTAATGCTAAAAGATAATAAAATAACACCACTTGCTAACGTTAGCTAACTAACCAACAAAAGCAATGATTCGTATAGCAACGGCCTTAGCTACTTAGACTTGCATTAAATAAGCTAACATTAGCAAGTGATGTGATTATTTTTTAGCATTAGCTAGTACATGATTATCCTATCGTAGCTCACACTAAATAAACTAGCTCTATTCCAAAGCAATGCTATCCAAACTTTCCTAAATTATTTAATGCAACTTGGCCATGTGTTTCTTCATCTTTGCATGTGAAGAGATTGTGCCTCATGGAACAACATATGATTTCAATGAATGTTTTTAACAGTTGATGAATAATTACACTCCAGAAAGGATATGGTTGTACTTTGTTGGCAAGTTTACTTTAAAAAATGTACAGGTTTTAAAATGTTAACTGCTGCTACAGCATTCTTTACAATTCACAAACAGACATTTATATGAAGAAACAACATGTGCAATAGAGAAAGGGGTGATGAATAAATAAATGCAGATAAAAATTAGTAATATTTTTACCTAGAAAATAGCGTACATAAAGCATTTTTACAAACGTATCCAGACATGTTTGTGGGTCAGATGGTGGCAAATAAGTAATAGTACCAATTTTCTTAACATAATAGTATTTATGATATTTGCAAACAGAATTTTGTGAACACAAGGATATCTATGCTCTGTAGGACCACACAGGTTTTGATGCCCTATAGTGCCCTATAGTGTAGTAATTTTTCTGTTTAATTTCTAAGTGCAACACATCTGAATCAGAGTATTTCCACTATAAATTATTTTCATTTTGCAGTTTAATGTGGCACATACAGTTTCATTGACCACATTCTCTTGAGATGGTAAGATGAAGAAACACAGGGCCAAGTTGCATTAAATAATTTAGGAAAGTTTGGATAGCATTGCTTTGGAATAGAGCTAGTTTATTTAGTGTGAGCTATGATAGGCAATATTGTTAGTTGTAACTTGGCCACATTTTGATATCAAGACTTTTAAAGGCAGGCCTAGTTTTTGTACAGTACCAGTCAAAAGTTTGGACACACCTACTCATAGAAGGTTTTTTCTGTTATTTTTACTGTTTTCCACATTTTGGAATAGTAAAGACATCAAAACTATGAGATAACACAAATTAAATTATGCGAAAACCAAAAAAGGGTTAAACAAATAAAAAAAAGTCTTATATTTCAGATTCTTCAAAGTAGCCACCCTTTGCCTTGATAACGGCTTTGCACATTCTTGCCATTCTCTTAAACAACTTCTGTGGTAAACAGGTATTCCACAGGTAAAAAGGTGATGCCATCATGACTGTATAAAAGGATATCAAAAGACTCCTGATATCTTATTTCCAGGTACTCTTAGAAGCGATACTATAACCTCTGCAGTTGAATGGATCTCTATGGGAATTGGGGGGTGGGACTAGATTTAGCTTTAAATTACACTGGAACAGTGTGGAACACTTATTTTTTATAGCTAACTAATGATGAATAATGCATGAAGATAAACACAGAGAGAGACATGCATTCCAAAGAAATGTATGCAGACATTCGCTTAACCATAACGCCCTCTATTGACAAGAATGAGAACAGTTATCCTATTACAGACAGCACTCAATTACATTAAAAGAGTTTGTAGATGAGCAGTATTTACTGTGTAATGAAATACAATGAACAGCACCACCTGAGCTATGGATCATGAAGAAGCATGTAAATTAATGAACCAAGTCTACATGGAGACATACATGCACAATGGGCTAGACGCAAACACATTCTAGCTGAAAGACATACAGCCTAAATAGCTAGTACAGCCTAAATAGTTTGCATCAGTAAAATATGGAAATACAGTTTTAAAATAGGGCTATTAGTATTCTATGAAATACATTTAACGTTAGGCTATTCAACACTGGATTGCCGGATGCGTAACTCCAACCTTCCATGTGTGGGCTACGAGCTAGCGAGCTCATAAGCACAGCAGTTAGGCTATTCAACACTGGATTGCCGGATGCGTAAGTCCAACCTTCCATGTGTGGGCTACGAGCTAGCGCGCGAGCTAGTGAGTTTCTGCACAGCAGTTTTTTTTCCGGTAGTGTAGAACGTTACCTGCGCCGGGAAATGTTTTGGTACCGGACAGCTAGGTTTAGTTTAATTTTCTGTAGTGCAATGAATGTAGGCTATAATGCATGTTGATTCGCTTCGTAGTAGCCTAGCTTGTTTATGCTTCCTGACGAGAAGCTATGACCAGAAAAAGAAGGACTGGACAATGACGTTACTGTCTACCCATGATTCTTTGCGATTTGAGGAAGTAAATAACCAATGGGACCAGCGCCGGAGACTTGAATGAATGGGAGCGGATGCTGGTGACAGCTCCACATAGGTTTTAAATCTAGGTCTACGTCTTTATGTTTTGGTTTTATTGTGTAATACTGGTCAAAATAAAATTACAGAAATAGAACATACTCTACGATGGTCCTTTTTTAAAATCATGTCAGGCATTTGTGAGTTTTTGTAGTTTTCATATGGCTATTTTGTTGTAAGCGAACGTTGATGTCATTGTAGCCATCTGTTAGCTTGCTATAGCGTTCTATTCACGTGAATGTGCTGTTTGTATAAACCGTTGGAAATTGACAGTTGATTTGCAATATTATATTTAATATTTATAGGCTAGCTAACCTTAGCTATCACAATTGTGCTAACTTTTGTGAATAGCTACCTAGCTTAACGTTGTCATTACATTTTTTTGTCATTACACTGAGTGTCACACTCTGTACGTGGTGGTTTTTGAAGCACTGACTCCAGCCACAGTCCACTCCCTCTTCATCTCCGCCAAATTTTGGAATCGTCTTTGCTTGACAATCCGCTGAAGCCTACGGTCATCTCTTTTGCTTGTGCACCTTCTCCTGCCACATTTTCCCCTTCCACTAAACTTTATATTGATATGCTTGGACACTGCACTCTGTGAACAGCCAGCCTCCTTAGCGATGACCTTTTGTGGCTTACCCATCTTCTCGAGGGTGTCAATGATGGTCTTCTGGCCAATTGTCAAGTCTGCAGTCTTCCCCATACTGAACCAAACTGAGATACCTGTCCAATTTAATGACACACCTGTAGAAAAACTTTGCTGGTGTTTTGAGTAAATTAGATGATTAGAGTGTGACACTCAGTCTAAAACATTAATTCTCTGAAATAACTGAAGTAAATGCTGATTTTCGACACACTATTCTAATTTCTTGAAATACTGTTTTGGGGGTTTTCTGGAGCTGTAAGCCAATATAATGAAAAATGAAACAAAGGCTAGAAATATTTCACTTTGTGTGTAATGAATCTATAATCTATGAAAGTTTCACTTTTTTAATGGAATTATGGAGAAAAAAAAAACTTCGATGATATTCAAATTTTTTGGAAAGGATCGGTACATACGTATATTATCACTCTCACGTACATACTTTCTCTCATGAGAATATATGTATGTGAAAGTGAGAATATATGTATGTGAGAGTGAGAATATATATATTTTATTTTATTTACCTTTATTTATACAGGGTAGGTTGACTGAGCACACATGCTCTTTTACAGCAACGCCCTGTTAATGCCCCCCTAATTAGCCTAACCTGCATGTCTTTGAATTGCGGGAGGAAACCGGAGTACCCAGAGGAAACCCACATAGACACGGGGAGAACATGCAAACTCCACACAGAAAGGTCCCATGAGAATATTTGTATGTGAGAGTGAGAATATATGTGTGGCGGTCTGGAGAAACCCTTCACATGGTGAAATTTTAGTTTTTCAGTTTTTTATATTTTTGAAATCTTTGGACTTGTCAAGGTTTTGGTTTAAAGTTTAGAGAACCAAAACGCGAACCAAAACGTATCTAAAAATAGACACGCCACTAAAGCGGACTTAAACCGCACCAGGGGACAAGGAAAACAGAAAAGCGGGAGCAGAACTTCCCTAGCACAAGGCTAACACAAAACAACCTCAAACGGAGGCGGATCTTGAAAAAACAGCGAGAAACAATAAAAGAAAGAACCTCACGCACAATAATATGCGTTCACAAGAGGCAGAGAAAACAGAAGAGGAACGAACAGAATAGCAAGCCTGTATCTACAGCTCTGTAGGATAAAGAGCTGAAAAGAAGATAAGCAGGCTGCAGGCAAAAAAGAATAGAGAAAGATAGGACAGAAAAACGAAAAAATCTATCAACTAGTCGAACTTGTTGCATTTCTGTATAAGGACAAACAGAAATGCAGTGAACAAACTTCCTATACATATACCGGCTTCGTAGTCAAGTGGCAACAACAATATAGAAGTGCCGGAAAGCGGAAGTAAGCGCTATATATAGCCGAAGGAAACCGAACACAGGTGTCGGAGATAATGACCAGGCGAGATACAAACACCGGCACGGAGGCAGAAAATATCCGATAGAGCATCAGACGACGCCAAATCGGAAAACAACCGCAGAAAAGACAGAGGCAGCCACTACCCATGACAGGACTATTCTGAACAATATGTTCTTTACATATTTTTAATATCTCAATCAGAAGTCAAGTTATGCTGGTTTTATGTTCACAACACCTAAAAAGGCTTAACTGAGAAAACAGTCTTTAAAGATTCTGTTACATTCCATTCTAATTCAATTCAGTATAAAAAAAAACACAACACATGTAGGCTGATTTGTTACATCATCTCTGTATTATTTAGACAATTTGACCCTCTGTTGCAATGTATAATATTAAAATTACACTGCCAAAGTATAATAATAATAATAAATAAATATGTACAAATGGAATATATTAATCTGCCAGTATATGGTAGCCTATATATATATTCAATCAGAAAATAGTATGGGAATGTGTAACGTCCAGTAAAGACCAAAGTGCAAAATCCCTGCAAACTGGCATAATAGTGAACAACAAGGAATAACAATCTTTAAAATGAACAATATAATCTGTAATATATTCATTTATAAAATGATCAATGTTGTCTCCAATATAAATAATCTATTAATAACATTGCAATAGTCACAACCGTAATAACAGTAGACTAAATTGAAATGACAATTTCTATTAAGCACAACACATGCAGTAAGGACAAAAGGAATAATTTGGCAATAAACAACTAGCACTGTGGCATAACAACAACATCAATCAGTAAAATCAACAGTAGGCAATTGGCTATACAGTATATAAGTTAGTGATTAGGCAATATACAATTAAAAGTAACACAGCACTCTAGTATTTACAGAATTTTAAACAGTTGCACCAAAAAAACTGTTACATCCCACCCCCACGCACCAGCTACAACACACAGCAACTACTCTTCATAGTCCATAAAGTCTCTCGGGGTCTTTCAGACAGATGGAAGTGGTGTGGTAATTTCTTTACATTCATCAGGTGAATGGCCTTATCTCTTCATAGAGGTACCATTGCCGTTTGGCATCTAGCCCTTTTGGGATCATCAGCTCAGGCATCTCACTCACAGATGGGAGTTCTCTTTTCAGCAGATCCTCTGTGTCACTCTCCGAGAACATCTATGTCCTGAGACAGCCTGACTCTTGTGCAAAGTGGAAATGGTGCTTCTTCTTGATTCCCACCACTTTCCTGAAGTACGTTTGGAGGAAATGTGTCCAGTCATACATAGAAACAACCACCTGCCCATTTTCCCATCCACACACTTGAGCCACATTCACATGTGAATGTGAATCATCACATTCCTTGGTCACCCTACATACTTCCTGGAAGAGTGATTGCTCCATTGTTTCTCTTTGGAGGTGATCTTCCATCTCACGCACAGCAGCACTTTTCTCTGAGTCAGGCACATTCACAGCACAAGCTAGCTTGGAGACACCAGACTGACAGACCCAGCACAGATCAGTAGCAGGTCTCATGGTTGATACAAAAGGAACTAGCTGCTGCCACAGCTTTCTGAAGGTTCTCAAAGACACTTTGCGTGTGCCTGCTATGTCTACGGCTACACAATACTACTCATACACCTTCTTCTTGCTGCAGTTGGTTGGCAGAAGCTTTACATCTGCTTTCCAGTGTTGTGGTGAGCGTCCAGGGAGTATGATGGCATTGGCTTCTGCAAAATTCAAAACAAAATCTACAGCTGCCCTTGTGTCCTCTAGTTTGAGTGTGCTTGGAGGAAGCCTATTCTTAAGCTTGTGGACTCTTGCCTCCACGCCAGCAACCTTGTAGTGCTTAATCAAAGCATTAAGTTTGTCTTGCCCTATCACATGCATATACTTGAAGATGTCTCGACAGATTTTGAAGCCATGGTAATAGAAATCAGTGCGCTGTGCTTTAGGTTCTGTCTGCTCCTTTTTTCTAGATCTTGATGTGGTAGCAGACAGGTGCATTCCACAGGACAACAGGCTATTAGCCCTATCTACGGTGCTAGCCTAGTCATCAATGTCCCAATTATAGTAGCCTATTCATACTTCACTGAAATTGTAAACAACTTTAAACCCTCAAAATTCCAATGTAGGATTGCTGCAGAGTCGCCGCTTGTGCACACATCAACCTCTCAAGTTGCACTGCACGATAAAATAGCCCAAACCCGTTTACAACAATCTTGCCACAGTCACACAATAACATGCACAAAATGTACCGTTTCTACACACCACATAAACGTTTGTTCCGATATAGGCTATTATTAAAAAGTTGAAACTGTTACAAATAACCATTCGGTGCATTTTCCTTTGCGTAGGCTACGCCTACCCAATGTAGCCTATACTACCTTCGGTATAACGTTAAAAAAATTTCTACAAACAGATTAAGGGATCAAATATCCTACTTCGTAACGATTCTACAACTGGTTTCTGTTGAATGTTGAAGAGATTCTTATTCCATTTTGCCACTGCCCAGCAACGTTGTGTAGGATATCTAATATTTAGATATAAAGAAAGTACCCCCCCCCTTTTCTCTCTATCTCTGTCGCTCTCTGTCTCTCTCTCACTCACTGACCCCTCTCCCCCCGCCCCCCCCACACCTTAACCCAATCAGGACAGGGATGCCCTTTCTGTGGAGGTATTTCTATGGGTGCGGAAGGAAAGTAATCTGGTTCGGTTTTTGGAGTTTCATCTGAGTCTTGTATCTGGGTGGTGTTTGCGGAGTGTGGAATTTTACATTTCATCCCTGGACTTTTTGAATGTTCTTCTGTCTGTTGGTTCTGGGACTTTGGTGTTAGGCATTCTGTGGATTACCTTGGGAGAAACAAGCTGTGGTCTGGTATAGTCTTTCATTAATTTCTTTTGTGACTGTAACTTGTCCATGTCTGTAGCATCGATTGTTTGTTAAGGTAGTTGAACCTACGTCTTTAGTTAAGGCATTGAATACTTGTTGTAACTTAATAAATCTCTTAATTCTAATCTGGTTGTGAGTTGTAAATTTTGATAAAGGTTGATCCAACAGGCTGCTCTGCCTATCAATGAATTTGTCGATTTAAGTGATAATTGATATCCTTGATAATCATTAACAAATTAAATCAAATAAAAAAATTTTAAGTGTTGGATAAGTGAGGCGTTTTAAAAGTTGATGCCACTTGTGCTCGGTATTCAGAGTGCTGAACATTAAAAACGAGGGCGTTGGCTGTTAAAACTGCTGGATTCAGAAAATACACATTTTACTAAATCCTCACTTCCCCGACAGATGGCTGTAATAGCCTACGTTGCTGTTATGTAAAAACACATGTAACGTTACTTTTTAAGGTATATAAATACATTGGGCTACATATTTTATCCGAATTATGCACTTACCTGTTCCGTTGTATTATGAATGTACTGTATGTGATCATTCTGACATCGTAGCTATCAGTAAGTGTTTTGATGTGGGTCAGAAATAGTCAAGTGAGCAGGCCTACCTGCCAGACTGCCACAGTTCTGTGGTATCTGCAGATCCATAGACTAGAAAAATAAGCACTGAAATTGCTTGAGTAAGGAACAGCGCCTACAGTGACTGAATGGGAAAACTACAGGGTCGGCGGTTCTTTTATTCACTGATTTTAATTTTTTAAATTATATATATATAGGGCTGGGCGATATACAACATTGATAATTATAGAATGCAATAACGGACGTTGCCACTGTGTGGGGCGCCTTTATTTTCGTCTTTTTTTCTTTAAGTATACCCAATACACGGCAGTAAACATCCAAACTTCAGAGGCCGCGTGAAATGCTTCCGGAAAAAAACATCACCGCTGATATCTATTGAGTGTTGATAAGACAGCCAACCAGCAGCAAGGTCATACAGCTTTCACGTGATCATGCGATGTGTTTTTTCAATCGCATGAAAGGTGCAACCATAGAACTATATATTAACTAGAAAGGCAGAAGCCTTCTCAAAACGGCACCGTTTCCACGGCCCAAAGTTTTTTCTCTGATTGGCCAACGTGACCTGTCACGTGAAGGTGATCATTTTCTCCCTTTTCACAGAGTAATGGCTGCCGTTGTAACTCTAGTTAGCGACCATATACATGTATAGCGACGACTGGAAAGTTATGCTACCGAATAAAAAAGCTAAATGAAAGGTAACTTTGTTAGCTACCGTTAGCTAAGTTAGCTCGCAGTAGCAGCCAGAGGCCTAGAAAGGACATGCTATCACAAAAGCCTGTTGATAATACACCAATAGTAGCTCGATGCACATTTAAAAGAAAATAAGCCAGGTATAGCATAACGTTAGTTATACTTTAGAACACATTTGGCTAATCTTACCGTAACCCCCTCGAAACTGCAATGGACATAGCTAGCTAACGTTATTACGATAACCTTCCAATATCAACGTTATAGACTAGCTGCACTTTAGACCGCATAAACGGGCACAAGTGTCCGCTATGCATTAAGATAACTATATATATATATATATATATATATATATATATATATATATATATATATATATAATGTATGTTAATGTATATGTTCATAGACATCCTATATATAGCTACGCTGTATGTGTAGCCTACGTTATGTGGTGAGTGAATACATTTTTTCCTGGTTGGTTCAGTTCAACAAGTTACTATGACAAGGGTGATGCAGGAAAATAAACAGACCTAACAGCAAAGCATATTTGTGGTTAATGCTAATTTAGCTCAAGCAGGACGACGAAGAAGACAAGCAGGCTAACCTAACGTTGTCAAAAAAAGATTTCTTACCGTGAAAATATTTAATTTTTTCCCCCAGGGTTTCTGCGCTGTTATGGTTTTGAAAGCTCCGCGCTATAATTCAGGTTTGGCAAAACTGGTAGGCCTATGCAGTAACAACAATGCTATCACATATTTTATAACTCTAGAGATGTAGCTATACCTTGCCAAAAATCACAAGAGCATTATTCCCCTCAGATGGTACCGACCAACCCTACTGGCTCACGGACTACTAGGTGTACGAATTATATATTATAATTTTTGACGTAAAAAATTATACCTAACACATAAAAGAGAAAACCTCTGTATCTCTCTGTATGTCTGGTGCACAGCAGCCAGCAGATGGCACGCAATGTACCCACACGCACGCACGCATTAATTAGGTATAGGGCCGACTAAATAGCCAATTCAATTAGTGATTGTGTGCTCCAACGGGTATCAGAACTAGTCCATCTGATTATCAACTCATCACCCATGGTAAGGATAAGCCACAAATCAGCTGTGGAGACTGCCACCTACAAGTTCATAACAGTGTCATCTTCAGAGATATATGTAGGAAACTTCATCCGTACACAGAGGGATATTGAAGCTACAACATTATATCCTGACGATGTAGGACTATTCAGGAGGTTTGGGGGAGGGGCTAAAGCGCTTCAAAAACAGCATGTTATCTAACCCTAAGCCTCATATGACAACAATCCAGATGTATTTGGTAGGTAAAATAAGGTCTACACTAGTGCAAATCCAAACACATGACTGTGATTAGGAAAAACATCAATACCTTGAAGGATTTTTTCCACCAAATAAGCAAAAAAATCAAAAGACTTAATTTTATCCAGGCTGGAGTCTCAAAGGGTCTCAGAAACTACACCTCAAAGAGGCTCTAACCAGACAGAGGTGAAAATTAAACTTTGTCGTAGGACAAAACTAAAGACGTTTTTGGAAAGGCCTTGACCTGGAGAATAACGTTTGTCAATTATTTTGCCCTGACACCCCAGGGGACTCAGTAGCGCCCCCTAGAAGGGCAAAACTGGCCAAACTTCAAATGCTTCTAATTCTGGAACCAATGGACATATCGGGTAGATATTTAACAGGATGATTAACTAACTAGTCTTTCATAAATAATGTCAGAGCCAGCCTTCAAGCTCTAACAGAAGGGCCTGAATAAAACGTTTTATACTTAATCATTTGATACTTTGATGATTCAATTATATGATCAATTGGGATCTTAACTGATGCTATATTGAACATAAATTTTAAGCCCCAGGTCAATAGGATTAGTATTTTTTTCGTTATTGGTACTAATAGTTTAGAACTACAATTCCCCAAAAACCAGAGCTCTACGTAATGATGGCCTGTGAAAAGATGGCGCCGTCTGTAGTCCGTTTAGGGTTAGGGTTCGGATAATAAATATATAGCCTACGGCTAATCTGGGTCGCCCCATGTAGGGGACAGTATTAAAATGAATTGAGATTGTGGGATTTTGACCATATCCGACATAAACTGTTTGCTTTTTTTGTGACTGAATAAACCTTTCCACATGTTTTTTGTGTCCCTATTAACATATTTAGCGGTTATCGCCATCAACCAGTAGCTACTCAAAAGTCACTCGTCTGGTAAACAAAATTCACTAGCCGGCTAGCTAGCTAACAACCGAAAAGTAGCATAGTAGCCAAGCCCACAGTAACACCTCTAAATTTCGTTCTATGTAGCACGAAAACAGTCTGAGAAATGCTAGCATTGAAAATGCATGGGTTTAAATTTCGTTCTGTGTAGCACGATAAAAGTCGGACAATCGTGCTCCGGGTGACGATTCAATAGATTCATTGTCGTGACTATGAGCATGAAAAAGCGTGAGACCGGGTTGATTTTTCACCTGTTAACATAACAAAGTGTAGGCTACCTTAACCTAAAGGCTAAGACCATTGTGCTATTGTGTGGTAAATTTATTAAACATCCTCACATAAATTTTTGGAAATACTGACTTATTTCTTTGTGATGGAGTTCATTTCACCCCTAGGGGAAATTATATTTTTCTAAATGCTATTTTACAGTCCCTTAAATACTGAATTCAGGGGAGGAGACGCTGCCTTTACGGGTTTTCCCTGCCCAATTCTGGCAGTTTCTCCAATCCTGGATTTGGCTTTTAACGGAACAGGGTTTTTTTAATGAACTAAGTCAGGTTTTCAAAATGTATGTGATTATTTTTAAATTAAATTTGTAGCCATGACATTGTTCACCCAACGCCCTCTGCTCTTCTCCTCACCCCTGTCCCTTATCTTCCCTACAAACACCCCCCCCCCCGCACATCTTGTCCTCTCCAGCCATGCCAATCCATGGCCTTCTTTGCGTATTTCTCCCCACGCTGGATGTAGCTAGTATGTACATTTTGGGGAAACAGTAATAAAAAGTTTCAATTAATTATAAAACTTGTTTTTTTATTGAAGGGTTCATTGTTTGCATATGTCATACAGTGGTATAAGGAGAAATTGCTAATTTTTTTTCATTTGTAAAGACTAAATAATCAAATGTACACCATTCAAAATTATGAATCATGAATAAGGGAAACATTTTTATTCTTCGATATGCTGCGTTTCATTCACAGCAAGTTTAATCACCGTCTCCAACGTTGTCCTGGACGATAAGGGGAAAAAAACGTAGAGACGTTAGGAGTTTGTTATAGGACACAGCAAAGTTCAGCAGCCTGTCTCAGTTTAAAGCCCACTCACCACATCAAGGTGCAGGCTGAACGTGAGAACACAGGATAAGACGCACATCCACAAGACAAACCCTGACAAGACACATTAAAATGACAAGGTCACATTAAGGAAAAATGTACACGTTTATGTGGGCTCTAAGTGGTAGCCTACTAGCAAAACTCATCCAGGGGTGTCTGTAAGCAAAGACACTTTGTTTATGCGCTGTTAAAAGTGCATTACCGTATCTGGTTTTGATGCGCAACTTCAGTTCCTCAATCCAGTTGATTTCTTTTGAGCGATGAGAGGATGCACACGTGTAAATCGACATACAAAAGCAACATAATAGTAAACGCAGCCACAATAACTTAATGTAATGGTATGTAAAACTACCATGTTCTATAGCCTAGATGGGCTATAGACAACGGGGAGCACTCGCTGTTCTTCGCAAACATTTACCGCATAGCCTACTGTGTCACGCGGTTACACAAAATAGGCTATTTCGAAAAATATAACCAGCTAATGACATGTTGGATCCACCAACCTTACCCTTATATTAAAACAAAGTTCTTTCCAGCCCGCTTTCCTGGGTCCAGCGCCTACCCCAGATCCACTCTAACCGTAGAGTGGATGTCGTGATTATTATAGTATTATGTGAAAAGCAAAACAATAAATACATAGATACAATCTTAAATAGGTCTATGATGCGATTACGTTCACATAATTAAATAACGATTATTGCATCTGCTTGTTTATTTTGTTTAATCCGTAACGTTAGTCTGTGGTATGGCTAGGCAGTAGCCTAGCTCCAGCGGTAACATTACATTACATCCGGACCGGTCCCTGACTCAAGATTTCCGTAAACCAGCCTTGCGCGGCTAGCTAATAGTGTGGTGTAACCATGTAACTGTAGCCTAAATAATTAGAAATCGCGACCACAGTGAAACTTGTCGCCTATTTTTCCAGGTATAGCCTCTCATGAATGTCTGTTATTGTTAGACTGTTAGAATGAACTATGGTGATCTTGTAGTGTTATCGTAACGTTAGACAGATTAATGACTAGGCTATAGGCCACGGATATCTTGTCGAAATACCTCAGCCTAACGTGAGCAAAACTGCAAATCCAGATAAACGAGCCACGAATAGTTACAAAAAATCTTTAATAACTGTCTTGTTAACTAGCGTTATTAACAAGCATAATACGCCGGGAGCCGGACAACATTTCTGTAGCCAACCCGATGTTGACCCGCTACCGTTAGCGTCTTGCTATCCGGGCGGCTTTTCAGACTTCAACACTAACATATTCACTGGGTGTGTTACTAATTAGTGTAATCTAACAACACCCATCTTGAGATATGAAGTATGACCTTAGAAATATTACACACGCGAAAGCATTTGAAAACCATTTCATTATTATGCACAAGATAGCTGGTAAGCGAACTTCATATAGCTACAGCAACGGAAGCAGTTAGCTGAATGCTCATAGCAAGTCAGCTAACCATAGAGTTCAATAGAGGTTGAGAGAATGGATTTGAGGCGAAAATGCCAATAGGCCTCCTCACGTGATTGCCCTGTGACGTAACTAAAATTACCACGTGACCATGTTCTTAACCAATCACAGTTCAGTGCGCTTGCTAAACACTCACCGATGAGTATTTTTAAATCATGGCTCTCTTTTTTCTGTGTAGGCTAAAAAAAATTTTAACCCAGGAAAAATGTAAAATGTGATTGCCTGCTTCTATTGACTACAATATTGTGAACTTTTGATACCTAGATTGCGCTGGGGCCACTATGTTGACTTTCACAACGCACCATTGGAAATACATGGCAGAGCTCATAATAATACTATTTCCGGGCCATGGCAGCCATCTTGCGGCGGTGCCATTGCGGAAGAACCCAAATTGAATAGGGCTGAATGGAACCACGTGACCACGTTTCCTTTCTAGTTAATATATATTTCTATGGGTGCAACGCCTTACTGTGATTGTCCGTCTTATCAACGCGCAGTAGACAGTGATGACGTTTTTTTCCCCGGAAGAATTTCACACGGGTTTTGAAGTTTAGACTACTACCGCATCAGGTATAATTAAAGAAAAAAAGGCAATACCCCAGATGCTGGCAACGGCCGTTATTGCAATCCATAATTATCGTTGCGATATATCGCCCAGCCCTATATATACACTTTTTTCAGTTTATGATTGAGGCGAGGCCCCTTTCAGTTGAGAGGCTCCTTTCAGGTGAAACGAATGAAACATAGCAAATGCCGCCTATGCTTCCCGTCTCTGATCCAAATCCAAATGCTGTCACGTAACGGTATGTTGTCTAAGTTACAAAATTGGCTACAATTGAATTTTTAGCGCTGTTTAAATTTTTGCCTGTGTTTTAGCTAAATGCTCATCTAGCATACTAATCACTCCATTCAACATTATTCAACGAATTCTGATTTATGTCTTAATAACGTTAGCACAGACAACTTCCTAACAAAATATGACAAAAGCATAAGCCAGCTAGGCTACTGTGGTTAAGCTACCAGGAAAAACAAACCTTTCACTCTGCATGAAAATGCCAAGGTGACAGGTGCCGGTAGATTACGTTAGCAAAATGCAATCGATTATGAGCTACAGCAAATAAACTATCCGCTATACATGATTGGGTTATAATCTCAAGATTAGGCGAGTCAACAACGTTAAACTAAGCTACTATTAGCAAACGATAGCCTATGTTTAATTATTGCTTTAGATAGCTGCATGCTAGGTAGGCTGAATAGAACGCTGAATTCAGCACAGGACATGTGGTGTGGACTTCACAAAATGGTGAGATCTGTAATCGGAATCAGAGTTTGTTTAATAAAGTGGAGAAATCAGTAGATGAGCATTTGGTTAAAACCTAGGGAAAAATTGTATGCACCCATATTTTGCTACAAACACAACTACGACTGTGTCTGAATAGTCCGAATCAGCACACACTACTATTTGAGTATGCCAGTTCAGTATACTTTTTTTGAAAAGCTGTTAAATTAGGCTAGCCTTACCTGCGTGGCCAAATTGAGTGGTCTGAATATCCCCAGATGATATAGCCAAAGAGTGTAAAGGAAACTGATATAGCCTAGGCTACTTATGTCCAGGTTTATATGGAGGATATTTCGCATACTGCATGTCACTGCAGTGTAGACTACAGTAAGCAATATGCTAGTACACAGGGCGCAGTAAATTGGGCATTCACAATGCCTTCCTCTACAACACTGTTATGACCCAACAATACTATCCCAGATGATTTGACATTACCTTTTTGTGCTTTTATCACAATACATTACTACTTTGTATCACTTCCAGGTTCTTTAGACTACTTACCACAAAATAGGCTACATCACCATATTTTAACATTTTCACCTTCACTAGATCCCTTTATTAACAGTTCATACCATTTCCACCTTTTATTTTCCACCTCACACTATACCATATTACCATCTTTCTATGCCATTTCCAGCCATTGATATTTGTAAAGCAACCACACCTACAATTTCTTTAGGAATTGTTAATCTAGTTTAATGTTACAGTACAGAGGATCCCAAACTGTGACCCTGGGCTCACAGGTGGTACCTAAAGGCATTAGAGGTGGTACCCAGCAATTTGGTATGTGATACCAACATGACCATATTTCATAAATTAACTACTTTTGGTTTACATGCACACATGTTAATGAAATAGCAATCATTGTCATTTTTTCTGCCATTGGGTGCTGGTCTTCAACCAGATCTTTGTCATTTTGGTAGGCCTTGTAAGAAAACGTTGGGAATCCCTGTTATAGTAGACCTACGTATGTAGAGACTTAGAAATGAACAGAAGACTGACAAGCAAAGCCCTCATCTAGCATGAGGACAAGATGACTTGTGATGACTATGGCCTTAATGGCACCAATAAATTAATAGGTAGGGTCCCAAACATACTGGTCAATGGAATAGGATGGACTAGCCTGGATATAATGAGTATGATATTATGTGAAATCCAGATGCTCCAGCATTGTTATTCTTGTCTATTTAAGTGAAGCCTTGTATTCTGATTAGGCTGCATTTATATTGTGTAGCCCATAATATTGCTGAATTCAGCATGTCATCTATATCTGATTACACATTCAATAAAGGCATTTATCCATGGTTTAACAACGGACTGCTTGGAGTGCGCGTAGACAGGTAATGTTAGATGTTCATAGGCACAAAACGCCATCCACAATAACAGAACTGGTATAACACAATTCACACTTGACTCACATAATTATGAATTGAACACACAATAATAAAGAAATTAACGTTAACCATACCTTCTTTGTTTACTTCTTCGATCCCAGCAGGATCAGTCTTTGAGGTGACAGCTCAGGCTTTCTTGTTGACAGGTCCATCATCGCTGTCACTAGCGTCACCATCACTCTCACTGAAATCCTCACTTTTGCTGGTCATTCTAGTTTAATTCACGATTTGTAAAATAATCGTTAATGACATCTGATAAAACAGAGTCACTGGCAATGTTGTTCAAATTAATTTTTGACAACTCATTTAAATATCGAGCAACAGTATCTTCCGCCATGTAAAAAGTTTAACGTTAGCTAAAGCTAATTTGTTGTGGTGTCGTCGGTTCGTCTGACAGAATGAGGGGGCGTGCCGCTGACACACACACACCAGTGACAACATGACAACCGACATTGTTTTCCCTAGAAACGGAAAGTGATAGGATCCGATGAAAGCCAAGCAAGCTACAGTAATGTTAATGTTAGCGCAAATTCAAGGAGGAAGCTAGCTAACGTTAATGTTGTGCTACCAAAATGATGGAAATAAACCAGAAACTTTCATTTTTGACAATCGTGTTAATGTTTATTAGAAACTACAGGGTTTAAACTATAAGATTATGTTAAAAACTAATTTTCGACCAAAAACTAGTTTTTCATGTTTTTTGTCATTTTGCCAAAATCGAACGTTGGCGTCATCCGACGGGTTTCTCCAGGCCGCCACACATATGTATGTGAGAGTGAGAATATATGTATGTGAGAGGTCCAAAATGAATTATGGCCTAAACGGCCCCTCATAGATTTGCTTTGTCATCTCTCTTAGGTGGAGCTGAGCAGCAGGACATTTTTGAGATACAGCCAGGGGTGTTGTGGGACCATGATGCCTTGCAGTCTGAGAGGATGCTGCTGGATGAGCTGAAGGCGGAGCTGGCCCAAACCAAACTGGAGCTGGAGACCACGCTGAAGGCTCAACAAAAACACCTGACAGTACTTGACACACTGAGGCAAGGATTCATACTCTTATCCTCACTATCAGCATAGGAAACAACACTCTTGCTCTTAATCTGAATAGAGAACAACACTTACGCGTACTGCAACACAATGATTCTCACTATGGAAATTAATGTAAGAATACATACCATAAGAATACAAATGCATTCAGCCAATCTCGGCTAGGCCTAGTTTGGAGGGAATTCAACACTGTGCCAAGCCTGGATTTGAACATCTTAACTCCTTTGCGTAGATGCATAGTAATAATGGCGCTGGCGCCATCATTTTGCTGAACTGAGACATTCGTTGCTCCTTTAGCCAAACTATTAGTGGAAATCACAAACCCAGTGTTTTAAATTTATTGGTAGACGATTTGTGACGATTTCTGCGCAATGCGGAGTTTCTAAGTCTCACTATTTTCCCGTAGCAAGTCCATTTAACAAGCACCCCCCCACCCAGTCTATACCTACCCATGCGTGACATAGTGGACAATAGCGTCTATGTTTGAGTTCATAAATATATTTATTCATCATATAAAATTAGAATTCCGTCATAGCAACAAGATAAACCCAACAATAGCCTGATCGTATGCCAGAAAAGCCGTGAAAAGCATGTATTCTACTAGCAATATATGTTACTAAATATGAAATAAATATGCAATCCTACCATTGGTTTTACACATCGAGATGTTCTTTTCAAAATTCAGTGGTTATTTATTGTCTGGTACAATCGGTTTGAGAAATGTACAACACTTTATACAGTTATTACACTATCTGAAACGTCGACTCGTAATACCCCCCATGCCCTGCAAGCCTGTCTCATTCATTACGGTTCATTCTGGTTTAATTGTCGGCTTTTATATCCAATAGAGTACATTATAACCTTAGCTGCGGCATATGAAATGTCCTCTGGGGTGCTTTGAACAATTTACTACAGCCCAGCGTAACTGCAGTTTTCGTTTTAACAGTCTCGTATTACGCAAGCTCTATAAATAACGCATTAGGGAGGGGGGTTTCCCTTTATCGATATGTAAGTATTTTTGCGTCTAAAATGCTGTTGGTCTCGCTGGCTACATGTACGTTCGTTTTTCCACTTGGGCAATCTCTTTCCAATATGTTTGATAGGCCTATTGTTATTTTCGCATTTTGAGTGCGTTTCACATACTGTAGTGCAATCGTTAATTTTATTTTTGATGTAGGCTACTGATGTTCATTGAAGATAGAACATTTGGCAGCATTTTTCAGATGGTGGAATACTATTTTATTTTCATGTTATCGTACATAATGTAGGCTATGGCGTATATACTTGTCGCTTATGGCATGGCAAATGCTCATTCCAATTTACTGTGCGCTGATATGTGGTAGATTAATGTAAATATTTTCCTTAGAGTCATTATGAATAGTAACATAAATTTTTTTTTAAAACGACAGAAAAATGCAATCCCGGGGCAAAAGTATACATACTGTAGAGTACAGGGAAAAGTGATGTTTTATTGAGGTACAAGAGTGAATGATTAGGCTACATATTTAGGTGTATGTAACACTGTGATATCAATGTTTGTACCTTAATCCATCAGAAGGAGCAAATGTATATGCTTTATAATGGACTAAACTAAATTTTATTAATTTTATGAAATGTTTTGCATAGGGGTTTTGGACCCATAGATATCTACCCCCTTATACTGATGAAAATATAGTAATCCCCACTTGAAAATGAGCCAAAACTGTTGATTTGTAGTTAAATGTATCATAATGTTTTTTATTTAGAGCAGTGCACAATTTAGCCATTTGGATAGATTTGGAGACACTAATGGACAACATTTAATGCAACTTGCCTATGTACACTGCCTATATTTTGCATCATAGACCTTTAGTAGTTCTGCATATTATCCTCAGATTTTGCACACTTGTTGACATGGAGGGCCCTATCTTGGCTATCTTGGCGCTTAGTCTAAGCGCATGGCGCTAAGTCCATTTAGGGCGTGTCCAAGTCCACTTTTGCTATTTTAACGGCGTGTTTTTTTGGCGCTAAGCATGGCGCATGGCGCAACTGGGCTGAACCTAGTCGCTTCATTAATTATAGGTGTGTCTTGGGCGTGACATTCAATAAACCAATCAAAATGTCATATCCCATTCCCTTTAAAAGCCTGCTTTTCCACCTTGGCGGATTGCTTATGATGGCGAAACAGACATGCTCGTGCGTGTTTAGTGTGATCAAGGAATAGGCTAAATGGAGTATGATCAATATTATTCGGACTAACCATTAGCCTATGAGTTCCCGGTAATTCCAGACAGGGCTGTTATTTTACAAAATATGTGCGGTTAAATTTCGTTAAAAGGACCTGCAACAGCTGAGAATAAGCTATCAATGGCTTCAGTCTCACCTTAGAAAACGCCAAATTAGCCTGCTTGTTCAGCGAATTTCGTTTGATTATGCAATGAAAGTGTCAAACATCAATTCCAAGAGGCTGTTCTCATGGAGTTCTCGAAGTTCAAGCTTCATCCAAAGTTCATTAGGCTACCTGCATAGTAGGCTAATATTGATTAATAACATACATACCGTTATTTTGCCTTAATGATGACACTAAATAGCCATACAATAAAGCTGTCAGGTTCGCAACCCATAAGTTCACGCATATTTCCCCTTGTTTAATAATGTCCTGTTTATGGAAATGTGACCAACCTGTTTTACTCGTAGCGTAATCCTTTAAAACAATCCACTTTCCCAGGAAGACCGTTAAACGTGCGACTTACAGCAGGGGAAACAGAACATGCAGCTCACGTGCAGAGAATGGCATTAAAATTAATTGTGAATTAATTGTGTAACGTGCTGCAAATTTGTTTTAGTTTCTAATTAGACGCTTAGTTCTCTTTAAAATCGTTTTGTTCAGTTAATGAATAACGGGTGAAATCAGCTGGGTTTTAAACGGTGAGAGTATGGAAACCTGGTCACTGTAATTTAAAAAAATATGAAGGACGAAGAATAGCTAAGGTTACAATTTAGTTAACAAGGTGACATCTCCGTTTTTTAACCATAGGCTATCGAAAAAAACCTTATGCACAGCGAATTCGCTGTAGCCTAGGCTATTTGAAAAACAATAAATGCAATATTCACTGGACAAGGTTTTGAACTTTTTTCAGTCACAAACCATTCTATTTACTTACAGGCTGTATTCATAGATAAACAGAGCTGTATTGTAATGACATCTGAAGCGCATTTTCAGAACTTAAATGTCCGTCTATTGCCGTGCGCGAGTTTTCCATTGAATGACAATTCACGCATTAGGTGCAAAGACAATTCGCGCATTAGGCTTGATAGCTATAGGTGTTATCAGCTCCTTTTTAATGGATAGCCATTGTCCCGTACCTCGCACATCGCCTGGATGTTGATGGAGTGGGCTGAGAGCAATGTAATGTGGCATTGTTTCCCTTCGCTGAGGGAAAGGTATGTGGACCTATGGAACCTTTTATTATTATGCATTTTTGATATAGCCTACACAATAATAATATTTCACATTGTGATCTAGATATTTTAGTCATGCCTGTGCACGCCCCTGTGTGTAACAGACAGGAGGGTATGCGCGTTGTGCACACGCCTATGTAGACGCACTTATATGCGCCGTTAAAATAGCATGTAAACAACTGCGACATGACTTTAGACCAGGTTTGTGGTGGTTCTAGCGCAAGCGCTTTCTGCTGGCTCAAGATAGCAATACGCCAAAAAGAATCCTGGCCACTCCTCATCTTAAGACCAACACGCCCAGTTCACTAATGATGGCGCAAGAGTTACGCCGTCAAACATGCTAGTTTGACGGTGTAAGCGTTAGGCGTTATTATGGACCTAGCGCCGGGTGTAAGATAGCAAAGACACTTGCGTTTGCGTTAGCGCCGCTTTGCGCCGGGTGTAAGATAGGGCCCGGAGTTTATGATCCAGGAAATGTATATATTTACCTCTTTCACTTATGTAGCTCTCAGTATTTTGTTGCAAACTAAAAAAAAGCTTTTTTTTTGTTCTTTTTTTTTGTTGCATTTTTCCAAAGTTTCTTTGCATTTGTGGCACTTTATTTTGACTTAAGTTATGAAAATAAACAAATCTAAGTTCGTATTGTAAAGGGTACACCTTATAAGGCCTTTAACAGGGCACCCCCTAAATAGATGAGAATTGACCAAATTTTCCATCTGCGCCAAGGGGTTAAGGGACTCTAATTCATGACCTCTGTTTAAAAGAAGTTACTGACATTACTGTTGAATTTACCTTTTTTAAATTACAGAATTTAAATTCATACCCTTTGACCCTTTCTTATGCTGAGAGAATCCTAAAAAAAAATCTTTCAGTATTCCAAGTGTCAGGAAGAAATGCATGTGATAAAAGTTTTTTCCTTTGGGGTTAACACCAATCAATATAACATTGTAGTAGATGTTAACCCTTGTATTAAATTGACCCCAAAAGTTTAAACTGACTCAAAACTAGAAAGGACAACCAAGCGCTCAAATAGGAACAACGGCAGGGCTCGAAATTGCGACCGTTTTGGTCGCATATGCTCCCAAAATTTAATCTGTGCGACCTCGAAATATAATTGGGAGCATTTGTGCAAGTGCAAATAATTGTTCTGGTGCGGCCTTTTTTTTTTCCCCCAGTCGAACGTCCCATTCTCTGTACATTCGCTAGTTAGTACACTCAGTATGTGCCTTGTGAGCTGACAGTGACCATTCTAACCAATCAAACGTGAGCTTGACGTTCTTACCTTTAATGCTGATTTTAGATTGGTTAAGATTAGCCTTCAATCACTCCCTTTCACGGCACTCCACTGTTACGTGACACAGAGAGCTAACGCATTAACTAATGTTACCTGAAGACAAAAGTTTATTATCAATTTATTAACGTTACCCAACTAGCTAAATTGGTAACGTTAGCTAGCGTTATCGAAAGCTAACAATATGAAGCGAACGATTACGGCATTTTTTAGTAACGTTAACGTTACTAAAAACGTAACTGATGTAGTCGCCGTGGCTGCTGAAACAGTTGGCGATGGCGATGTGGGTACACCAGCAGCGAAGAAGGCGTACACTTTTCGGAGAGAGTGGCTGAAGGACTTTGAATGGCTTAGGTATGACAACGGCGCAATGCACTAGCCTGTGGGACGGCGATAGCAGGTAACAGTGCCAGTGGCGGCTCCTGAGCTGAAAATTGGGGGGGGCGGAAAATTTACCTTTAAACTGATTATTGGTCTTAATCATTTTTCAATCAGTTTCCTTGATTAACAATAGGCTACATCAGCGTTTAATTCACCAATTACTCAATGCCATCAAATGTAGCCAGTTCTCCTCAATTAGGCTATTAGGCAAGTAATACAATTATTTTAACTTGCATCGCAAAATTGTGCAACATTATTATAATTATTATTATTGTCAACATTATAATTGTGGATACATGTGCTCTTCCTTCTCTGCACTCTTAATTCCGAAAATATTCATGGAAATTAAACGATCTTAAAGAGATACTGCAGAGGCTTTTCTAAGGCCCTTTTTTCTGCTTCAATTTGAACTGAAACTCGTGAGTAGGTGTGGTCATATGACGATGATGCCACGTAGTCATATTATGAATATTCATACGGTCAAGGAGTGAAAGGGTGTGTCTTGGTGAACTGACTCAGCCCCCTTCCAGCTCCCTCCTCACAACTAAATAAAATGGCGAGCGACAAGAGTGACAGCAGTACTGCAGGGAGTTTTGAGGTGGAGGAGTTTGAAGTGGAGGAAGAGGATTCCTTCGTGGTGGAAGACTCTCCTCGCGAAGATGTTTCTCGGGCAATACAGCCGTATTCATTCGAGCCACTGGCAGCAGCAGGCTGTATTAGTTGAGCAACGTCTTCGCAAGGAGAGGACCCGGGATGTAACCGAATGGTAAAGCTAACGTTACCTAGCTAAGTTAGCTTGTTTGTCTGCCTAAAGTAACGTTACTATTGAATACATTCAAATACACAGCAAAACCCAGTCACACAGTAACATTAGTATATTGAACATGGCTGGTTGTAGCGCCCTCATAACTTCACTTGGTCCGGAGAGAATTATCATTTATTAACTAACATTATGCATAAATGATATAGCTAATATAACTAGCCAGCTAAGTTACCAGTTCTCTCTGGACCAAACAGGGCTAAACTCACACATAATAGACTGCCTTGCATTACCTAACTTATCGATACATTCCGTCTGAGTTACTGACCAACTGGTTACTGGTTTTGCTAGGGCTACATCAAATGTATTATTGCTATCGTTTATTAGCTAATGTTACGTATTCATAAAAGATAGCTCACACAATAGGTTGCCTTCAACCCCACATTAGCTATTACCTATCAATAATGTCAACCGTTTGCAAAAGCATTTTTGTTGTAGTTTGTACAGGTAACTTGCATGTAAACAGAAACAAACTAATGTCCCAACAGGTGTGCTTGTGACCACTGCTCTAACCTGTCCCCTCCAGAAAACGTATGTTGCCGTGAGGTTCCTGAGGTAACGTTATGTCAGCGTAGTTATGAAGCTATTCTTGATTTGTCTAATACTGCTGTGCCGTAGTCGGGCATGCTTGGCCCAACTGTATAATAGTGGCCAATACATGTGCAATTACACAATGTCACAAATACAATGTAATAGGTATATTGTACTTAGCTGTTTTACGGCGGGAGACGATCCATCCATCACTGTTGGGATGGCACCTGGCTTCAGCGACAGTTTTATAGAAGCCCATCTCAAAGCCAGTTAAATTGTGGTAGCAGTCCGGTGTGAAGTGCGTGTTGCACACTAGGGCTTTCT
The DNA here is from genome assembly GCA_029718625.1 of Synaphobranchus kaupii. NCBI lineage: Eukaryota > Metazoa > Chordata > Actinopteri > Anguilliformes > Synaphobranchidae > Synaphobranchus > Synaphobranchus kaupii. The sequence continues at coordinate 17,056,019 of CM056398.1, forward strand.
TCGGCAAGTCCGCGTGCTCTACACCGATAGCTTGAAGCCACTGGCTAAGTAGCCCTGGGTCTCTCGGCAGATTATGAAAGCTAGCAGAGCCGGTGGCGTTGCACCGAGGAACGATACATCTCTGACTCCTTGGCATAATGCAGGCAAGTTAGCTAAAGATACCAAGTAGTAAGACGTCATATATGAATAACTGTAGCTCGATATAAGTCGTAATATTAACGTTAGCAATAATACAAAGCAATTCGCATTTGAACTTGAACTAGCTAATTAGCAGTACAAGGGTCTCAGTCTCAGAAGGAAAAAAAAAATTTGTCGTTCTCTGCTTTTATACCACGTGCCCAGCCAAGACCCACCCCTAGGACCACCTCAAGTCCACCCATTTTTATGTTAAGGATCTCGTGACGTCACGAATCCCCGGAAGCCAGCATATTGGTAAGTCTACACAAAAACTCAGATAAAACCATTTTGACTAAACATTAAATTTTCGGACATAAACAGTTGTGTATGATCATAATCTAACTCAAAACATAGGTTTTCAACGGGAAAAGTCGGTTTTTGACTGCAGTATCACTTTAAAAGTAAAAGAAAATGCAATTTCAAATATAACGTGCTGTTACTCAATCCTATTTACTTGAACCGGAATACATGGACAGCTAAATCTAATTGAAGAGGATAGAAAAAGAACGGAGGCTGAGACAGAAAGGTAAGACGTAGAGTATTCCGTATATTCCATTTCAAATAGATATGGGTGGTCATCAAGGTGAAGAGACATCATCATAATAGTCTGATCAATAATCAGCATTGCAAAATCTTTTGCAATTTGGATTTTCCATATTAGCTTATACCACTCAAAAAAAACATATTTTAGTGTGCGCAGAATAGGTAAGTGCAGTAACGTCAGGTCAATTCTGCAAGTTCAACTGAATATATTTTCATTTTGATTTTGGCAACTTTCACACCCGTTTTCACTTCCAAATAAGTTTATCTAAACTGGACTTGTTAGAGGTAAATTGAACCTGTATCTAAGTATGCTCAATTGGACTCCATTGTAAAGCAGTGCACTGGGGGAAATCTCTCTCACTTTAGCCTGCAGCCCGTTTAATCAGGGTTCCCACGCGTCCTGGAAAACCTGGAAAATTGTAGACTAGTTTTCCAGTCCTGGAAAACACATGGAAAATGAGAGAAAATATCAAATGTCCTGGAAAATTTTATGTTGTCCTGGAAAATTATTTCCACATTCTCGTATTTTCTTTTTGCTGAGAACGAACTGTCTGTCAGAAGTCCCCGCAACAGCCAGCAGCTGAAAGGGCTATGTTCAGGACCAGATAAAGTTCCAATGGTAGTTTATGGGTGAGAGTATTTTGAATGGGCTGTGTTCGGTTATGTTGTGAAACACTGTATACCCCACAAAGTTGTGAGTTATTGAATGCACCCAGAGTCACGTCCAGGTCACGTGGTATCGCATATAGCAGAGGAGCACTTGGAGTAAAATAAAGAAGTTGGATGACATTATGGGCTCTATTTTAATAAACCAAACGCAATGGTGAACGCAAGAGTAATCACTCTGAGGGCGTGTCGGCGAGAAATTTGGTAATTTCATGACGGCAATCTTGGCGCACCTTATGGCGGTATTGCTAAAAGGCTGGGTTTAAATGTTCAAGGTGTGTCTCTATGGTAGCCAATCAAATTGTTGTTCTCATGCTTTAAAAAAAAGCCAGTTGGAACACAATCGCTCCATGCAATTTCATAATGAGCAACCCAAACGCACTGGACCATCAACTTGGATGTGTGTATGATTCTACGTGGGAACATGCATTGAAATGTTCATTTTAAAAGCTGATCCGATACTTACCATTTATCTAGCCCTATTAAACCGCTCAGCCAGTTGATTTCTCTTTGCTCTGGCTGTGATGGGGACCGCGACCACTGGTGCAGGTGGGGCAAGCTAATTTTGTCGCATGTCACCTGGACATTGATGGAATGTGTTCCTTTGCGATTGACGAAAACTATTGCATGCTCGGGTGGTGCGCGGATTTGTATGTGCGTGCAGTCGATAGCACCAAGCACCCCGGGGAACCCACACTTGAGAAAAAATGCGAGTTTTGACTTTTTAGTGCATTCATTGTCTGTATAGTTGAGGAAGGACACCCGCTGAAAGTATATCCTTTCTGTGTATTGTGTAGTGGTAGGCTTATGATTCAACTGTGCCAATGTGTAATTTATATATTATAGGCTATTGGCCTACATGATCGCAAGTTCCTTGTAAGCTGTCCTATTTTATTCTAGTAGTTTAAATTTAAATTAATTAATAATAATAATAATAATAATAATAATAATAATAATAATAATTATAGGCTATTTGTTCATTAAATGGAAGTGTAATGTTGGCATCACCTATAGACACTACATAGAACTACATGACTAATAAGTTGCCAAATTGCCAGAGTCTATTGTGTTGCCGCTAAGAGGTGGTTCCAGCTGATCATAACGCAATGGGTTTTCGTTGGTTCAAATTGTCACTATGCCAAAAGTATATTAGAACACGCCCCAGACAGCGCCACCCATCCCACTGCAGCGCAAGCGAAAGGATGTTATGTTGAGAATTTGTTGATCCTAGCGGTATTGCTGAGAAACGCCATAGCGCCAGTTTTAAGACGTTGATGCTGTCAACAAGCTTGCGTTTGACTATACCGTCCCCTTGCGCTGGTTTGCGCCGGTTTGAAAATAGAGCCCTATGACTGAAATGTAGCCAAAACTCCAAGAAATGTAAGTTAATTTGTCCATCAAATGCAAACATTAGTCACTGTTGGCTGCTAACTAGCTTTATTTTAATAAGTTTGTAGATCAATGGTAGTACACCTCTTGCAGATATATAATTTCCCAACTTGTTTTAAACGGTAATGTGAGATAAAAAGTAAATTGAATAATGTTAAATTGGGTCGCTAACATTGCGTGTTTGGTTAGTTTGCTAAATTTGACATGCTTGCTAGCTTGTTTTGCCTGCAGATGTGTATGGTCTATGTGTATGGTCTATGATAACTCTGGCTAATAGCATCAGTTTGAAATGTGTCAATGACGTGGGTGTTGTGCATTGTTGAGAGAGACTGGGAGGGAGAGAGTTGGAGAATGATGAATGGGAGCCATGTGTGTATGTGTATGTGTGTTTAGTGTGTCAGTTTCCTAATTTGAAGTAGTCTTTATAGTACTTATTGTGACTTCACTTTTGAATCCATAATGCGTGAAAAGGTACAGAACAGGATAATAATTTGCTGCAGTTTGAGGCTATCTTCATCTCACCGCGATGTAAAGTTCAGTCTCGATACAGTCTCTGTAAAGTTCAGTCTCTGTTGACTACTATTTGCGTTATTGGTGTTATTGGTGTTCAGGCTGTTGCCTTTTGGTGCCTTTTGGTGCCTTTTTTAGCAAAGGAGCTCCAGTCCACCCTGAGAGGCTTGCTGTCATGCTATATCTAAAGGGAAGAACTGGAGAAGATAAAGACACCTGTCCAACTGCTGAAACTGGACCCACAAGATAAAGCAATGCATGCACCACTTAAACAGCTGGACATGGGATTTGCCACAAAGCAAGCTTTGGAGAAGGCATCTGAAAAGCTTCAGGAAAATCCTGTGAATATACAGCTGTTCAAGAAAGAATGTGTCTCCTTCCTTGCTATGACCTGCAAGAAAATGATAGAGAGAAGTCCTCTAATGTACCCGGCAGTGAGGCACATGAGCTCCCTTGACCCTGTGACCATGGTGACAGAAGCGGAAAGTGCAGTAGCAATGTTTGAGAAACTCCTACAAGTTCTCCTCAATGCTGGATGGTACACTGCCTCCCAGTGTGACCAAGTCCTTGCTCAGTATAAAGCATTTGGAAGATTTGTCAGTGGCAGAGCAGAGTATGCAGCACTGTGGGACCTACTGAGATGTCTCCTCACACTGTCTCATGGACAAGCTGCAGTAGAAAGAGGGTACTCTGTCAACAAGGAGAGGAAAACCTGAAGGAGAGGACTGTAATATTATTGTGATTGGTCCAGGATGCAATTGCTGGGCACCCAATGGATGAAGCCCTGCCAAAGGACCTCATTCAACAATGTAAAGGAGCAAGGATGAGGTATGTGCAGTACCTGGAGGATGAAAAGAAGAAGAAAGATGAAACTGCTAATGAGAAATGTCAAATGCCAAAGCAAAAAAACAGAGAATAATGCAAAGCATTGAGACAATGCAAAAAGAGGCAGACGAAATGGCAGACAGGGCAGAGAAAAAACAGGATTTCACACTACTGTCAAAATCAAATGCCTATCGCAAAAGTGTTACAGAGAAAAGGGGACAGCTGGCAGCTCTAGAAAAACCTCTGGAAAACCTGCAAGAGAGTGTCAAGAGACTCCACTAAAATCTTATTTAAGTTTATTTAAAGTGTTTATTTAAAAATGAATGTTTGTGGCCACAGACATTTGGATGTTGTTCAGGTCTATTTAGGCCTACTTTAACCTCTTCCTACCGAGGGCAAAATAGGCCAAATTTTGCCTGTTTTCACTAGTGACAAACAAAGGTGGTTATCTCAAAAACTATAAATGGTACAAATATGGTTCATGGCTTTTATTAAAGCAGACACCTGCAGTATTACGACTAAGCAGTGAGAACTCATAGAAATCCAGTTTTTGATACTTAACTACAACAATTTATGTACAGAAAATATAAAAAAACTAAAAAACGGGTACCTACATTCAAGTTTAAGAATTTTTACCTGGGGAGCTACAAATGCAATCAAGGAAATGACTCCTCTATCTGATTCATCAATATGCTGCCTACCTCTGGTAACAATCTGGTGTCAATATCTCAAACCATTCAAATTTTACAGGGTTTTTTTCAGGTGAACCTTTTTCGTTATCCAAATGGTGCCAAATGTGCCAAAAATGGCAATGTTCCAGAAAGGTCTCAATATGATTTATTTTTTAGGTTTTTACAATAAAATGAGATAATTTGTCAATATTGGCAATAAAAGTTCATTTTTAGACGTGTTCTTGGTGTTCTGCATATTACACAACTAACTACCCAAGGTTACAAAAAGCTGTCAAAACCCATGTAGCAGCACAGTGAATCTTGTGTATTTCACCAGAGCCCCATTAGCCAGAAATGAGTCCAGGAATGTGCAAACAGGTTTTCAAATGAATAATGGGAATAGTATGAAACTTCCCTACACATTAATGCTTGCCAGTCATGTCCTTTATTCTGTTGCCACCTCCTATGACAGGGACGTTGGGGTTGGGTTTTAGGAGGCAAAACTTTATACATGACAAACATATATCAACTATATACAAGTGCACTAAGGTGTACTACTAAAAGTGCAGTGGATAAAAAATCAAAAGTCCACCAGTTTCCTAGATAAAAAATAAAAACACCCCTGCTGTAACAAATAAAAAGATCCTTGCCTCTAATTGCTGAAGTTACCGTATTTACACAAAGAAAGTACAAAATGGCAGGGTCCAAAAAGCTAAAAAAAATGAACTAAAAACAAAAAAAGGTAAAGGATCAAAACATCGGGGTGGAGGTTGAGGAGAGATTATTTAACCATTCATACAGAAGCCATTTAGACTACACATTCCCTCAGGAGAGCAATCTGCATCATTACAAATCCCACTAACCCTGTCCATGGAATTGTCCACCATGTTGATATACCCATTAGTCCCCCTTATACAACAACAATCAACTATAATAATAATCAACAAGTACTCCCTCATGTTATCATGTTCTCTCCCTCATACCATGCATAAATTACCATTTTGTTTACCTGCACAGCCTTCTGTATTGCATACAGAACAATTTACTCAGGTGGAACAATGACTTTACTAAACACTTCCAGAAGCCATTTCACACTCAAAAAAATCGTTTTAGTAGCTCATCTCAGACACAAATAGATAGCTAGCTGCTTGTTACCTGTAATTTTGCTTGCATTACATTACATTTATTTAGCAGACGCTTTTATCCAAAGCGACGTACAGTAAGTGCGCACAGAGACATCAAGATCACTACAGAACAGACAAGGCAAAGCACATCCTTCGCATAATGTAGCAGCTATCCCTAGCAATGAACGTCGACTGTAGTTCACAGTAAGCTGTGGGCAAATCAGCAACACCACACTTCCATTCCTAATACTCGTATAAACTATAATAAACAGACAGGAAAACACAGGGATGCTTGCTAGCTTGCCACTGTAAAGGCAATACTATATATATTAATTTAGCTGAGAGGGACCGATTTTATGCATAAGTATATAAGGTTAGTTAGCTTCACAGAAGAAACACAGGGATTCACGCATTGCAGCTAAATTTCCTTCGATGCTTACACCAATACACCCTAAGTTTACTTCATAAATTATGTATCATACCGTTGGAATGTGCAATTTGTAATATTAATTGTATGAAAAACAATAAAATACAGTTGACAATGTAATTACGAACCCGCATGGCATTGCGTGAATTCACACTGGTATATCGAAAAATCGGTAATACCACCAGCCCTAACGACGTTACCTGCCATGGCGAAATTCAATGCGTTTATAGCATAACACTGTTAGTATGATAAAACTTACATGTCAGCAACATCATCTCGGTCATCAGTGGATTCAGCGTCACTGAGACAGGATGAGTCTCCCTCGGCAAAAACATCTTCTGGCTTATCCAGTTCGTCTAGCACTTGGTGCACGGATAAACGCCTCAAAAATCTCGACATAACTACACAAAAACTGTATCAAAAATACTCTAAAGTAAAAAATGTAACTGCGGGCCTTACCTAATTAATTGTGCTTTGCTAAACGGAATGTAGCGAGCTACGCTACAAGGTAAAAACACTGCGCCATTTTGGTTCGATAATTACGCGTGGCTCGCCACTTCCTCATACGCACGGCTCGATTTCCTTTTTTACGACGGCTATTGTATTCAATAGCCGGCTTGTTTCAAAGATAAGAGTCTTGGCTATTTCCTGGAATATTTGACAGACAGTTTTAAAACCCAATGGAAAGCTAATAATACTCAGAGTGGAGGCGGGTGGAAGACGGTTTTTCCCACTTCAGATAGGCCTATTGTGCTATCAGTCAAAGAAATACACCCAATTGACGACGGTTTTGCATAAATCTCTGCAAGCATGTTCAAAACTACTCTGGCTAACATATACTAAGCCATGGGATTGGTACTCCAGAAACTGGCTGAGTTTCACAACGCCAAAGTGAACACAGCCGAACGAGTCGTAATCAAGTGCAAAAAAGCACAAGTCGGTTTAAAATTGGAAAAAAATAATGTACAGCCGTATGAAAGTTTTAAAGTATTTTTTCTTGAAGCCTAAAGGTATAATGATTTTTCAAACCAAAGTTTTGTGAAATACAATTAAGCAGAACAGTTTACCAGCACATTGTTTATGGTGTGACATCAAGCTGCAATACATGTTTGAGAATTAGGTCCGAGTTTCCAACGTTATTTATGAAGTTTTATCCCGACGTTTTGGGCTTAAAAACCACTTTCCCAGAAGGAATGGATATATCTTAAGGATATTTAATCAAAATATTGAGGTGAGCAGTTTATTATATATTATTAAATTAATGAAATGTATAATGTAATAATTTCCGTCACGCCGGCGTTACCGCTAGGGGGCGTTTGGCATTAAGAAGTTAAGTTATGCAGTGATCTTCCTGATTTAAATTTTTTTTAAGTAAAGCAGATGCCAGACGCTTTTTGCAGACTCTTTATTTTTCACTTACGCCTAGTCTAGACCGCAGCCGTCACGTCAGCGTCGTGCTCGCGTAACAACAGCGTTAACGCGTCCCTGAAGCGACTGTCTATACAGCTTCCCTATTGCCCGCGCATTTCCTTGCGTTCAGGTTGCTGCTTTCAGCAAACTTGGTGCAAAAGAGGTGTGTTTTGACCGCTAGATGATGAACCACAATAAACAATGTTTCCCCCAGATAATCATAGAGGCTCTGATAAAGATATGCAATAACTTTATTTGTATACCACTTTTCAAAACTGATTACACAATACAGAATCAATAAATAAACTGGGAGAAAACATGTCATCTGAAATAATGAAACCAAGAACAAGGTCAGATAATAAGCTAATATGATAAACGTTTAATGATTACAATGGGTACGTTTACATGCACAGCAATATCCGATTACTGGAAACGATCAGCTTACACCAGTATTTAACTTATTGCGTTCACATGGAAATAAGAAATGTGATTATTCCAAAAGCCGCGTTTACATGATTCTCTCCATAATCGACTCTGTGGAAAAAGTAGCGACGAACTGCTTCCTGTTGTAAGGACAAAAATGATCCGCCCGTCAAAAATTTACGTTAGTAGGCTATTATTATTATTATAGCTACTTATTTATAGCTAATTGCCAGTAGTGGTTGATTTATATTATTGTACTAGCTAGCTTTACCGATCTCTAAATCTGGCCAATTTCCCGATAATTTCAGTTATTTAATGTGCTAAACCACAAACTAGCTAGTACAAACACAAGCACGTAACACTGAACAATATATTTTCACCTGTGAAATGCAAATTTAATAATAAAATTCTGGAAGTGAGATGTTGAAGGAACCCCAGGCATAGCAAATGTTGACGGGTGGAATCATTTTGATGTTACACTGCCTCTTCTGCCGGATATGCATAGTTTTGAAAAGCCGAAAGAAACCGGAGAAAGGTGTTTACATGCTCCAAAAAATCGAAAGTTTGGCCAAAAAACCAGGGGTGTTAATCAGGTTTCGAAAACACGGATTATGACCTTACATTGTCGGATAAAGGTGTTTACATGACCATTTCAGTAACCAGAGTATTGCCATAACCGGGTTCAGATCGGAGTATTAGTGTGCATGTAAACGTACCCATTGATAAAATGACAACAACCCAAAGTTTGACATGTATTAAGTGCCTTTTTATTTGGCATCAACCTCGCATTTTAGCGCGTATTGTCGAAAAAATTGACTTGAAGCATAAATAAACGCTTCAGGTCGCTTTACGTTCGTGAGACGGAGTTGAGACGCGAGCCTGACACCAGCCTGCATGGAGCCGGTGCAGACAGCTGCATAGATTAAAATAAGGGCGTTTCTGTTCCGAGAGACGGACATCTACAAAATGCAGCTAAAACACGTCTGGTCTAGACTAGGCTTTAGCCTAATTTTTGTTTGAAAGAAAGAGACTGGAGAGAGAGAAGAGAAAGCTGTAGTAAGTATGGCCCAGGCCAGACAGTCATTGTAGTCTGGTAATATTAATAAAGCGAAGTGCTGAACATCTGCATGTGCGTGTTTGTGTTTGTATGTATTAGGCTATAATCAGTTGGTCATAATGTCTAAGCATCTAAGGGCTGATTTCATAGATATGTTATAGCCATAGACTACACATGACTTTTAAATCAGATTTCCACAGAGAGGAACTTATTAGTCTAGGGCGTGATTCCTGTTTGTCATTCCAGCCTTCCGTCACTGAAAATGTCCTGGAAAAATACTGGAGCATTATCTCTTGAAAAGAGTGGGAACCCTGTTAAAGGGGTAGTTCGGAATTTTGGACATAATGTCTCAATTACGACTTACCCATGATGTAGTTGATTGATCGAAACCATTTTCAGCTAATTCCATGCTGTCCCTTCTTTTGGACATACACACGTTGCTAATGCTAGCGCAACTCTATGGTAACCATAGCATCCACTCCCAAACGCACTTAAACACTCCACAGTGCAACCAAAGCAACTAAAATACGACGAAAGTCTATCGGGTTATTTTGAGTGTTTATACCATCATTTTTGAAGTCAAACTATCGTTGAATCCTTTACTTTGTGCTGACCTATATTCTCTGTGGAAGTACGGCGACGATACTCCACGTTACCTACGAATGTAGTGCCGGCACTGGTCGACTACAACAACAAAGAAGAGCAACAAGTTGCAATGGCCACGATCGCTCCGCCGCCGTACTTCCACAGAGAATATCAACAGGAACCTCTCCGGGTACCATCACCTTATTGTGGTGGAGAGGTTTGTGCGTCCCTATGAACCTGGGAGCTGTGTTGTCTGGAACCTTGTGTTCCTGTTAGGGACTCCCATGGCAAATTGGTCTCAGGCAAGGGGCCAGACTAAGAATGGTTCAAGAAAACCCCATGGATCAAAATCGAAGTTCAGTGACCCTGCCCGGAGGAAGCTCGGGGCCCCCTTCTGGAGCCAGGCCCAGAAGGAGGACCCGTCAGTGAGCGCCTGGTGGCCGGGCATGCCACGGAGCCTGGCCGGGCACAGCCCGAAGAAGCAACGTGGCCACCATCACCACTTCAACTTCTTCATCCCGCGGGCCCACCACCTACAGGAAGAACCATTGGGGTTGGGTGCGCTGCCAGCAGGTGGCAGTGAAGGTAGAGGTTCTCGACGGACCAGACCCGGGTGGCAGAGGCTGGCTTTGGGGACGTGGAACGTCACCTCTCTGGGGGGGAAGGAGCTTGTGCGGGAGGTGGAGCATTACCAGTTGGATCTGGTGGGGCTTACCTCTACGCACAGCCTTGGCTCTGGAACCTTACTCCTGGATAGGGGTTGGACTCTATTCTCTGGAGTTGCCCAAGGTGTGAGGCGCCGGGCGGGTGTGGGGATACTCACAAGTCCCCGGCTGAGTGCCGCTACATTTGAGTTCACCCCGGTGGGCGAGAGGGTCGCCTCCCTATGCCTAAGGGTTATGGGGGGGAAAACTCTGACTGTTGTCTGTGCTTATGCACCAAACAGCAGTTCAGAGTATTCGGCCTTCTTGGAGACCCTGAATGGAGTCCTGCATGGGGCTCCTGTAAGGGACTCCATAGTCCTGCTGAGAGACTTGAACGCGCACGTGGGCAACGAGGGGCGTGATTGGGAGGAACAGCCTCCCTGATCTGAACTCGAGCGGTGGTTTGTTATTGGACTTCTGTGCTAGTCATGGATTGGCCATAACAAACACCATGTTCGAACATAAGGTTGCTCATAAGTGTACATGGTACCAGAGCACCCTAGGCAGAAGGTCGATGATTGATTTTGTTATCGGATCTGAGGCCGTATGTATTGGACACTCGGGTGAAGAGAGGGGCAGAGCTGTCTACTGATCACCATCTGGTGGTGAGTTGGGTCGGGTGGCCGGGGAAGCCTCTGGACCAGGGGTTCCCAACCTTTCTTCCCCAGAGCCCCCCTAACTCACTCCTGATGGAATTTGCGCCCCCCCCCCCCCCCACACACACACACACCCTCCCCTCCCCCTTCCCCATAGGCTATTAAAGAAAAATGATACATTTCTGTCCTTTTATGCCTTTATTAACTAATAACTTGCAGTCGTATGCATCATATTTATTTCAAATGTACATTCATTAATGTAAAATTAATTCAAATTCTCTCAAAATAATAGACTAGGCCTAATGGTAATACTTAGGTTGGCATAGGCCTGTATAAAACAAAAATAAAAGGCTGTCATATTAAGCAGGTAAATCAAATGCTTATCTGACATGGAATCAGTAGCAGAGAGAAGACAGGGTGTGATTCAAGTTCAAGTAGGTTCATTAATGTGAACCTTGGGCTTGCATGCCCACAGCCAGGGATGGAATGTCTGGTGTAATGTGAGTGACAGCCAGTCTAAAGTCATTGTGCACGTCCAGTCTGTTGCGTGCTTTTGTTTTGATGGCAACAAGTGCGCTGAAGGCCGTTTCTGAGAGATATGTGGTACTGAACGGGAGTATGATCCTGGTCGTGGCATGCAGTGTGAGCTTTGGAGCGATGCTTGGTCCCTTAACAATCCAAAACTTTTTAAATCCTTGTTCCTGAAAGTATTTCTTTGACAGAGAGTCGGCCTGGATGTCGGTGAGCTCATCTTCGCAATCCAGGTATTCCACATCCTCGACTTTGACAATAAAGGGATCTAACACCCACAATTCCTTGGAGACGTAGTCATCTGTGTCAGCGAACCGTGATTTAATCTCCTTTTGCAGTGCGTTCATATGGCGGGTAAACTCACGACGTACAGACCCAGGCACAGTTTCAGGATTGTTTCGGCATTGTTTCAGCAGTAGTGGAAACTGTTGCAGCTCCCCCCTCTCCATTTTCCCAACCCTGTACTCCAGCTTGCGCACGAACGCATCAAGCGCCTCTTTACATTGCATGATGTTGGACTCTGCACCTTGCAGACGCTTGTTCGTTTCATTGTAGAGACTGAAGATGTCGGCCAAGTATGCTGTTTTAATCCAGAATGACTCAGTCACTTTCTCTGACAGTGCGGGGTTATGAGTTTGGAGAAACTCTTCTATTTTCTCTTGCAGTTCTACAAAGCGCACCAGCACTCGGCCGCGTGAGAGCCAGCGCACCTCTGTGTGCAGGAGGAGGGTTTGGTGTGCTTCATCCTCGCATAAGTCTGCGAATAGACGCTTGTTGGTGGGGCGACCTTTGATGAAATTGACTATTTTAACTACAGTTGCGAGTGTTTCGCTGAGGTCGTCAGACAGTTTTTTGCTGGCCAGTGCCTGGCGATGTATCATACAGTGAAATATTGTGCAGTGTGGAGCCTTTTCTTTTAAGCGACTGTTAAATCCCTTGTTTTTCCCCATCATTGAGGCAGCTCCGTCTGTACAACATGCAACTAAATTCTCATAGGAAAGATTTTGGGACGTGAGGTAATTATCCACTGCAGTAAAAATATCCTCACCCCTAGTGGTGGTGGTAAGGTTGACTGACATAAGAATGTCCTGCTTCAAATCTTCACAATCTATGTACTGCACATAAACAACAAGCACAGCCTCGTCTGCTACAGTTGTAGTTTCATCAAGTTGTATGGCAAATGGCCCCTTTCTAAGCTTTTCGACCAGCTGCTGCTCGCAGTCACTTGCCATCTTATCAATTCTGTCTTTCACTGTATTGTTTGAGAGTGGTACAGTCTTTAGCTTCTCCGCTACCTGTGGGCTGTACAGTTTCTCAATCATTTTAATGCAAGCTGGCTTAATGAGCTGCTCGCCAATGTTGTGCGATCTCTTTGCCTTTGCTATTAAAAGTGAACATTCAAAAGAGGCCTCAGTGGCCTTCTGTAAATCACTGCCAGCCCTAGCAAACGCTGTTCTGATATCCATTGGCTTGTTTGCCTTTGCAAGCTGTTGTTTCCTAACAAAAAAGTCCCGATCTTTCCCAACCGTTTCTGGGTGCTTGGTCTCCTGGTGTCTCTTCATCTTGCTGGGCTTCATGCTGTCGTTGGCTAGCTTCTCTCCGCATATCACACACTCTGGTCGGGTTTTGTCCGTTCCCTCTGTGAAACCCAAGTTAATATAGCTCTCTTGGTAGGTCCTTATTTTCTTTTTCGTTGCAGATGAGCTGTCATCTCCTTTACGTTTGTCAGACATTTTTAGACATAAAATAAGTTGGCTATTCACCTCAAAGTTGGGTCACGCACAGCTATACGTCCTCCACCAGGTAAAATTTACCCGCATATAAAAATACCTTTATTGTTGCCCGGCAACAACAACTGTCAGAGAGCGCGCCACAGCTGAGAGCAAGAGGAAGCCAGAGACAGTGACCTACTACAACAAGATTGTATCCTGTAATTCAATTAAACTGAATGCTGCACTGGCCTACATTCCCCTCTCTCTAACAAAACATACAAACTAACCTCACACACATTTTCAAATCATTATTCGTTAGATAAACACCTTTAGAAACGAAATTGAGAGTTTTAGCCAATTTGAAGTTGTAGGAAAGATGTGAGCATTTTATTTGTATCTGACTTCCAATGCGAAGCCGTTACCACATGATTTGATCTCTCTCTCTCTCTCACACGCTGTTTTCATGTATATATATGTGATGCGGTATGTCAAAACCAGGCGGAATTGGGCAAGAGGTCAATTTTGAGTTATTGGTATATTAGTAAAACATAGACCTTGCACTTTACAACTCCGCTTTCTTTTTTCAAATCGGATATTCCAAAGCGAAGTTATTAAGATTTTAAATTGGACCGTCTGAAACATCGAAACTGAGAAATAGCCCTTTAAAGTTTGAGTTTAAACAAAACAAGTTGGTTAACAATGTTAGCGTACCGAACCCTGTTATCGGGCGGAAACCAGACATTTTTGTGATCAACATACGATACTGATATTATTCTGGCACATACCATTGAACATATTATATTTATTAGGTTCACAAAACGATAAGCTAACTTTTAAGCCAATAACCATGTAGATGTGACCGGTAGTTTTTTTGTTTTAACGTCTTTTAGATTAGAAAGTAGCTACTGCCAAAAAAGGGGCGCCCTTTATCGGGCGGCTCTTGTAGTGCATAAACAAGCTCACGATTATTGTTGTTTTAATAATCAATTAATAGTTTATTTCATCAAGAAAGATACCGTTTGAATAACCAATATGTTGGCAAAATAGCTGGCTAACTGGATAGTTTACCTGACAGTCCGAAAGATGTCGATATTGGGTTTATTTCTTCACAAAACGATAAACTAAGTTTTAAGCCAATATTAAACATGTAGACGTGACCGGTAGTTTTTTGTTTTAACGTCTTTTAGATGAGACAGTAATGTCAAAAAAGGGGAGACAACTATCGTTTATTGGCTTAAAAGAGATAGGCTCAATCGCATTGGATTTATTTCTTTACAAAAACGATGTTAACTTTTAAGCCAATAATAACGTGTTTTTTTTTTTCGTTTTAACGTCTTTAACTGAGACCAGACTGCCAAAGAAAGGGCGCCCATTATCGGGCGGCTGTTGTAATCCATAAACAAGCTCACGATTATTGTTGTTTTAATAATCAATTAATAGTTTATTTCATCAAGAAAGATACCGTTTGAATAACCAATATGTTGGCAAAATATCATCATGCGATTTTACGTTAGCAAGTGAGCTCGAAGTTACGCTAAATTTGGCGTCATTTCCAAGCAAAATCTCGAACAAGGCATCATTTTGTGAAATTATATGCCTCTCTAAAAGTGTTTTAAAAAATACTTTGTCGATGAAATTTCAGTTAGAAACTTTTACAGAACATTTTTAATATTTGTATTGTAGCATCATAAATGTCCAAAAATCTCTAAACCCCTAAAATTCACCCTCAAGGCATTTTGCAGCTGTTCCTCCGTTCGTAGCTCTGCCCAATTCCGCCTGCTTTTGACATACCGCGTCACATATTTGCGATATGATATTATAAAAGTTGTAAAAAGTTTATTGTTGATGTTCTCTCAGTGTCCACATTAGCGCCAGCTTCTTTTTCAATTGCTCGAGGAGAGAGCTTATGCGGCGCTTAGAGAAAAGTGCTGGACCCGGCGTCTTTTTTCATGTCAATTTTGTTGCAACATTAAATAACCCGGCTGTTTATTGTTATGATTGTGGCTTTAGCCTATTATTGTCCATTTGGGGTATTAAGTTATATAGACGCACAATCAATCTTTAAGTGTTTAAATGGAGATTTATCAAATGTAGATGGCGTGACACCGGCGCTCATGCTGTCGATGTTTTGTTGGGCAGAATGAGCGACTCCAAGACGGCAGAGCGGAGCCTCGCTCAGCTGTCTGTAGAGGAAGCTGCGCCTGCTGTCTCCAAAACACATCGTTCATTTCATTAGAAACACGGGAGAGTTGACAGGTGTGGTTATAGGTATACAGCGCACGCTGGCCTTTCTAGTGTTAATGCTTTTAGCAACAATCATGTATTGTTAAATATGATGTTAGGCCTCAAATTGTCTGAGGTCTGGCGCACCCCCTGCGATCTTTGGCGCCCCCCTAAGGGGGGCGCGGACCCCAGGTTGGGAAACGTTGCTCTGGACAGACCTGGTAAGCCCAAACCTGTAGTTTGGGTGGACTGGGAACGTCTGGAGGAGGCCCAGGTCTGGGAGACTTTCAACTCACACCTCCGACAGAGCTTTTCTGGCATCCCTGTGGAGGCTGGGGACATTGAACCAGAGTGGACGATGTTCAAAGCTTCCATTGCTGAAGCTGCGGCTGGGAGCTGTGGTCTCAAGGTCTTAGGTGTCTCAAAGTGCGGTAACACTCGAACATCCTGGTGGACACCGGTGGTCAGGGAAGCCGTCCGACTGAAGAAGGAGGCCTTCCGGGATATGGTATCCTGGGGGACTCTGGGGGCAGTTGCAAGGTACCGACAGGCTCGAAGGACAGCAGTCTCAGCCATGGCAGAGGCAAAGCAGCGGGTGTGGGAGGAGTTCGGAGAAGCCATGGAGAAGGACTTTCGGTCGGCACCAAAGCGGTTCTGGAAAACCATCCGACACCTCAGGAGGGGGAAACGGGGAACCATCCAAGCTGTATATAGTAAGGATGGGACGCTGTTGACCTCAACTGATAAGGTGATAGAGCGGTGGAAGGAACACTTTGAGGAACTCCTGAACCCGACTAACCCACCCACCCACTCTGGGTGTTGAGGGGCTGTCATGGATGACACGTCTCATCAACATTGCGTGGAAGTCGGGGGCAGTACCTAAGGTGTGGCAGACCGGGATGGTGGTTCCCCTGTTCAAAAAGGGGGACCAGAGGGCGTGTGCCAACTACAGAGGCATCACACTACTCAGCCTCCCCGGGAAAGTATACTCTAAGGTACTGGAAAGGAGGGTCTGGCCGATAGTCGAACCTCAGATTAAAGAGGAACAATGCGAATTCCGTCCTGGTCGTGGAACAACGGACCAGCTTTTTACTCTCGCAAGGATCCTAGAGGGGGCCTGGGAGTATGCCTATCCGGTCTACATGTGCTTTATCGATTTGGAGAAGGCTTATGACCGGGTTCCCCGGGAGATATTGTGGGAGGTGCTGCGGGAGTACGGGATGAGGGGGTCACTACTCAGGGCCATCCAATCTCTGTACGCCCAAAGCGAGAGCTGTGTCCGGGTTATCGGCAGTAAGTCGGACTCGTTCCCAGTGGGGGTTGGCCTCCGCCAGGGCTGCGCCTTGTCACCTATCCTATTTGTGATATTCATGGACAGGATCTCAAGGCGTAGTCATGGAGGAGAGGGGTTGCAGTTCGGTGGGCTGAGGATTGCATTGCTGCTTTTTGCAGATGATGTGGTCCTGATGGCACCATCGGTCTGCGACCTTCAGCACTCACTGGATCGGTTCGCAGTCGAGTGTGAAGCGGCTGGGATGAAGATCAGCACCTCTAAATCTGAGGCCATGGTTCTCAGCAGGAAACCGATGGTTTGTCTACTCCGAGTAGGGAATGAGTCTTTACCCCAAGTGAAGGAGTTCAAGTATCTCGGGGTCTTGTTCTCGAGTGAGGGGACGATGGAGCGTGAGATGGGCCGGAGAATCGGAGCAGCGGGAGCGGTATGGCGTTCGCTTTACCGCACCGTTCTGAGCCAGAAGGTAAAGCTCTCGATCTACCGGTCAATCTTCGTTCCTACTCTCACCTATGGTCATGAAGGGTGGGTCATGACCGAAAGAACGAGATCGCGGATACAAGCGGCCGAAATGGGTTTTCTCCGGAGTGTGGCTGGCATCTCCCTTAGGGATAAGGTGAGAAGCTCAGTCATCCGCGAGGGACTCGGAGTAGAGCCGCTGCTCCTTTGCATAAAAAGGAGCCAGTTGAGGTGGTTCGGGCATCTTGTAAGGATCCCACCTGGTCGCCTCCCTAGGGAGGTGTTCCAGGCACGTCCTTGGTCTGCCCCCGTCCGGCCACGGGGCAGACCAAGGACCAGGTGGAGGGACTATATCTCCACGCTGGCCTGGGAACGCCTTGGGATCCCCCAGTCAGAGCTGGTCAATGTGGCCAGGGAAAGGGAAGTTTGGGACCCCCTGCTGGA
Organism: Synaphobranchus kaupii; assembly: GCA_029718625.1. NCBI lineage: Eukaryota > Metazoa > Chordata > Actinopteri > Anguilliformes > Synaphobranchidae > Synaphobranchus > Synaphobranchus kaupii. The sequence goes on from CM056398.1 coordinate 17,073,786, forward strand.
ACTGCTACCTCTGCGACCCGACTTTGGATAAGCGGTTGAAGATGGATGGATGGATGGCTCCGCCGCCGTACTTCAACAGAGAATATAGGTCAGCACAAAGTAAAGGATTCAATGATATTTTGACTTAAAAAATGATGGTATAAACACTCAAAATAACCCCGATAGACTGTCGTCGTATTTTATTTGCTTTGGGTGCACTGTGGAGTGTTTAAGTGCATTTGGTAGTGGATGCTGCTGGTTACCATAGAGTTGCGCTAGCATTAGCAACGTGTGTATGTCCAAAAGAAGGGACAGCATGGAATTAGCTGAAATGGTTTCCATCAATCAACTACATCAAGGGTAAGTCGTAATTGAGACATTATGTCCAAAATTCCAAACTATCCCTTTAATGCATATGGCATGACTGCAGCCCCGTCATACGGCTGGGGTGCCTGTTTGTGCTCATAATCGAGCTCTGAGCATAATCTCTGCACTCACTATATTAACCCATTTAGACCTAAGACGCCCCCTAAAAACACATTCTAAAACCTAAGGCATTGTTGTAAACAACCTCCTAAAACCTGAGGGTTTTTTGAAAAACTTGACAGAATTGTCCACGTTCACTAAAACATTTGTTTCTCAGCCTCTGTAGCAGATAGAAACATGAATTAAGAGCTTACACCTTTGGTTTTTATTGAGACTTACTTACTTTTGCCCTAATGTTTTTAAAAAAAAAAACATTTTTAAACTGAAATTGATCATTGTTGTTCATTGTTCATCAACGTAACTGCTGTACTCGACATCTTCAATGTCACTCCCATCACTCCAAGTGACATTGGAGCATGGACCCTGGACTACCTCCATGGCAGGACTCAACGAGTTTTTGCCAACAACACATACAGCCAGTGGACCCACATAACATCTGGAGTCCCTCAAGGAGGTGTGTTGTCTCCGCATTTATTCCTGCTCTATATGAGTTCCAGGAACACACTCTGTCATGACACAATCTCTGTTGGTTACGCAGATGATATTAGTCTCTCAAGATGCTTTGCTACCAAGTTGCTCCCATTAGATCAGACAATGCAACTGGAAGCCCAGCATCTAAACGAATGGGCCCTGCAAAATGACATGATTCTAAATGGGAAGAAGAGCTATGAGGTGCAGATCACCTGTGTGAGAAAAGCCCCTGTGATTACATCATTACATCTAGGTGGAGAGGCAGTGCCAGTGGTTCCAACCGCTCGCTACCTGGGCTGGTACGTAGATTCCTCTCTCTCTCACTCCTACCAAGTCCAGGACATGGTGCTCAAGGCATCAAAGCGCCTCTATCTGCTGAGAGTTCTGGCTAGAACAAGCATGTCAGTTGATGACCTCCTGCTGATCTACTCTGCCCTCATTAGATCAGTGCTGGAGTATGGACATGTCCTCCTGGTTGGATGCAGCAAAGGACAGGAGGAGGAGTTAGAGCGAGTGCAACGTAGGGCACTTAAGATCATCTCCAGACGGGGCATTCGGCCGCTCCCCCACCTTCCATCTCTAAAGGAACGAAGGGAGGAAGCTGCAATCACCCTGCTGAAACAAATGATGAGTCCATCCCACCCACTTCATGACCTTCTCCCTTCAACCAGACTACAATGTACTGGCAGGAAAATGAGAAACAGCACTGCCCTCTCCGTTCCCCCTGCCAGGACCAAGCGCCTCCAGCAGTCCTTCTTACACATTGCAGTTAGACTCTATAACGATAAAGAAGTGAAAATTGTCTGACTGTCACTACCCCCACAGGCTTGAAATATGTACTAAAATGTATGAACTTTTTATTATTATTTTTAATAATTTTTCCCTGTGTAAAGAAGTGTATTTCAGACTTGTTTCTGCGAAACTCTCTTTATAATAAAAACTAAAAAAAACTAAAGTCATCAATCATTGTCACTATCTGAAGCACAACTTTAGGCTAAGAGGCTAACAGCAGAAATGGATCTCTATCGAGCCTTTCCAGACTGATCTACCTAACAACAAGGCTAAAAAATATATTAAAAAATCCCATAATATGCATTTCACCTTCCCAAAGTGTATTTCAGCGAATCACGATGCATTTCATGTCTTGAAAACGATGACAGCATCTAAAGCGACCTCAACGTCCCATCCGGTCTTAAAGAGATATGTACACAAACTGCGCATCTGGTTTTAAAGGTATATACAGAAAAATGCTGCATCCGGTCTAAATGGGTTAAACACGGATTGTGCATCTCGCCCACTTGAAACATCGAAAATTCCAATAAACCTCTCCTGAATGTGCCCACTTCCATCAACGTATTGCAATGCAACGGAAAATTATGAGCGACTGATGTCAGTCATTTTGTCAATTTGCCAGGCAAAAAAAAGTAGCAGACAACCACATGTTTTATCTCATCGTGTTGGATGCATTTCATGCACTGTCTTGAAAACGATGACAGCATCTAAAGCGACCTCAACGTCCCATCCGGTCTTAAAGAGATATACACACAAACTGCGCACCTGGTTTTAAAGGTATATACAGAAAAATGCTGCATCCGGTCTAAATGGGTTAAACACGGATTGTGCATCTCGCCCACTTGAAACATCGAAAATTCCAATAAACCTCTCCTGAATGTGCCCACTTCCATCAACGTATTGCAATGCAACGGAAAATTATGAGCGACTGATGTCAGTCATTTTGTCAATTTGCCAGGCAAAAAAAAGTAGCAGAATCAACCACATGTTTTATCTCATTGTGTTATCTCATCGATGCAACGGAAGAAATTAGGTAATCTGAAAACACAGTTGATGACTCCAAGAGAGAGGCAAGCAAATCATCATAACTGGCCATCATATCAACAAGCGAAAGTTAACGTTAATTACAAACTGCCTCGGTCATCTTGCCTTCTAAAAGCTAACTTTTGCTGGACAAGTAACATCGTTGTGTCAATGAAGTTTAAAGTGATACTGCAGTCAAAAACCGACTTTTCCCGTTGACAACCTATGTTTTGAGTTAGATTATGATCATACACAACTGTTTATGTCCGAAAATTTTATGTTTAGTAAAAATGGTTTTATCTGAGTTTTTGTGTAGACTTACCAATATGCTGGCTTCCGGGGATTCGTGACGTCACGAAAGCCTTAACATAAAAATGGGTGGACTTGAGGTGGTCCTAGGGGTGGGTCTTGGCTGGGCATGTGGTATAAAAGCAGAGAACGACAAATTTTTTTTTTCTTTCTGAGATTGAGACCCTTGTACTGCTAATTAGCTAGTTCAAGTTCAAATGCGAATTGCTTTGTATTATTGCTAACGTTAATATTACGACTTATATCGAGCTATAGTTATTCATATACGACGTCTTACTGCTTGGTATCTTTAGCTAACTTGCCTGCATTATGCCAAGGAGTCAGATATGTATCGTTCCTCGGTGCAACGCCACCAGCTCTGCTAGCTTTCATAGTCTGCCGAGAGACCCAGCGCTACTTAGCCAGTGGCTTCAAGCTATCGGTGTAGAGCAAGCGGACTTGCCGAAGAAAGCCCTAGTGTGCAACGCGCACTTCACACCAGACTGCTACCACAATTTAACTGGCTTTGAGATGGGCTTCTATAAAACTCTGTCGCTGAAGCCAGGTGCCATCCCAACAGTGATGGATGTAATTTTGTAATCATTACATCAGCTAAGTAAAACAGCTAAGTACAATATACCTATTACATTGTATTTGTGACATTGTGTAATTGCACATGTATTGGCCACTATTATACAGTTGGGCCAAGCATGCCCGACTATGGCACAGCAGTATTAGACAAATCAAGAATAGCTTCATAACTACGCTGACATAACGTTACCTCAGTAACCTCACGGCAACATAGGTTTTCTGGAGGGGACAGGTTAGAGCAGCAGTGGCCACAAGCACACCTGTTGGGACATTAGTTTGTTTCTGTTTACATGCAAGTTATCTGTACAAACTACAACAAAAATGCTTTTGCAAACGGTTGACATTACTGATAGGTAATGGCTAATGTGGGGTTGAAGGCAACCTATTGTGTGAGCTATCGTTTATGAATACGTAACGTTAGCTAATAAACGATAGCAATAATACATTTGATGTAGCCCTAGCAAAACCAGTAACCAGTTGGTCAGTAACTCGGACGGAATGTATCGATAAGTTAGGTAATGCAAGGCAGTCTATTGTGTGTGTGTTTAGCCCCGTTTGGTCCAGAGAGAACTGGTAACTTAGATAGCTAACGTTAGTTATATTAGCTATATCATTTATGAATAATGTTAGCTAATAAATGATAATTCTCTCCGGACCAAGTGAAGTTATGAGGGCGCTACAATCAGCCATGTTCAATATACTAACGTTACTGTGTGACTGGGTTTTGCTGTGTATTTGAATGTATTCAATAGTAACGTTACTTTAGGCAGACAAACAAGCTAACTTAGCTAGGTAACGTTAGCTTTACCATTCGGTTACATCCTGGGTCCTCTCGCGAAGACGTTGCTCAACTAATACAGCCATTTTATTTAGTTGTGAGGAGAGAGCTGGAAGGGGACTGAGTCAGTTCACCAAGACACACCCTTTCACTCCTTGACCGTATGAATATTCATAAAATGACTACGTGGCATCATCGTCATATGACCACGCCTACTCACGAGTTTCAGTTCAAATTGAAGTGGAAAAAAGGGCCTTAGAAAAGCCTCTGCAGTATCTCTTTAAGCACAGCCTTATTTCGTCTTACAGTTTCATTGTGTTTTTCCACCTGAAGCCTAGCCCCCTCGTTAATTAAATGCTATAACGTTATATGAATTCATCCCAAAAGATTAAGCTCATTAGATTTTGCATGCTCTGTGACATTTGCACAATCCAGATTTATGATGTTAAGTCCATGTTTTGTCCATGTTGATTTTCCCGTGTGTCCAGCACAGCAGCAGAACAGGCGATCATCCATATGTTTAGGTGAGCCAGTCCATCCGCAAATACCATGTAGGCCTATTAAACGTTCTGTCTGTCTTGACCTGGTGTCGATTGCAGGCTATGAGTCTGTGACCTTCCTTTTGATGTGAAATTTGATGTGAAGTACACTCCTTAGCTTGTCTACAATATCCTCCACTTCAGGTCCCTCTGTCGTAGTTAACTTTAATTAGAAAGTCTATAAGAGTTTATTGACAGTGGTGTTGTTCAATCTACTAAGTCCAGCCATGACTGTTATTTTAGGAAACTATGATTCGGTTAAAGCACTGCCTCCCCTCACATGACTTTTCACTATTGAAATGATGACTGAACTCAAAAAATAAAAATAAAAGGGGGGCCTCCGGGTATTTGACAGATATGTATAACGGATGACTTGCTCCTCGGTGGCAAATTAGAGATTGTTTTCCGCTTTTTTTTAACGATTATTTAGACTTTCTCTTTTGGGCCGATAGAGTATAAATATAACGGCTCTCACGCGTTTATATTTGTATTTGTTTTATTAATTTGATTTATTTCGCTTAATTCTCATCAGGAGTTTTTTCAAATATATTTTTTATAATTTATTTTGTGGAGGCAGTGCATCCTTTGCCTACCTGGAGGAGTCTCCACTGCATGCTTTCCATTTGTAGCCTACTAAAATGCACAATCAAATACCTTTCCCAAACTTGCTTTCGGGCTGAGTAAATCACACATAGTCAGTGGCAGGTGGGGCAGTGTTACTCGTAACATCTGAACGTTGTGGCAAAATGTATTTTATATTTAATAAAAAACAATCGTGAAAATGGCGTGTATAAATATAATAAACTTGACTCACACTGCTGTTTTTGAGTAGTTTCCTGTCCTATGTCTCTGCTGTGGGGCAGCGGAGCACTCAGCCCCTGCCTGCCGCAAATTATATTGGGCGGACGGGCAGAAATGTTTTTGTTAGTTTGATTTTATTTTGTCATAGGTGTCAAGTTTGCCCATATAAAATATGGTTTTTCCACCTGCAGGCGTATAAGTTTAAATCTAGTCTAACACGTTTTCCAACATAATTCATTTAATCACTGCAATCATATTTGCTTTCTCCCTCTCTCTGATATTCTCTCGATTTCTGAGGCCGTGGAAAAGGCAAGTAGCGCATCAGTACTGTAAGTTATGATCTAAAGATACGCTTTATGACAACGAAGCACCTTGCTGAATTTGTTTCACACATTATTATGTGAAAAGCTAAATACATGAATATATTAAATATACTTGAATCACACAAATAACTGGTGGCTACGCCACTCTGAGGTTCGGACTGGTGAAATTCAAGAAGTTTTATTCATGCATACATGGAGAATAAACACATCGTTCACAGTCAGTGTCCATTCTAAAGTTTCACAAAACAAGCCTTCATACTTATACACTTTGGTTATGCAAAACAGGATAGAGACCGTCCTCCTTTCCCACCCTTAATTGTTTTGGGAAAGTCAACCTTGTTTCTCACCCTCAGCCCAAGACATGGTTCCAGACATGCATACAGACACAGGTGGGAGAAGAGTTTATTATGGTTTCGGTTCCCAAGCAGTTCCCTCAGTTCACACACTGAAAGCATTCCTTCAGTCAAATATCATGCACACAGTTTTCAGCTCTTGGCAGCACACAAACTAGGCCCAGAGCGAAGTCACAAAGCCCTCAGGTTATACAGGTTATATAATTATATATAATTGTATATAATATAATTATAATTACTGAACACTCCCCCCTTTTGTTCTTAGGAGGACAACACACAGTTCAGTTTCAATTTTACAAAATTCAGCAAAAGCATCATTTATTTCCTTCTCAGGATAATCAGCATAATATGGGACTCGCAGAGAAATAATCACCGACATAGTTGCGCCTTTAATGCATGCAGTGCACATAAGCCTAATGCAGAAGATTATAACAAGCAGGATTACAAACAGGGTTAAATCCCAAAAAACTAAATGAGCGATCTTAGCTCCCCAGCTCCCCATGAAAGATTCCAGCCACAAGATTCTGGCTGGCAAAACATATTGGCAACAAGCAGGAATATTAATTTTGACCACACATTACCCACAATCTATGTGATGCTGGGTAAGTATAAGTGTCCCCACCTAGTGTATATATTATAGGAAATATAATGAATATATATTTAAAAATAAGAAACTAAAATGTCAGGTCTTACTTAATTTAAGATGGCTCTAACGGCTTATTCAATTTATTTATTTTGCATAGTATTTCACAGAATAAATGGTAACAGAATTGTTGGATGTTCAGGATGACATCCTCTGAATAAAAGCCGATCTGCTATTCACGGTCAGGAGAGGTTACTAGCACGTCACTGACCTTACGTTGGTAAGGGCTTCAATCCCTTACTTGTTACACTGGCGCTGTTGTAATGGACCCCTGCAAATTGTTTTCCCAAGGACTCTGTCCGAATAAGCTGTTGAGATGCTCAGAACTTATGTTATTGATGCATCCAAGAAATTTTAATATTGTTCATTGATATTTGTGTAAAAGGGGCTACTCACACTGAGTGAAAAGTCTGTGTTTAAACAGTAACAAAAGGATAACATTCTGTAATCCTCTGGGTGAGGAGCAGGTTTTACCTTCCATAGCCATAACACCTGTTTCGGCCTGTTGATCCCCTACCTGCCAGAGGTGACGTGCACTGGCTTGGAGGGCCATACAAGTAAACCTGCAGTTGAAGACCAAGGGATTAATCCACACACATAACATTTAGTCACATTTTTAGATTTAGCTAAAGTGTGAGCATAGTTCATGTACATATTCTTGTGAATTGTACATATCATCATATCAATTGTGAATTGTACATATCAGCTTCAGCATATCTTCTCAATCGAATTTTATTAGGTATGTGTGTGTGTCATTTAAGTAGGCTATAGGTACGTTTCATTAAGTCTTGCTTCTTCTTCTGGGCTGATTCTTCTGGCCTGCCTTGGGTACCTTGACACGGGCAGCCTTCGCATGGGCCGCCTCCGCTCCCGGAGCCAAACCCTAGGTCCATTAGCCCATGGGCCAGTACCATATCCCAGGAAGTGAAAGTGATACAGGATAAAAGTCATTGTCATTGTCATCACCCCACACATCGCCACCAGGAAGTAGAACACCTCATTTGAAGTGTCCGGTCCCCTGGCACGTCCCCATCTTGGGGTTGCTGTCATCAATTTCAGGAGCATCATGCTCACTCTTACCAAGATATATTCAGGAGGGGGCGTAACCTTCTTGCAGTGGGGGTGGACCCAGCTGTCACGACCTTGGCACTTCACAGCAGTGTTAGTAACCAGCAGGACCTGGAACGGGCCTTTCCACCTGGGCACCAACGAAGTTTTCCGCAAGTGGACCTTTATCTGGACCCAGTCCCCTGGCTGGAGAATGGCAAGGAGTGCTGGGCTCCTTCTGCTGTGCGGCTTTCACCTGTGAATGTATAGATCTTATACTTCTAGTTAGCTTCCCACAAAAGTCCAAGATTACATCGTCCATCATTGATAAGTTCAACTTTGACATGTCCATTGGCGGTGTGAACGGTAATTTCAGTGGCCAGACACGCTGCCACTTGCATTGATGAGTATGTGCGGCACTCCCCAACGGTAAACGAGACTGAGCCCCCAGTGTCTGGCCACTTCCACACTAGTGATTTTAATAGATAATAGATAATGTTTCAATTGGTTTTTGGTGAATTTATAGTTTTGCAGGCGTGAAAATAAGGGCAGCTCTCTCCGGAGGTTGACACCTATGTTTACCTTTTTGAAGTTTCTTTAAGGCAGGTCTTAACATAGCTAAAGCAATACCAAATGTTTGTATTAAATGTTTGCATATTTACTTGACATTTATCTGATAATTCTCGTTATTATAATATGCCGTTGGCATGCTTTGCGTTTTTTGTATTTTAGCTAGGCTATAATTGCATTAGTTCTGGATAAACTTGATCAAACTTGATTTCACTTTCATAAAAGTTAACAACGTGTCGTATGCTTGTATTTACGGTTTTGATAAAGCATGCAAGTTATTGAAGAAACGTGTCTGTCTCATCCTATTACTTTGTTGCAGTTTAGGCAATGTCCAGAAATGTCATGCTAAAATCGCCACTGCACGTAGTATGTAATATATTTGCATGGCCTCCTCCCACTATTTCACTAAATAATGTAGGGACGCCCAATGCTCCATATTCATAACCCGCAAAAATAAAAAATCCATGTATCTTTCAATTTTAACAGGCCACATTACTCTTTGCACCTCGTTAGTTGATCACCTCTGGCGATTTTTTGCGGGTGGTAACAGTTTTACATGTGATTTTGCACACGCAAACCTTTAGTAAATCGACCCCATAGTGCAGTTATTTTTTAAGTTTAACACAGCTGAATTGCACATTATTTACACAAATTATTGGAATTTCACACTTTCACATGACACATACAGTTTGAATGACCACATTTTCTTCATATGGTAAGATGAAAAAACACAGGGCCAAGTTACAAACCCCAATTCCAAAAACGTTGGGACAGTATGTAAAATGCACATAAAAGCAGTAAGTAGTGATTTGTAAATTCTCTTTTACATATATTTAATTGACAACAGTACAGAAAGAAAATATATTTAATGTTTTACCTTATTAACTTTATTGATTTTTGTAAATATACGCTAATTTTGAATTTGATGCCTGCAACACATTCCAAAAAAATTGAAACAGGGCCAAAAAAAAACACCTGTTTGGAACATTCCACTGGTTAACAGTTGATGCTATCATGACTGGGCATAAAAAATATCAAAAGACTCTTGATATCTTATTTTCAGGTACCCTTACAACGATACTATAACCTCTCTGCATTTGACTGGATCTCTATGGGAATTGAGGGGCGGACTAGATTTAGCTGTAAATTGCATGGAATTGTATGGAATCCTTGGTTGGCTAAATGGCTGTAAGTCATCAAGGGTCTGAGGTATCAAACAAGCCTCAAACCATCACTCTGCTGCACAGATATGCAGTAGATATGGATGGATCACTTTAAGGGTTGTTTCTCCTGACTCATTTTCCTATTGAGCTCTATGGAAAAACATAGAGCTTGTTTAATTTGTGTGAGCTAAGATAGCCTGTATTGTTTGTTGTAACTTGGCTTCATTTTGATATGAATACTTTCAATGGCAGGCCTAGACCTTGGTAGTTTTATTCTAGACAGTGCTTTGTATGCATGATTAACTTGCCATTTTTGTATGTTGAAAACATTTTTTGTTGAGATCTCTGTGGGGCTCAGAAAAGAAATTTGTCCTTGGAGAGTAATTAGTTCGGGTTGAAGATATTTTAGAATTTAAAAGAACTGTCCAAAATAGTATCATTTTGGCACCAGAGGCTGCAATATCAAGTTCAAGGTTCAAGGTTTTTTATTGTCAATTCAACCACATGTACCAGACATACAGAGGAATCGAGAGGACGTTTCTCACTATCCTACGGTGACAGAATAAAATAAAATGCACAAGACAAGACATTTTCTAACACTAAAATAAACAGTAAAGTAAACAATAAAGTGCACAACAGATAAGACATTTACTACTATACAAAAAGTTAAATTAAATTAAATAAAATAAAATATATAATATATAACCTATAAAAATATGTAAGAGGATAGCAGCAGAAGTTTTTTATGTATATGTTAGGTAGTGCAAAAAACATGATATATTGTGCAAACAGTCATTAGTGCAATAGTGCAAAGAGTCAGTTCAAACTGAAGGTCGGGGTTCAGAGTCCATGTGTTTCAGGGTTCAGAGTCCAGAGTGTTTATTGTTTTGGGGGGGGGGGGGGGGGGCAGAGAGTTCAGCTTCCTGACAGCCTGGTGTATGAAGCTGTTTGTGAGTCTGGTGGAGCGAGCACGGAGGCTCCGGTACCTTCTCCCTGAGGGCAGGAGGCTGAACAGACTGTGTGCGGGGTGGCTGGCGTCGCGCACAATCATGGTCGTTTGCGGGTGAGGCGGGTGGTGTAAATGTCTTGCAGGGAGGGGAGTGTGGCACCAATGATCTTTCCAGCTGTGTTCACTATGCGCTGCAGGGCTTTCCTGTTGTAGTCAGTGCAGCTCCCGCCCCACACAGCGATACAGCTGGTCAGGATGCTCTCAATGGTGCTCCGGTAGAATGTGCACATGATGGGTGGAGGAGCTCTCGCTCGCTTGAGTTTGCGGAGGAAGTAGAGGCGCCGCTGTGCTTTCTTCGCCAGTGATGCTGTGTTGGTGGTCCAGGAGAGGTCCTCACTGATGTGCACCCCCAGGAATTTGGTGCTGCTAACTCTTTCCACAGCAGCACCGTTGATGGTCAGTGGGGGGTGTTGGGTGTGGCCTCTCCGGAAGTCAACAACAATCTCCTTGGTCTTGCTGACGTTCAGCAGGAGGTTGTTGTCACTGCACCACGTGGTTAGAAGGTCGACCTCCTTCCTGTAGTGGGTCTCGTCGTCCTTGGTGATGAGACCCACCAGAGTTGTGTCGTCCGCAAACTTCACCATGTGATTGGTGCTGTAGGTTGTTGTGCAGTCATGAGTCAGCAGGGTGAAGAGCAGGGGACTGAGCACACAGCCTTGGGGGGCCCCTGTGCTGAGTGTGATGCTCCTCGAGGTGTTGTTGCCGACTCGTACTGCTTGTGGCCTCTCACTGAGGAAGTCCAGCAGCCAGTTGCAGAGGGAGGTGTTGAGCCCCAGCTGGTCAAGTTTATAGATGAGTTGTTGTGGGATTATGGTGTTGAATGCTGAACTGAAGTCAATGAACAGCATCCTCACATTTGAGTTTTTTGTGTCCAGGTGGGTGAGGGCTGGGTGGAGAGCAGAGCAGATTGCATCCTCTGTGGACCGTTTGGCCCTGTATGCAAACTGGAAGGGGTCCAGGGTAGGGGGGAGGATGAATTTGATGTGTGACATGACTAGTCGTTCAAAGCACTTCATGATGATGGGGGTCAGTGCCACAGGGCGATAGTCATTGAAGCAGGATGGAGCAGGTTTCTTTGGCACAGGTATGATGATGGTGGACTTGAAACATGATGGAACAGCAGCCTGACTCAGAAAGTGTTAAAGATGTCCGTGAGGACGTCCTAGAGCTCCTCTGCGCAGTCCTTCAGCACACGACCAGGGATGTTGTCTGGACCTGTTGCCTTGCGGGTGTTGATAGTGGAGAGTGTCCTCTTCACACTGGCAGCAGACAGGCACAGAGCCTGGTCGTGGGGGGGTGGTGGGGTCTTCTGTGGATGTGTGTTGTTTTGTGCTTCAAAGCGTGCAAAGAAGCTGTTGAGGTTGTTGAGCAGAGAGATGTTGCTGTCGCAGAGCTGTGGCGTAGGTTTATAGTCTGTGATGGTCTGAATGCCCTGCCACAGGCTCCGTGTGTCTCTGCTGTCTTTAAAATGGCAGGTTATCTTGTGTGTGTATTCCTGCTTTGCTTTCCTGATGCCGTGGGACAGGTTGGCTCTCGCTGCTCTCAGGCCAGTTTCATCCCCGGCTCTGAAGGCGTTGTCTCTGGCCCTCAGCAGCCGATGGACATCCCCTGTCAGCCATGGCTTCCGGTTAGCTCGGGTGATGATGGTTTTTGTGTGGGTCACATCATCGATGCACTTACTGATGTAAGAAGTAACAGTGTCTGTGTACTCCTCAATGTCCGTGTGGTTGTTGTATGTGGCTGCCTGCTTAAACATTTCCCAGTCAGTTGTGTCAAAGCAGTCTTGAAGAGCAGAGGAGGCCCCCTCTGGCCATACCCGTACCTGCTTCGGAACCGGTTTGATGACTTTCACTCTCGGTCTGTATGCTGGCATTAGCATAACAGTGGTGTGGTCAGAGAGTCCAATGTGGGGGAGGGGGGAGGCCTTGTATGCTCCTTTGTGAGTAGTGTAGACCAGGTCCAAAGTGTTATCTCCTCTTGTTGGGAAATCAACATGCTGGTGAAGTTTTGGAAGGAAAGTCTTGAGATCAGCGTGATTAAAATCTCCAGCGAGGATGATGAATCCATCTGGGTGTGCTGTCTGTTGTTCACTGATGGCCTGATACAGTTCACCAAGTGCCGTATTCCTGTCACTGTTGTTGGGGGTGGGAGGGATGTAAACAGCGACTAGCAAAATCGCTGTAAATTCCCTCGGCAGATAGAAAGGACGGCACCTTATGATCATAAACTCTGCCAGTGGTGAACAGTGTTTGCATACCACCACAGCGTCCCGGCACCACGCATCACGGATGTAAACACAGACCCCACCACCACGAGTCTTGCCTCCGTTTACGAGGGCTCTGTCCGCTCGATAGCATGTTAGCTGCTCCAGTTGTACAGCGGAGTCTGGGATGTTGTCATTTAGCCATGTTTCAGTGAAGAGAAACAGCAGTTACTCACGTTTCGATTCGCTGATCTCAGCAGTCGTATGTGATCCATTTTATTGTCCAGGGATCGTACATTTGCTAGAAGGATGGATGGTATGGCTGGGCGAGTTGGTCTAGCCGCTAGCCTAGCCCGGATACCTCCGCGTTTGGCCCTCTTCTGCTTCCTCTCGCACCGCTTGCGGCGCCTCCTTTCCGGGGGAGGAGTAGCAGTCGAGTCTGGTGTGGTTGCGGGCCGGCGGAGTAGTCCGAGTCCGAGCTCCTTTGTTGTCTCTGTTTGTGCAGTATCCAAAGTGTTGTAAAGCTGGCTCCTGCAGATGTCTAGCAGAGCCTGTCGACTGTACTTGTATTCCGGTGTAGACAGACGAGACGAAGACGAAAAACTTTCGGACAAACACTTACTAAGAGAACAAAACACCGCACGGTCGGGACAGAGAGGGGTCGCTGCGTCTACACGCGCCGCCATCTTGAATTTTCCAATATCTTCTTCAATATCAATATCTTGAATATACCAATATCTTCGGTAACCGAGTTGGCAAGCTTCAGAGAATGTCAATCACTGGTCCCCTGGGTCAGAAAGCAAACACAAACGATATAGCTCCTGCCCTCTTTTAGTTCCTATAAACTGGTGGAAAAGGGACTATATTATAATGACTTCCACCTTCTGGTTTACAGGACCGAAGTTACTGAGAAGGCAGCTGAAGTGGACATTCTTAATAAAAAGCTGATACATGAACAAAGGAAGTCAAGAGAGCTTCAGTGGGCATTTGAAAAAGAAAAATGTAAATCTGAGAAAAAAGACCAGAAAGAAAGAGAAGAGCTGGAGGTAAGATTACCTTACATTACAATCACTCGGCAGACAGTCTCATCAAGAGCGACAAACAGTAGTGGATATTACAGATGGAGGGATGAGGAGTTTTTCTTCGCAGTGTCACAATGTAGTCAGGGGTAGAATATTTATATGCAAATCCTGTTATAGTTTAGTAATGGAAAATGTATTATATTATTGGGCAGATTATTTTTAATGTGTCACCTTTTATAGTGCTATAGTGTTATGTTGTCCTGTTGACTTTTGTCATTGTCAGTGTTGACTGTTGTCAACTATTATGTCATTGTCTCCAGGATGTGAGGCTGTTGTTGAAAGAGCAGCAAAGGGAAGTCACCCAGCTGAGTGAGGATATAGAGAAGGAGAGGTGGACATCAACCCAGCTCAAACAACAAGTGGAACATCGCCATGCTCAGCACCACTCCCTGTTGTCCCGTGAACAGAGCCATGTATCAGAACTCCAGGTACAACTGGAGTCTGCACAGACTCGGGCCCTGGAGCTGGGAAGTGCCCTTGAGCGGGAGAGGGAGCTTCATGGTCAGCTGAGACACCAGCAGCAGCTGGAGAGTCAGCAGTACACAGGACAGGCACTAGCAAAGGCAGCAGATGAGTGCAGTCAGATGGGGGTGGGCGTGTGCTCTGTGGAAGTGGTCCTGGAGTCCCTACAGTCACAACTGGATGAGAAACATGCACAGGTGGTGCAGCTGGTGGGGGAGGTAGAAAGGCTAAAGTTGGAGGTAGTACAGGCAAAGTTAGAATGGAATGAGCAGAGACAGGTTGTGCAGCACAGCCAGGAGGCCCTGCGAAAGCAGCAGGAGCAGCTACTCCAGCTGCAGTCCCAGGTGTTGGAGCTGCAAAGACAGCTGGACAGAAAGAACCAGCAGGTGCTTCAGCTGCAGCTGGAGAGAGACCGACTACAGGACCAAGTGTCAGAAATTCAGGGCTTTGCAGAAACACTACAGCCCAGCACTCAGACCGTAAGTCACATTTCCTCTTTTAGAATACTCCCTTTGTATTACATTACATTAATTTAGCAGATGCTTTTATCCAAAGCGACGTACAATAAGTGCATACAGAGACATCATCAAGATCACTACAGAACAGACAAGACAAAGCACATCCTTCCCATAATGTAGCAGCTATCCCTAGTAATGAACGTTGACTGTAGTTCACAGTAAGCTGTGGGTAAATCAGCAATACTTGTATCACATCACACAGTATTTTACTATGGAAGCATATCTGCGCCAAAATTCAAATGAAAATGCAAATCGGCAATTGCATTTCGTTTGCATTCGATGTGCGCAAAAACCATGACATAATTATAATGAAAATGCAAAAGGTCTCTTTCTGTTTTCATTTGCAAGTTAATGTACCCACTTTATCTGACAATTTGAAAATGTTAATGCAAATCCATTTCACATAATATTTTTCTCGCCCTCTACGACACAAACCTGCCATAATTTTAATGAAAATGAAAAACCACGTTTGCATTAGCAGTTTCTTATTGTAATCGCATGATCCATGACAAAAAGGAAATGATAATTCAATTAGCCATTTAACATATCGTTTTCATGCTTTTGCGGCACAAGAGTGACATAATTCAAATGCAATGGAATTGCATCTGTTTGCATTATCATTTCAGAGTGTTCACGCAAAAACCTTGCCAAAACTCCGAACTGAACATGCAAAATGTCAAAGCTGCTCATCAAGGCGGGGCCTCAAAAAAAGGGGCGTTACAGGGGACCGTTCAAACCACTGAACATATGATTCAAGGGTTGTCTGTGATTTCGGTCGTCAGGCAGTTACCAGGCTAGATAGCGATATTTCTTAGTTCTCTGTGTTTGGGGATTATAGGCGAAATGATGGGAATTAAAAAGGAAACGAGGTAGCCTACGACTAGCCATAGCCAGCCCAATTTTAACTAAATTAATTTAACAGTTTATCCTGCTTTAGCCTCCTCATTAATCTGGTGTGGAAATTAGCCGATAGCCTAATGTTACGGGTTTCCGTAGTCGGCTATTCATGGCAGGCTATGCCTGAAAAATATGCTACCCTTTTCACCATAGGCATTTCCATCACAATTTCTATTAATTATTGTTTTCTTTTAGATAGCCTGAGTCTTAAAACCTAGCTACCAAAAACGGTGGATTTTGTATGGTGTAACGTATAGACTCTAGGCTAATTAAATAAAAATATAATAAAAAAATTATAATAATTTGTGTAGGTCTATTCCACATTCAAATGAAGTTATGTTGTGTAGACTGTCATTCATGTCTTTTACCCAGCAGATGGCAGTAAGGTTTTTAAAAAACTGAATGACAGCTTCTTTTTTATTTGGTGAAAACACTGGGGAAACGACCCTGGTGGGCACAACCGACTTTAATCTCCCTACTCACAGGCCCATCAACCTTGGGAATTTTACCTGTTGCCTCGGCTATTCTAGCCTAATAATCTTTATTTAGCCTAGTCATGAAGCAACATAGCCTACAGATAATTAAAACAAATGGACATTTACATGATTTTTTTTTAAATGTAATTTTTTATTTTATTATAACGTTACACCATATAGGCTACCCTACAACACAATCCACCATCTTTGGTAGGCTAGTAGACAGTCCCTGGAGCTTCGGAGAAAGTCTGTGCATGTCCTTGAGTGGCCCAGCCAGAGCCCAGACCTGAATCCAATCTGTGGAAAGAGCTGAAAATGGCTGTGTACCGACGCTCCCCATCTAACCTGACGGAGCTTGCAAGGATATGCCAAGAGGAATGGGCAAAAATGTCCAGAAACAAGTGTGCCAAGCTCGTAGCTTCTTTCCCAAGACGCCTTGAAGCTGTAATCGCTGCCAAAGGTGCAGCAACCAAGTATTAGGCTAAGGGTGTGTACAGATATGTAACCCCTAAATAACCTGTTTTTGTCAGTAAAATAAAATTGCATATTTTCTAAAAACCTGTTTTCACTTCGTCATTATTGGCTATTGTGTGTAGATGTTTGAGGCAAAAAATGAACTCAATCTATTGTAGTATAAGTTTGTAATGTAATAAAACGTGGAGAAGGTGAACGGCTTGACTATATAAACTCTTACATGGGATGCCAGAAATATAGGCAATAACTATGGAATAATGAGGTTTACCCTTATTATTCTTAAATTAGGTTAAAATTAAATCAGTCTCATTTGATTATTATGGATTATAATGACTACTACTTCTATTTACCACCAAAGCACTAATAACTAATAATTCATAAGGGTTAAAGGTTTTACGTTCTAATGATTAGGTTTGACTCAGCTCTCGTGTTCATACGACATCAAAACAGACACCAGGTTTAACAAAAATAGATTTATTAAACAAGGGAAAAAAAGGAATATTACATTCTACTAAATAGACATATTGTGTGGTGTGCATATTGTAGCATTTATTTGTGTGTATGCACATATGGGTGTGTGTGCATGTGCGTGTGTAGGCCTATGCCACGTGCGTTCAGGGAACAAAGGAATCACGTGGAGTAAGCTAACTGTCGCAGCACGATGGTGATTATTGGTCTCAAATCTGACGTTACTATAAATAAGTTCACGCACTTCGGTCAGGAAATAACGTATTTATCATCTACAGTAAGCTAAAATGAGACCATATCACGCACAAGTTAGTATGTGTTAGGATAGAGGGGCAAACCAGTGAGGCCTGCTCGGGTTAGTTAGTTACTACCACCTTAGCAATGAAACGGTAGGCCAGCCGGCTAGCTTGCTAACCAGCGCAACACGTTTATACAGCTATTATCGTACCAAGTCGAAATGCAATCAAATTCCCGATAAACAATTCAGACTAAAATCCTAAGCTATGCCTGGGATGTTTGATCAGTCTTACTGAAGTCCGCGGTGAGTTGATTATAGCTGGCTTGTCCGTGAGGTGGATGGTGATGCGGGTTGTCTGGTTATCGCCTGCGTCTTTGTCCGTGGCTGGAACACACCTTTGTCGGAGTTGCGTTAATTCAGATCTATGGTTAGATGCCGTAGGCAAGCTAACCCATTTGCGTCTCTCTCTGCGGCCTTTGATGCTGCTGCCGCGGTATTGCTGGTGCAATGGAGGTCCACCTTTGTAGCTGTGTAGCTAGCAAAAGGGAATATAAATGGAGTGTTGCTTTTGTGCAGCTGTGCTGCTGCACGATGGAGGAAGAGAAGGAAGAGTGAAATGAATAGGGTTGGGACGACAGACTGGAATGCGTTCAGTCTTATCTGTTTTAGTTTTATGAGCCATAGTGTCTCGTATTTACAAGAGACATGATTGGCTGTGGCCGTGTTTTAAATGTCTTTTGGGTTTCCTGTGGAGTGAATGGAAATGTAGTCCATTGTCCCTACACTGTCTAAGGCAAACCGGTGAACGGAAAGCTATTTTCCTCTTACGGCAAGTCCTCCCTGCTGCTAAGTTCGTTAACAACGGGCTGGCTAGGCTCATCGTAACGTTTAGGCTACCTCATTTACTTTCTAGTTTTTAGCATTTAGCCTATTATCTCCAAACACAGAGGACTAGGAATTGTCGCTATCTAGCCTGGTAACTGCCTGACAACCGAAATCACAGATAACCATTGAGTCATATTATGTTCAGTGGTTTGAACAGTCCCCTTTAACGCCCCTTTCATCGAGGCCCCGCCTTGATTGGCAGCTTTGACATTTTGCATGTTCAGTTTGGAGTTTAGGCAGGGTTTTTGCGTGAACACACGGAAATCATAATGTAAACGGATGCAATGCCATTGCATTTGAATTATGTTACTCTTGTGCCGCAGAAGCATGAAAATTATGTTAAATGGCAAATTGGTATAATTTCCTTTTTTTCATGGATCATGCGATTGCAATAAGAAACTGCTAATGCAAATGTGGTTTTTCATTTTCATTAAAATTATGGCAGGGTTGTGTCGAAGAGGGCGAGAAAAATTTAATGTGAAATGGATTCGCATTAACATTTTCAAATTGTCAGATAAAGTGCGTACATTAACTTGCAATTGAAAAGCAAAGTGTCCTTTTGCATTTTCATTTGAATTATGTCATGTTTTTGCGCACATCGAATGTAAACGAAATGCAATCGCCGATTTGCATTTTCATTTGAATTTTGGCGTGGATATGCTTCCATATTTTACTTTCCAACAGGTATTCATTTCTATAATGGGGTTATTGTTGGATCTTTTATAGAAATAGTTATCTAATATTTTGATGTCCTGTCTGATGCAGTGTGCTTAAATTAAATGTTCTATGCTCTACCACCTTAGGACCTGTGGAAAGAGGATGAGCCAGGCAGTTGTACACAAGACTGGGTATTACAGGAGAAGATATCGAAGATGGACTCCAGCTCCATCTCTCTACATGAAGTAACAGTAGTAACAACTGCCCCTAAACTCATGGACAACATCATAAACCAACTGCAGCTCATTGCTGCTAAGATAAAAACCATGACAAGTAATACTGCAGGAAGGTAAACCCACACTTTTTCAATGTGATTCATTCTCTCACTGTCCACTGCTAAGAGAGAGTACATTTCAGGAAACAATATAACCTATTTATCAAGGTAAATACAGTTTCCAGTAGTACCACGTTAGATTGTTTTTCATGTTTAAAGTTTCTTCCTGCATGGTGTATCTAACCTTTCAACCCTTTTAATACCAGAAAAATGCTAAGCCTCAGCAGTGCCAAGCCAATATGGCTGCCAACATTCTCCATTTTTAGATTGATCCTCTCAATGTGCAAACTTCTAATAAAACATAATTTTACCTATTGAACAGAATCTTTTGTTAGTGAGGATAGGTGGCACTAAATAGCACACCTTCTGGTTCAGTTCACTACTAGAACAATGTCAAACAATATTGATGGAAATATACATTTATTTTCAGTGCTTCTTAGTTTGGTTAACTTTTACACTGGTGATGTGTAAACATAAAAATTTCCATAAAAATCAGGTGTTGCATAACTATAGATAGGTAAAAATGAACAATAAACATAATCACTGGACATTTGTATTGACATAGAATAGAATAGAATAGAAGAGAATAACTTTTATTTTTCCGTTAGGGAACTTCAGTTGTAGCCACCAGCAACAACAAAAAAGACATGGGGCAGACCAGTGGGGCAGACACACAACACACAAACAAACAGATCAAATAAAGACATGCAATAGAATCATTGCATTAATCAAACTAATTAAGTGAATTCAAGTGGAATAGCCTACAGCCAAACGTCATGATTAAAAATAGCACCAGCTGTCCCGAGATGTCCAGTGTTATCAAGCAGTCCAACACACAAACTCCACCTCCACGACTTTCCTCCATACACCCAGTGTTGTGGTCTCTGTCCACTGTCAACACGGAGCACCGAACTGCGTCAGCCTTCCCGCTCGTCGTCTCACTCCTCCCCCGCATTATCTTCTCCTTCCCTTCCCTGGTGGCCTTTTGAAGATTGCCTGCAGTCCTATATCAGTCCCGACATCTTCATTCCTCCGGTGAAGAGCAATGGTAAACTTTGTAGCTGGAGATCCAGCGGACATTCCCAAGCATATATTGCGAATGCGTCTCCATGGTGACGACCACAAACAAAATTATCCCGACTAGACAATTTGTCAATATAATCAAAACGAGCAGCAGGAGTGCCCTGAACAATCTCTATCCCGCTTCCCCGTCCCACAACAGACACACAGCGCATGAAAAAAAACTAAAGACAAAAGCCCGACACAACAAAATACATTCAAATTAACAAACACGAACACGAGAGACAGCTGGACTACATGTCGCCATTACAGCGCCACATGACGTAATGTGATATGTTTTGTATCAACCGTTTCAAACAGTTATCCTGAGGCAAATATAACGTAGGCTAAAATCTGTGGTGTGAGAGACTAATTAAAAAAGGGCACCAACAAAATGATGGTCACTGGAGGAGATACGGGAAATAACTGGACAGATGTGGAAATCAGAAAATTAATTAATATAAGTCGGGAAAGGGATATTATGTATTATTGTCTGTGACTCAAATGTTTACCAGACAATCGTGGAACGACTGTAAGCTAGGGGAGTAAGGCAAACAAAACAGCAAGTTTTGTAACGCCAATTGCGTTACAGGGAAGCATTCACTTATATGCCAATTTTGTTTAGATACTGAGTAATTTACTCCCGCTGCAGAGAGAGACAGCGATTATCAAATGTGTTTGTTAATTTCCCCCCGTTACTGGAACAGTAGCATAGCAATAATTTGTGAGATTGTCCACTTTAATTGTGTTCAATTTCTTTATATTCTTGGTCACTGGCGCAGAAACATGTTGGTACAAATTGACGGAGACGCATTATTCCCATGCCCCGATGTTGGTTTAGATGGTCTGTTGTTCTTTTTTTCAAATATGGGGTAAATATAGCTTAAAATATAGTCGTCTAGAACCATGTAAAAAAAGAGCAAATCCAGGTAAAACGCTGTTAAAGAACGTAATTGTAAATTTCTCATTGTTTAATTTTTCCCGACTCAAATCCGGAATTCTTTACCAGTGTAACATAGTAAAGACGGCTGTGGTCGACTTCAGTCGCCTTTGGCACTTTTGACCGTTTGTATTTTTGTCAACTTTTGCCACTGAATGAGTTAAGGTGTTTAGATTTTATTTATTTATTTATTTATTACTTCTTCCAGATTTTTCCCTTTTTCTCCCAATTTGGTAGTCAGTTGGACCCTATGCAATTCAATTCCCCCCGTGTAGCAACCGCTAGAGAATCGCCGCTACAACCCCTTTGTCTGGTAGCAGGAAAGAGGGCGTGACTCCTCAAGCTCCTAACCGTGATATTTAGATTTTTTTTATGTGCCATCATTGCATACATACTATGGATCTATGCGATACCCATCCATCAATCATATGTCATGAATTGCAGAAATTGAAACCTATTACACAAGTCACTCAGACTATGAAAAATAATCAACAAATTTACAGAGGAGTAGTCAGAAATGGACACACAATTACAAGAACAATTACAATCACCAGAAATATTACTGAAAATAATATCAAGCAGTTAGTGTGAATGATGATGTCCCTGCCCAGCATTCTCATTTCCAATTGCTCTAATTACTTGATTTTACTGACCAAAGTTCTTCCTCTTGGTGCAGAGGTTCAACGCAACTACCCCAATTTATGAATTAGTTAAGGGGCAGACACCACAGGGGCATTGGTACCCTAGGGGGTCGATTTACTAAAGGTTTGTGTGTGCAAAGGCACGTGTAAAACTGTTACCACCCGAACAAAAATTCCGGGGTGATGAACTAACAAGGTGCAAAGAGGACTGTGGTGTTAAAATTGAAAGATACACAATTTTTTTGTTTTTGCGGGTTAGAATGATTGCGTAACAATGGGGACTAATTAACTGGCCCATTCTAGCTAACACTCAAAATATGCAAAAAGAGAAATTGTGAATACATACACTAGCATTCAAAAGTTTGGAATCACTGAGACATTTTTATGTTTTTGAATGAAATTGATACTTTTATTCACCAAGGTATCATTAAATTGATCAGAAAATACAGTCAACACATTGATAATGTTACAAACTCAATTTATATTTCATTCTATTTCTACTTTAGCAATTGTAGCCATTTTTTCACATAGTCCCCCCATTTTAGGGCACCAAAAGTAATTAACATAGGTTTAAATAAAGTGATCGTATTTAATATTTGGTTGCATATCATTTGCATGCCATGACTTCCTGACGTCTGTGACCCAACAAATAAATATCTTATTTTCAGGTACTATGACAAGCGATACTATAACCTCTCTGCATTTGAATGTTTATGTTTCCATAGAGTTCAATAGGAAAATGAGTCAGGAGACCCTTAACCCTTTTGCGCAGATGGCAAATTTGGTCAATTCTCACCTATTTAGGTGGGTGCTCTTTTTGAGGCTTTATAACTCCAGATATGAGCATCACAGAAACTTGCCAAATGGCCTAAATGAAACAAGACAGGTGTATAATTTACAATACAAACTTAGATTTGTTTATTTTCACAAGTTAAGTCAAAATAAAGTGCCACAAATGCAAAGAAAAATAGTTTTTCTTTAGTTTGCAATGTTATACAGAGAGCTACATATGTAAAACAGGTAAATCTATACATTTCCTGGATCATAAACTCCATGTCCACAAGTGTGCAAAATCTGAGGATGATATGCAGAACTACTAAAGATCTATGATGCAAAATATAGTGTACCCTATTGTCCATTAGTGTCTCCAAATCTATCCAAATGGCTACATTGTGCACTGCTCTAAATCATAAAATAATTATATATTTAACTACAAATCAACTGTTTTGGATCATAAAACTCACTTTTTCATCATTTTCAAGTGAGAATTCCTACCTTTTCATCAGTATATGGGGGTAGATATCTATGGGTCCAAAACCCTATCCGATATACAGTGCCCTCCACTATTATTGGCACCCCTGGTAAAGATGAGTAAAAAGGGTTATAAAAAAATCACAGTTTGGTTAATTAGCTTAATGTCACACTGAAAAAAATAGAAAAATCCAACCTTTAATTGAAGTAAATATAGTTTGAGAAAAAAAAATCCCACATCAAGAAATTATTATTTTTAACAAAACCACGTGTGCCACAATTATTGCCACCCCTGCATTTATTTATTTCCTATTGGAAAATTAGTCAGGAGAAGAAACCCTTCAAGTTATCCATCCATATCTACTGTATTTCTGGCAGCAGAGTGATGGTTTAAGTCTTGTTTGATACGTCAGGCCCTTGACGACCATTTAGCCAACCATGTGTTCCATACTGTTCCAGTGTAATTTACAGCTAAATCTAGTCGCACCCCCCAATTCCCATAGAGATCCATTCAAATGCAGAGATGTTATAGTATCACTTGTAAGAGTACCAGAAAATAAGATATCAAGAGTCTTCAAGTTGTTGGGTCACAGACATCAGGAGGTTATGACATGCAAAGGATATGCGACCAAATATTAAAAATGATTACTTTATTCTATATATAAATGCAGGGGTGCCAATAATTGTGGCACACATGGTTTTGTTAAAAATAATTATTTCTTGATGAGGGATTTTTTTTTCTCATAATAAATTCACTTCAATTAAAGGTTGGATTTTTCTCATTTTTTCAGTGTGAGATTAAGCTAATTCACCAAACGGTCAATTTTTTATAACCGTTTTTACTCATTTTTACCAGGGGTGCCAATAATAGTGGAGGGCACTGTATGTCATAATATTAATAAAATTAGTTTTGTCCATAATAAAGCATATACATTTGTCCCTTCTGATGATTTAAGATGAAAACTGATATCACACTGTTACACACACCTAAATATGTAGCCTAATCATTCACTCTTGTACCTCAGTGAAACATCACTTTTTCCTGTACTGTACAGTATGTTATGGTTTTGCTCTGGGATCACATTTTTCAGTATTTATTTATTTATTTTAATGTTCCCATTCATAATGATTCCAATAAAGATTTTACATTCATATAGCACATCAGCGCACAGTAAATTGGAATGAGTATTTTACATGCCTTAAGTGACAATAGATACGAAGATACGAAGCCTAAAGCCTATATTATGCACGATAACATGACAATAAAATAATATTCCACCAACAGGAAAATGCTGCCAAATGTTCTAGCTTCAATGAAAGTCGGTACATCAAACATAAATCATGACTGCAATGAATGCTTACACTACCGTGTTACAAGCAGTACTTTTTTTCACATCGAGAACGAAAAACTCCTGTCAGCGAATGTGTTTTCTGTAGCTGTTGTAGTAGCTGTGTTCTTTAAATATGTTCTTTAATGTCGTTGTTTCGTTATATTTTAAAGAAGGTAGCTATTGGCTCAGGAACCAGTACCATTTTAAATGTAGCCTATTGTTTTAGCACCGGTATCAGTAAAAACTAAATCATACCCATCCCTCTATTACCTATAGTTTGCATTAGATATAAAAAGCTTTCCATTCTGGCAGTTCCTATAGGGGCATTGATACGTCACCGGCTGATTAGAAAAACACAATTTTTGTTTCTTCGGTTTTCCGGTGCGAAAGCGTAGCACTATCGAGATGGTAGGCACTAGGCAGGAGATGGGAGGGGTGCTTGTGTGATTCTGGGTCAGATAACCAATCAACGCGGAGCATAGATCCAGTCGGCAAGAGAGCGCACGGCCACAAAAATGTACGGGTTACAGATGTAACCCTGGTTCTATGAATACGGTCAACACGCCACGGTATGGGTAAATTAATTACGGCCCAGCATAACGGCAGTTTTAGTTTTAATGGTCTACTATTACGCAAGCTCTACAGAAAACGCATTCCTCGACTGGAGTTTTCCCTTCCCAATATGTAAGTAGTACTGCTTTTAAAATGCGGTTGGTCTTGCTGGCTACATATGTACGTTCCACTCGAGCACTGTCTTGTCCAATATGATTGATAGGTCTATTGTTATTTTCACATTTCGAGTGCATTTCATATACTGTAGTTCAATCGTTATTTTATGTTTGATGTAAGCTACCAATTTTCATTGAAGATAGAACATTTGGCAGCATTTTGCAGATGGTGGAATACTATTTTATTTTCATGTTATCATACATAATATAGGCTATGGCGTATATATTTGTCACTTATGGCATGGCAAATGCTCATTCCAATTTACTTACATTACAATCATTTACTTACATTACAATCATTTACATTTACTGTGCGCTGATATGTGGTAGATTAATGTAAAATTTTTCTTGGAGTCATTATGAATGGGAACATTAAAAAAAACTACAGAAAAATGCAATCCCGGGGCAAAAGTATACATACTGTAGAGCAGCGGTGCACAAACTGTGGGTCGCGGGAGATAACTATTGGGTCACGGAATCATGTAGGCTACATTCCAATGCAATTAGGCCGATGTGAACAAAGCGTTAGTATTCAGTAATGTTACTCTGCGTTTGTACAATTAAATAATGAAACTACTTAACACACATTTTTACTGTTTACATTTGACCGTGTTTCATATCGACAGCCTCATAACAAAAGTGCCTAAGTCATTTTTTGTAGTTTTGAGAAAAAGGCAAAAAACTGCTGCAATTCTACGTCAATGAGGATTTAGGTAGAATAGCATAAAGTGGTTCAGGAAGTGCACAGCGACCTGCAGTGACTTGAGCATTTTTACACTGTTGACGAATGATAAATCAAGTGATTTAGGCAGAAAATCTCAAAATGTCCAAAGGCACTTTTGTTATGAGGCTGTCGATATGATGCCTACTTTATTTCATCTTGACCTTGACGCGTCATTACTCCTCACTGCACTCCATGCGATAGCGCCGATTCGCCAAAATGCTGAGAACAGTTGCTCTTAATGCTCTTCGTTACTAGCTGTAGCTTTACTTTTATTAGGCTACAACATAAGATAGTTACCGGCTTTAGCTAATCGCGATCCAGTCTTTTTGTGACATAAAAAAATCTGTAGGCTATTGAAATATTGGCTTTATTGAAACATTATGTTGCACATTATTACCGAGAGATACTCAGCCCAGCTACTGCAAAATAGAACCCGGAAGCTAAACTGGAATTCTTAAGTTGGCCTATTATCGCTCATGATGGCTAGCGCAAATGCTTATGTAATGCTACGCATTCTCTGGCAGCCTACCTCTCTGGCAGCCTACAGAAATATGTGTCACCTTTTCCCGTCTAACCTCCGAGCCGTAGTTGGAGACACGGGGGAACCGAAGTTGCTAATGGCTGCTATTTTCCGGTTTCAGGACCGAGCTGGTAGCTCACAGCTCCGGGGTAAAGGCCAACTTATCAATGTTACGTCCCATGCAAATGGCGAGGACGCAGGTTTCGTTCATGTGGCTTTTTATTTACACCAATGAACATTATACAGCTTACGGTTTAGAGGGAGAGACCTTAAAACCAGCCGCAAAACACACTCACACGCTAACTAACTTCGTTCTTGACTGTTTGTTTTCCTTCCATCAACGTCCATGGCCGCCCTCATTCACACGGACCAATCAGGACTAGGGTTGTCACAATATCCCATTTTCATATCGTCAATATGCCTTTAAGAAGGCGGCAGTGTAGTATAATGGTTAAGGAACTGGCCTTGTAACTGCAAGGTTGCAGGTTCGATTCCCAGGTAGGACACTGCCGTTGTACCCTTGAGCAAGGTACCGCTGTCATCAGGTTTCTCGTGCAGTGGTTAATGGGGATATCGATTCAGGACTTCCTGATCTTCAGGAAGCAACAGGTGCCCTGTTGTTACACATAGCTTTTCTCACTAGATAGTATAAGCCACACGGCCAGGGCGGCCAGGCTACACATAGCCTACTTAGGCATCACATTGCGTAGTATGGCTAATGTCTGATCCAAGAACACAGCCGTGTTCTGTCTCTGTGCTGGAGGGATATCGATATGGTCTTCCTGATCTTCTGGAGACAGCAGGTGCTCTGCTGTACACATAGTCTACTGTCACATAATGTAGTATGGCTAATGACTGGTCCAAGATCACAGCTGTGTTCTAGCTCCATGCTGGAGGGATATTGATATGGTCTTCCTGATCTCAGGAGACAGCAGGCGAGGTTGGGTACTGGATGATCTGCTGTTTGGGGTTGTTGGGGGTTTCTGGTCATCTCCTGTTTAACGGGGGGAGATGCCCGTGCTCCGGAGCAGTACTAACGCAGATCCATTCACCGCCAAACTAAAATAATTATGCAGCACATTCATTATTTTATTATCATTATCATTATTCATTATACATATTATTTAAATATGTGAGTTGTCCTGACAGAAATAACACTGACAATGTGGAAGTAATGTTACATTTCAATCATATCCAGTGAAAATCCTTAGGATTTGATCAGTAGGCTACATTCGAGTGAAATACAGACATCGTTTATCCCGTACGAATGCTCTGGATGAAACACAGCCGGGGGTAGGGTTTCCTAAATCCCCAGGTAATACTAGTCCAGTGCGAATAGGGCATAATTCACTATACGTTTTGTGATTAATTGCCTGCTAATTTCAGTAATTTGTCCCATCATTTAGCTTTTATAAAAACATGGCTATTGTCAGCAGTTTAACAATGAATTGTTCATTCATGAAAATTACATTAGTTTGGGTCGCGAAAAGTATGGATTGATATCCTTGGGTCGTCGCTGATAAAGTTTGTACACCCCTGCTGTAGAGTACAGGTTAAAGTGATGTTTTATTGAGGTACAAGAGTGAATGATTAGGCTACATATTTAGGTGTATGTAACACTGTGATATCAATGTTTCTATCTTAAACCATCAGAAGGGGCAAATGTATATGCTTTATAATGGACAAAACTAATTTTATTCATTTTTTTATATGATTTGGCCATCTCAGACAATCTCCTTGCATCGTGCACTAATATAAACATCGGGCACGGCAATCGTGCGTCTTTACCTTGTGTAGTGTGACATGGTTAACGATGATCAATGTGGCATCTGGGATGCCACATTGGGATGCATTTTTTATTTTTTTATTTTCCTCGGGTAGTGTTACAACCCCTACGATGAAGGAATACTACGCAATGTGACGCCTAAGTAGGCTATGTGTAGCCTGGCTGCCCTGGCCGTGTGGCCGTGTTCCCTGATGTTGACTAACGGCGCCAGTGCACCTCTCCATGCAGGAAATCAGTAGTCCACATCCATTTGGAGTAGGTCCCGAAAACCCCTCCTGTGATTGACCTAATTTAATTTAACCCTCATATTTTGCTGACATATTATGCTGACATTTTATGACGCCTTTTATGTTTGGGGTCAAATTGTTTAAACTGACACAAAATTATGGAATAGAATTTTTTTTTTTGTTTGTCGCCATCTTAATGTCTCCTAATTGTATAGCCTTTAATTGAAGAGCTGGAGGAAAGTGTACATTTCTGAAGTTTTGTTAAAGCTTTTCAAAGCAGAATCACCCGCAAAAAAAAAAAGAAATAAAAAATTTAAAAGTGACCCCACACAACACCTCTGTATACAAAGTTGGTACAGGTATTTTGAAAAGTGGATTATGTTTATTGTATGTTTACTATTTAATCCCACCAAATTTGGAAAAGTCATACAAGATGTAAAAAATAAGGTTAACTGGTTTTTAAGAGATGTCAAACACTGAATGGGTTCAAATTGACCCAAAACATGATAGGAGGGTTAAAAGTTGACCAATTCATACTGGGTCTTTGTGGGGGGACATTTGTACTGGATCCAGCCAATAGAGAGCATGAATCCATCCAATAGTGTTTGAGCAGGCCTGCAGATTGTTCAAAACTATGATGTGACCAGATTAATCTGAAATACTTGCTCACCTGCATTTGCTCCCATTGGGAGTAGTAACTAGCCCAGACCCTTGTTAATATCAAACTCTCGTAAACTTGCAGACAAGGGAGGGGAAAAAATGAGAAGTACGTCATTACAAACGAGAATCCTGGCAAAAACAAAGCACTGTACTTGGACCCCTATTTCATTTTTTTTTTTAAATCCCCAGGAAAACAAAGGAAGCACCTGCAATGCTTTGACCACTAAAAAACAATAGGGTTCCAGCCCATGCAGTGATTGGACCCCTAATACAAAAAAGAGAAACCTAACAAAAGCAATACGGTTCCAGCACATGTAGTGTTGGACCCTTAATAAAAATGATGATACCAAATACAATAAGATCCCAGCAGCTTCACTCCTTGGACCCCTAAAAGAAGTGCAGTTGTGTTTGATGGTAAATAGCTGTAGCCTGTAACAGGAGCTAAGTTGTATTTGATGGTAAATGTAGCTATATCCCACAGTAGGATTACAGTATTATGCATGGAAATACCAGTAGCATGTAAAGTGTGTTTGATGTTAAATAGCTGCAGAATTCAACAGAAGTACAGTAGTGCTTGATAGAAGGTAAATTCCCCATAACTCTAATTTCTCTGTGTATGTTTACAGGGTGTCCCTTGAGGAGGTAGATAGTGAGGGTCCGACATGGCTGCAGAACAGTGTTGAGAGTGTTTTAACCATGCTGCAGTATGTCTCAGCACTTTCTCCTACTCCACAGGTAAGTGCAGCTCACATCAAACAGGCCTGGTAAATCTCTTGTAGTAGTGAGCGTTAGCCTCTTTAATAGTTATAGAGGTAGCTCAAGTCATAATTTACCTCCATGAGCATTACCCTGCCTATTGCTGTTGTTGAGGGACTCTGTGATGGCAGTGAAGCTTTCAAAAACCGATAATGTGTGTGGCTGTCTTTCACTGTCTTCATTTATTGACATTAATTTATCAAAGCACTATGTTTCCCACAAGCAAATCATTGCAATAATAGGTTTAAATCACTGTCATTGGAAGTACAGCATAGAACAGCACAGATGTGTGAGGGGCTTTACCAAAGCTATCTCTTATTCTTGAATTCTTCTGTCATGGAGGGTGACAGGGTTTGCTGTGTTCTGTTTCAACTCATCTCTAACCTGGATCTTTGAATAATTTGTATAGGGAGACCCCCCCCCCCCCCCTTGATATACTGGAAATCAGTCACTGATCCCTGGTTGGATTGTTGTGTGCGTGTGTGCGCGTGCGTGCGTGCGTGTGTGTCTATGTGTCTGTGTCACACAGAGCACAGCCCTGCTTGTCGGTGGCTCCTCAAATTCATTGACAGAGCGACTCCTGAGGCAGAACGCTGAGCTCACAGGCTTTGTCAGCCGTCTAACGGAAGAGAAGAACGACCTGCGCAACTCGCTCATCAAACTAGAGAAGGAACTGAGGCACAACTGCCGAAGAAGCTTGGTACAAAGCAATGTGACTGTAGCACCTGTACTGAGCCATTTCTGTCATACACCCATATCCTCAGTTTCCCTTTTATTATCACTGCCACTAAAGTCAGTGTTCAATGAAAATGACGCACTTTCCATTGATAAAAACTGGAAATGCACCTTTGCCTTCATGCCTACATGTTGGAGCAAGTTTTAGGGGAGCGGCATAATAAAACAAAAACAGCCATATATTTGTCTGTTCAATAAAAGGTATTAATGCATTTCTGGACACTGACAGATGCTTTTTAGTCATCACTAGTGATAGAAGCAGTTAAAGTTGAGCAGGGTAGCTAAGGTGCAATTTGTAAGTTGTTTTTTGGCTCTATACTCCAAGACATTGGATTTGAAATGAAACAATGAATATGAGATTAAAGTGCAGACTCCATCCATCCATCCATCTTCAACCGCTTATCCGAAGTCGGGTCGCGGAGGTAGCAGTTCCAGCAGGGGGCCCCAAACTTCCCTTTCCCTGGCCACATTGACCAGCTCTGACTGGGGTATCCCAAGGCGTTCCCAGGCCAGCGTGGAGATATAGTCCCTCCATCTGGTCCTTAGTCTGCCCCGTGGCCTCCTCCCAGCTGGACGTGCCTGAAACACCTCCCTAGGGAGGCGACCAGGTGGCATCCTTACAAGATGTCCGAACCACCTCAACTGGCTCCTTTCTACGCAAAGGAGCAGCGGCTCTACTCCGAGTCCCTCACGGATGACTGAGCTTCTCACCTTATCCCTAAGGGAGATGCCAGCCACACTCCGGAGAAAACCCATTTCGGCCGCTTGTATCCGCGATCTCGTTCTTTCGGTCATGACCCACCCTTCATGACCATAGGTGAGAGTAGGAACGAAGATTGACCGGTAGATCGAGATCTTTGCCTTCTGGCTCAGCTCTCTCTTCATCACAACGGTGCGGTAAAGCGAGCGCAATACCGCTCCTGCTGCTCCGATTCTCCGGCTCATCTCACGCTCCATCGTCCCCTCACTCGAGAACAAGACCCCGAGATACTTGAACTCCTTCACTTGGGGTAAAGACTCATTCCCTACTTGGAGTAGACAAATCATCGGTTTCCTGCGGAGAACCATGGCCTCAGATTTAGAGGTGCTGATCCTCATCCCAGCCGCTTCACACTCGGCTGCGAACCGATCCAGTGAGTGCTGAAGGTCACAGACCGATGATGCCATCAGGACCACATCATCTGCAAACAGCAGCGATGTAATCCTCAGCCCACCGAACTGCAACCCCTCTCCTCCACGACTACGCCTTGAAATCCTGTCCATGAATACCACAAACAGGACAGGTGACAAGGCGCAGCCCTGACGGAGGCCAACCCCCACCGGGAACGAGTCCGACTTACTGCCGATCACCCGGACACAGCTCTCGCTTTGGGTGTACAGAGATTGGATGGCCCTGAGTAGTGACCCCCTCACCCCGTACTCCCGCAGCACCTCCCACAATATCTCCCGGGGAACCCGGTCATAAGCCTTCTCCAAATCCACAAAACACATGTAGACCGGAAAAGCATACTCCCAGGCCCCCTCTAGGATCCTTGCGAGAGTAAAAAGCTGGTCCGTTGTTCCACGACCAGGACGGAATCCACATTGTTCCTCTTCAATCTGAGGTTTGACTATCGGCCGGACCCTCCTTTCCAGTACCTTAGAGTAGACTTTCCCGGGGAGGCTGAGTAGTGTAATGCCTCTATTGTTGGCACACACCCTCTGGTCCCCCTTTTTGAACAGGGGAACCACCACCCCGGTCTGCCACTCCTTAGGTACTGCCCCCGACTTCCACGCAATGTTGATGAGACGTGTCATCCATGACAGCCCCTCAACACCCAGAGCCTTCAGCATTTCTGGATGGATCTCATCAACCCCTGGGGCTTTGCCACTGTGGAGTTGTTTGATTACCACAGTGACTTCCTCCAAGGAAATCGATGTTGATCCCCCATCATCCTCCAGCTCTGTCTCTACTACAGAGGGTGGATTAGTCGGGTTCAGGAGTTCCTCAAAGTGTTCTTTCCACCGCCCTAACACCTTATCAGTTGAGGTCAACAGCGTCCCATCCTTACTGTAAACAGCTTGGATGGTTCCCCGTTTCCCCCTCCTGAACCGCTTTGGTGCCGACCGAAAGTCCTTCTCCATAGCTTCTCCGAACTCCTCCCACACCCGCTGCTTTGCCTCTGCCACGACTGAGGCTGCTGTCCTTCGAGCCTGTCGGTACCTTGCAACTGCCTCCGGAGTTCCCTAGGATAACATATCCTGGAAGGCCTCCTTCTTCAGTCGGACGGCTTCCCTGACCACCGGTGTCCACCAGGGTGTTCGAGGGTTACCGCCCCTTGAGGCACCTAAGACCTTGAGACCACAACTCTCAGCCGCAGCTTCAGCAATGGAAGCTTTGAACATTGTCCACTCTGGTTCAATGTCCCCAGCCTCCACAGGGATGCCAGAAAAGCTCTGCCGGAGGTGTGAGTTGAAAGTCTCCCGGACCTGGGCCTCCTCCAGATGTTCCCAGTTCACCCGCACTACCCGTTTGGGCTTACCAGGTCTGTCCAGAGGCTTCCCCGGCCACCTGACCCAACTCACCACCAGATGGTGATCAGTAGACAGCTCTGCCCCTCTCTTCACCCGAGTGTCCAATACATACGGCCTCAGATCCGATGATACGATGACAAAATCGATCATCGACCTTCTGCCTAGGGTGCTCTGGTACCATGTACACTTATGAGCACCCTTATGTTCGAACATGGTGTTTGTTATGGCCAATCCATGACTAGCACAGAAGTCAAATAACAAACCACCGCTCGGGTTCAGATCAGGGAGGCCGTTCCTCCCAATCACGCCTCTCCAAGTGTCTCCATCGTTGCCCACGTGCCAACAGGACTACGGAGTCCCCTACAGGAGCCCCATGTAGGACTCCATTCAGGGTCTCCAAGAAGGCCGAATACTCTGAACTGCTGTTCGGTGCATAAGCACAGACAACAGTCAGAGTTTTCCCCCCCATAACCCTTAGGCGCAGGGAGGCGACCCTCTCGCCCACCGGGGTGAACTCCAATGTAGCGGCACTCAGCCGGGGACTTATGAGTATCCCCACCCCCGCCCGACGCCTCACACCTTGGGCAACTCCGGAGAAGAATAGAGTCCAACCCCTATCCAGGAGTAAGGTTCCAGAGCCAAGGCTGTGCGTAGAGGTAAGCCCCACCAGATCCAACTGGTAGCGCTCCACCTCCCGCACAAGCTCCGGCTCCTTCCCCCTCAGAGAGGTGACATTCCACGTCCCCAAAGCCAGCCTCTGCCGCCCGGGTCTGGTCCGTCGAGACCCTCTATTTTCACTGCCACCTGTCTGGCAGCGCACCCGACCCCAGTGATTCTTCCCGTAGGTGGTGGGCCCGCGGGATGACGGAGTTACAGTGGTGATGGTTGCCACGTTGCTTCTTCGGGCTGTGCCCGGCCGGGCTCCGTGGCATGCCCGGCCACCAGGCGCTCGCTGACGGGTCCTCCTTCTGGGCCTGGCTCCAGAAGTGGGCCCCGGGCTTCCTCCGGGCAGGGTCACTAAACTCTTTATTTGTTGTTGCATGGAGTCTTTTTGAACCATTCTTAGTCTGGCCCCTCGCCTGAGACCAATTTGCCATGGGAGTCCCTACCAGGAACACAAGGTTCCCGACAACACAGCTCCCAGGTTCATAGGGACACACAAACCTCTCCACCACGATAAGGTGATGGTTCCCGGAGAGGAAGTGCAGACTGTCAACTTTAATTTAAGAGTATTTACATCAAACCAGTCAACCAATTAGGAATTACATCCCTTTTTATACATCGTCCCCCAATTTTAAGGGACCAAAAGTAATTGGACAAATTTACATCATCTTAAATAAAACTGTGATATTTACTACTTGGTTGCAAATCCGTTGCATTCAATGACTGCCTGAAGTCTGCGACCCATTGACATCAATAAATACTGGATATCTTCCCTAGTCATTAAGGGTCTGAGGTATTAAACGAGCCTCAAACCATCACTTTGCTGCCAGGTATGCAGTAGATGTCGATGGATCACTTTAAGGGTTTCTTCTCCTGACTTTATTTTCCCTATAGTCCAATAGGAAAATTATTGAGGAGATTATATTAATTGTTTCAATTACTTTTGGCCCCCTAAAATGGGGGCTCTATATATAAAAAGGGCTACAATTGCTACACGGTTCACCCGATATGGATGTGCACACCCTCAAATTAAAGCTGAAAGTCTGCACTTTAACCTCATAGTCACTGTTCCATTTCAAATCCAATGTGCTGGAGTACAGAGCCAAAACAACAAAAAATGTGTCACTGTCCAAACACTTTTGGCGTGCATTGTATGCCTACATCCTGGAGTGTTTTTCATCTGTTTGACAGCTAAAAGTGGGATTTTCTTCACAATTGAAAGCATTCTTCAATCATTCACTACAGTGGTCTTCCGTTGTCTGCCATGTTTTTTTTTGTTGAAAAAACCAACAGTTGGTTTTGACACACCCAATGTTTTGGCTATGTATTCTGTCCTCATGTTGAGAGACAATAGCAACAGACTCCAAATGCAAATTCCACACATAGAATGAACTCTAGACCTTTTGTTAGCTTTCTTGTGCATGAACTAAAGATTTGAAAACACACAGCTGGCCAAGAAACAGCTGAGCAGCCAATTGTCCAATTACTTTTGGTCCCCCAAAATGGAGGAACTATGTATAAAAAGGGCTGCTATTCCTACATGGGTCACCCAATATGAATGTAAATACCTGCAAATTAAAGCTGACAGTCTGCACCTTATATTCCTTGTTTAATTTCAAATTAAATGTGCTGGAGTACAGAGCCAAAACAACAGAATTTGTCACTGTCCAAATACTTATGGACTGCACTGAATGTTCTGTCGCTGACACCGTATCTTTTATGGCACTGCAAGTGCCATTCCTAGCGTGCTAGTAACTCACAGATTGTCTTGTGTCCTTCTAGCACGTTTCTTGGTCAATTAACACATGTTCACTACATTGATGACATAAACTTTTGTCATGTTTTTATTTTTGAAAATGTGAAATGTATAGGATTTTTGTTAGCCGTTGTCACCTATAGGCAGATTTTTATTATGCTGTGTCTTTTGAAGAGCCTGCATTAGAAAAAAAGAATGTTGTATTGAGACACCGTTTTAAGCTTGTTCGATTGTTGGTTATTAAATTTTATTAGTTACAAAAATCCTAAAGTAAATTAAAATAAATAATCCAGATTAAAATTGTTTTGGCTTCACTTTCAAAGTTAGAGTTAGATTTTTTTTAAACAAGTGCTAGTAGATAATGTGCTAAATCTGAATCAGGTTCTGGCTGTTTCCATATTTGGACAATCATTTTACAGGCCCTCCTTTCTTCTCCAGTCTTGCCACAGAGGAGCTGATAGCAAGGACACTGTTGAGTTGTTGCTGGCATCTGCCCGTGAGGGCTGGAACAGAGAGAGGGTACAGCTGGAGAAGTGTGTGCATCAGGCAGAGACTGAGGTGTCACGACTGAGAGGAAAGATCCATGCTGACTCCCTCTGGAATTTAGCTGACTCTGATGCAGCCCTGAAGGTAGTTCTTTTATATATAATTGAATAATATTCAATAAATCTTGTTGCACTAAGTGAAGACCTCTGAATACTTTTTGCATGTATATAGTAGGTATCTAGAATGTAGAATGCATCTAGAATAAACTAATCATATCATCATAATCAATCATAATCATCATCATTATGAGTAATCATAAGCCAAATCACTGCGGTGAAAGGTATTACTGTCCAGGGGGATGAAATGGTAAAGCCTATATACGTACTTACTGCTTCAGCATACACTTCAATTTTCAATTAAATAAAATTTTATTTCTGTAGCGATCTTTACAAAGGGCATTGTCACAAAGAAGCTTTAGAGAGAGAGCCTGAAGCCCCCCCAAGAGCACACCTAGGTCAAAAACCTCCCTAGCTGGTAATTGGTATAAACCTTGAGCAGAACCTGACTCAGTGGGGGAGCCCATCTGACACTGGCACTGTTTAATTGATAAAGGCTGATTGCATAATACATGTATAATAAACGGGAAAATCAGAGTACATAAATGTCAAGGACAACATGTAATTGAAACCAGGCAAGGATGACTCTATTCATGACGGGAGATGGGCTGAAAGGCCAATGGGTGGCACTGTCAGGCAGGGGGACAGATGTGGAGTTGGAGCTGAAACAACTGTGTCAGCAGGGGGGGTGCTCAGTCAGTCTCATGGCTACCACTCCATGCAGGTATCCAAAATAGGGAAAAGAGAAGAGGAATATAATCATTAGGCAGCTCATATACAGTATATTACTCAACTTAGCACAGAGATACCATGCATGATCCAGTAACAGCACTGGCAGCTCAATCTACCAGAGACTGCATGGCTTACGTCTGCCACTCAACCCTATCCCTCAACTATAGGACTGGCTAAAAAAGTAAGTCTTAAGCCTAGGTTTAAATATAGATGCCCCTAAACATGAGCAGGCAAATTGTTCCATAGGAAAGGAGCATGATGGGAAAAGGATGTACCACGTATGGTGCTTTAGCCTCTCTAGAAATAACAAGGAGCATTTATGAGGTATTATAGGAAGAATGGAGATCATTCAGATACACAGGGGCTACCCCATGTAAAGCTTTAAAAGTAAGGGGAAGTATCTAAACTTCTCAAAAAAAGTTCGGAAACGTTATTTCGGTCGATTATTCCTCCCCTTTAATAATACCAATTGGTATTGTATTTTATATCGTTGGAAAGCCTGATTAGTCACCTTTACAACGAGGTACAACTTGTAAGGATGCATTCGTGGAATGAGCAACACAGCTAACCGTGTGGGTAGTGGCCCAAAAAAATGTGCCAAAATCCCCTGCAATATTCTTCTGTTGGTATTCACTCTCGTTTTGAGCTTCAAGTGCTGGCAGGTGTATGCCAGTCACAGGTGTGTGACTGGCACCTGATTGGCATCTAATTGACAGCACTTGTGTGCATGGGTCCTGCAACTTTGTTGAGTTTGTGTCTGCTCCAAGCATAAACATGCCACGTTTGTCCCTTCAGGATAAGGCCCGTGCAATAGGGCAAGTGGAAGCTGGTGTTCCGGTATGTGGCTGACACCAAATAATGCAGAGTGGCTGCATTATTTGGTGTCAGCCCTGGTACCATTTCCAAACTTAGGACCAAGTTCCGTGAGACTGGTGAAGTCAAAGACAGACCACGAAGTGGCCGTCCCAGGAAGACAACACCCCAAGAAGACCGGTTCCTCACCCTTGCTTCACTGAGGAACCGTAGGCTTTCTTCCAGAGATTTACAGGCAAGATTTGCACAATGGTACCACAGACAGATCTCTGATCAGACGGTGAGGAACAGACTGCACATGGCCGGTCTTCGTGCTTATAAGGGTGCCAGGAAGCCTGCAATGACTGCCCTTCACCGTCAGGCCCGTTTGCGCTGGTGTCGACAGCACCGACAGTGGAACCTAAGAATGTGGGGCAACGTCATGTTCAGTGATGAATCAAGGTTCTGTCTGCGGAAGCTGGATG
Organism: Synaphobranchus kaupii; assembly: GCA_029718625.1. NCBI lineage: Eukaryota > Metazoa > Chordata > Actinopteri > Anguilliformes > Synaphobranchidae > Synaphobranchus > Synaphobranchus kaupii. Next base: position 17,112,238 of record CM056398.1, read on the forward strand.
GCAGGATCAAAGTATGGAGACGGCGTGGAGAATGCTATGCAGATTGCTGCACAGATCGCGTGACACCTTTCAATGGGGGCAGTGTCATGGTGTGGGGCGGTATCTCTCTCACAGGCAAAACAGAACTTGTCATCATTGAAGGCAATCTCAATGCAGTGAGATATCGGAATGAGATTCTGGAGCCAGTGGCGATCCCATATCTCCAGAATCTGGGACCTAACTCCATCCTCCAGGATGACAACGCTCGCCCCCACAAAGCCAGGATCATCACAGAGTACCTCCAGAATTTTGGAGTGGAGAGGATGGAATGGCCTGCCGTGAGTCCAGACCTCAACCCAATTGAACACCTGTGGGATCAGCTTGGGCGTGCTGTACGTGCCAGAGCGACCAACGCAACCATGTTGGCTGACTTGCGGCAAATCCTGGTTGAGGAATGGGATGCCATCCCACAGCAGTGTGTGACCAGGCTGGTGACCAGCATGAGGAGGAGGTGCCAAGCTGTTGTGACTGCGTATGGATCTTCCACACGCTACTGAGGTCCCTGACAGTGTAAAATGAATAAAGTGTAAAAATGGCCAATATGTGTTGTTTTTTCCTTATTACTGTGGGAGAGTGCAATCATCCAATCCACCAAGCAACTCAAAACGAGAGTGAATACCAACAGAAGAATATTGCAGGGGATTTTGGCACATTTTTTTGGGCCGCTACCCACACGGTTAGCTGTGTTGCTCATTCCACGAATGCATGATCCTTACAAGTTGTACCTCGTTGTAAAGGTGACTAATCAGGCTTTCCAGCGATATAAAATACAATACCAATTGGTATTATTAAAGGGGAGGAATAATCGACCGAAATAACGTTTCCAAACTTTTTTTGAGGAGTTTATGTAACCGGAATTTAACTGGTAGCCAATGGAGAGAAGCTAACACTGGACTGATGTGGTCAACTCTTCTTGTTCTGGTAATACGAGCTGCAGAGTTTTTGAGTTTAAGACCTTTCAGTGTGGAATTTGCACATCCAGACAAAAGAGCGTTACAGCAGTCTAATCTTGAAGTAACAAGAATGTGGACTCATTTTTCTGCATCATGTAGTGACAGGATTTTTCAAATTTTAGCAATATTCCTCAAATGCTAAAAAGCTATCGTAGGGATGTTTGTTATATGTGTTTTACTGTAAATGAGAGTTCTGGATCAAAAGTGACTCCAATATCTTTGACAACACTAGTACCAAAAATAGCAGCAATAACTTCCACTGTATGAAACAGCCTTTTATTGAAGATAAAAATCACTTCCTGCCATACTGAATACCCTCTCTGATGGAGTGCTTGTTAAAATATATGTCAAATGCACATATATTTTCTTGCATATTTTTCCTATAAAGGAAAGCAATAATGGTTATCCTGCCACTACAATATCTAACCAAGTTAACTTAAAGGGATAGTTCACCATTTAAAAAAAAATTATATTGTTTTACTCACCCGTGAAATAGTATGTTAAGCTGTACTGGTCTCGCCGTTGTAGCTAAATTATTGTAAATCCTGAATTGCAGCAATGCTAACAATTAGCATCTTGCCATTGGGTATAATTGCCCCTAGGCTAACTTGCCGTAAATTAACCGCCAAAAAAAAAAAAGGTTTAACAACAGCTTTTTCATTGTTGGAAACGAAAATGCACATATGATTACCGAGTGCACAAGGACGATATTTTTGCTCAAATTACAGTATATGATGTCGTTTCAGATTTCAGATGTTGGTGTTTGCATTGAAATAAGAACATCCGGTAAGAGAGTCAGTGGGCGCGTTAAGTAACTGAGCGCTCACGGTGAGAATGCTCAGATTGAGCACAGAGCGGATTTTGAATTGCTTAACGTACTGCTCTACGTGAGCGCTGAGCAACTGTCAACAACTGTCAGTACTGACAGCTCCGTCAGCAGAGCGCGCTCACATACACACAGGCCTACACACACTGAAGCTGTATTTTTCAATGGAAATTATTCAAAGTAGCACCAAAATGATTGTGTGACAGTCAAATTTACTTCATTTAACACATTGATTTTACCATTAAATCGCAATTTTATATCACAATGTGTATAATCGTCCGTATACTTGGATCCCTGGCTAACGACGTACTTCCGTAGCTATTACTCCTCTCTGATCTACATCCAAAAGTGCTCAGCTACGCTCTGAGCGGCTCAGAGTGAGCGAAACTGAGCAAGCCATTAAGTGCGTTCTTCGCTCTGAGCGAAGCTGAGCCGCTCAGTTACTTAAGGCCTGAAACATACCGCAAGCGAGGCACACGCGGAAACGCGACCGCTTCACTTAGCTGTCCATTGTAACCTACCAGATAGAACATACCAGCTGAGCACGCTGCGAAGCGCCATTTCCGCGTGCGCATCGCTTGCGATACTTTCGGCGTTGGGTCTATTTTTCTCAGCGCGCCGAGCGCGCCAGAAGCAGAGAATTCAATTTACAGGATTGGATTCGGTCCTACACTGTGTGTTGTTATGTTTGCATTTGTATGTGGGTGTCTATATAGCCTATATATGCACCTATTTATTTTCATTATTATTATTTTCTCTTCCTGTCTTATTGTCCAGCTAACTGAAATAAAATGTAAAAAAGTTCATCACACACACACAAAATAAATTACGATGCTTTGTATTATTTTATCTATCCAAACAGTAGCCTACAACAAGTAGCTTAACATATGCTTTCCCCAGTGTCATGTAATAAATTGCCTTAATAAAAATGCAAGATTGAGAATATTCACATTTTTAGGCCAGTTATTAGGCCAAACAAATAAACTATCCAAAGAGGAGTTTGCTAATAACCATGTCATTAAATCACAATGAATATATAATCGATAACCAACCTATAATCTCTTTATGTATAGTTGTTGTTGTTATTGTTAATTAATAGCCTACTCACTTCGCTGATATTCATTTTAAATCAATATGGGATATGAACATCGGTTAATAAAACTACATTAAACATGTATTATCACTTCAGTGGGCATGGATAAGCATTGCATCTGTTACTGCCAAATAAATAAGAATAGGTTATATAGGCTTATCATGTATTTACAATCAAGTGTCAAACTTGGCGAGAAAAAAAAAAAAACGTAGTCTAAACAACTGCACGTGACACACAGCAAAACATGGTGGTGTATATTTATCACCCAAGGGTGTTTATATGATATATAAACACCCCATGGTGTTAAATGTACACCAGGAGTTTTGCTGTGCACGAGACTTGATGCGACTAGATTCAGCTGTAAATTACACTGGTACAGTATGGAACACATGGTTGGCTAAATGGCTCTAAGTCATCAAGGGTCAGACGTATCAAACAAGCCTTAAATCATCACTCTGCTGCGAGAAATACAGTAAATATGGATGGATAACTTGAAAGGTTTCTTCTCCTGACATATTTTTCCATAGAGTTCAATAGGAAAATTTGTCCTATTTGTCCTAATCCTTAAAGTGATCCATTCATATCTACTGCATATCTGGCAGCAGAGTTATGGTTTGAGGCTTGATTGATACCTCAGACCCTTGATGACTTACAGCCATTTTACCAATCATGTATTCCATACTGTTCCAGCATAATTTACAGCTAAATCTAGTCCCACCCCCTAATTCCCATAGAGATCCATTCAAATGCAGAGACGTTATGTGTTATCATGTGATCTTGGCGCTTGGTCTAAGCGCATGGCGTAAAGTCCATTTTGGGCGTGTCCAAGTCCACTTTTGCTATTTTAACGGCGTGTTTTTTGATCGCTAAGCACGGCGCAAGGTGCAAATGGGTTGAACCTAGTCGCTTCATTAATTATAGGTGTGTCCTGGGCATGACATGCAATAAACCAATCAAAATGTCATATCCCATTCCCTTTAAAAGCCTGCTTTTCCACCTTGGCGGATTGCTTGATGGTGAAGCAGACATGCTCGTGCGTGTTTAGTGTGATCAAGGAATAGGCTAAATAAATTATGATCAATATTTTTCGGACTAACCATTAGCCTATGAGTTCCAGACAGGGCTGTTATTTTACAAAATATATGCGGTTAAATTTGGTTAAAAGGACCTGCAACAGCTGAGAATAAGCTATCAATGGCTTCAGTCTCACCTTAGAAAACGCCAAATTAGCCTGCTTGTTCAACGAATTTCGTTTGATTATGCAATGAAAGTGTCAAACATCAATTCCATGAGGCTGTTCTCATGGAGTTCTCGAAGTTCAAGCTTCATCCGAAGTTCATTAGGCTACCTGCATAGTAATATTGATTAATAACATAAATACCGTTATTTTGCCTTAATGATGACACTAAATACAATAAAGCTGTCAGGTTCGCAACCCATATGTTCACGCATAATTCCCCTTGTTTAATAATGTCCTGTTTATGGAAATGTGACCAACCTGTTTTACTCGTAGCGTAATCCTTTAAAACAATCCACTTTCCCAGGAAGACTGTGAAACGTGCGACTTACAGCAGGGGAAACAGAGAACATGCAGCGCACATGCAGAGAATGGCATTAAAATTAATTGTGTAACGTGCTGCAAATTTGTTTTCGTTTCTAATTGGACGCTTAGTTCTCTTTAAAATCGTTTGGTTCAGTTATGGAATAACAGGTGAAATCGGCTGGGTTTTAATAAGCTGAGAGTATGGAAACCTGGTTGCTGTAATTACGAACAGCGACGACGAATAGCTAAGGTTACAATTCAGTTAACATGGTGACATTTATCTCAGTTTTTTAACCATAGGCTATCGAAAAAACCTTATGCACAGCGAATCCGCTGTTGTAATGGCGGCATGACGTGTGAGGTAGGAGGAGCCAAATGCAGCAAGGGGATTCATTAAGCCCTAAGGCCACTAAGGCGGGAAACCCTGCAGTTAAGGGAGGGAGACAAAACAATGAACAAGCCTACCGACGCTACTAACCGCCTTACTGTCACACGCCAAATAAGTACAAGCACAACGACAGGTTTCTCAGTAGCCAGAAATAATACGCGCCCTGTCTCGGTAACGAGACGCATAAGAATGGGCGAGTAGCGTAATGGCACAAATAAAACACACAGTCAACAAACACTGCAAAATAATACGATAGTATATGAGGAGGCGAAACGAACAGAGATCTAATGTTCCAAGGCTACTCTCAGACTCGCAGTCACACACAAACATGTTCACAACATCGCCCAATCTTCCCTATAGAAAGACATGTACCGAAGGACGAAACAGAACTACAGTTCCGAATAAAATCATCAAAAGCTCCATGTACGGAGACAGGTACCGAAAGGAACGAACAGGACAGGCTGCACTGGACATTTACCGGCTAAAAGATCAAAGCGAGATTAGTAGAAAATAAACGCCCTACCTCTTCATAAAGAGGAATATAACGAGGCGAACAGGAACAGAGATTTAACGTTCCATTGGCTACTTTCATAGGCTCGCAGTCACATGCAAAGACCAGGAAGCAGGAACAGAAAAGAGCCAGGGGAGATGAGTTCTAATAACTACATCCATATAGGCAAGTACGCCAGGGGGGAAGAGTCCGGATAACTACATCCACATAGGCAAGTACGCCAGGGGGGAAGAGTCCTAATAACTACATCCACATAGGCAAGTCCCGCATTACTCCAGAAAACGTAAAGAGGTAAACGCTCGATCTCCCAGGAGAGAGAAACATTTTACAGGCGAGCCGACGGAGCACCGTCGTCTCATAACTTTACTAGCAAAAATGACTAACACAAGCTTAGTAGAAAATAACACGCACTGCCTCTCAATATGATAAAAAAAACCCTGACTCACAACAAAGGGGAAAGGTAGTCCACAAGAAGGAGACAAAACAGGGAACAAACGTACTCACTCACTCACTAACCGGCTCACTGTAACACGCAAATGAGTAGAAGCACAAACGCCTGGGTTCACAGTAAAAAAAACAAACAAGGCGAACGGAACAAAGAACTGCTACCCTATACTTCTTCGAGCTAAGTAACTCAGTAAAAGCGTGAACGCCCGCTCTCCCAGGAGAGAGAAACATTTTACAGGCGAATAGAGCAGAGATCTGCGGTTACTAACTCTACGAGCTAAATAACTAAAGGGCCGTCAATAATAAACGCCCTGCCTCAGTAATGAGGCGTTAGGGTCAGCTGGGTCTCATACGGCGTAAGGGTGTCGTTGTTGTCAGGTTATAATCCAGTCCACTGTGCGCGTCATACTTTTCTGTAAGTCTCTCAAGAAAATCATTAACAGTTTCACAGTAGTGGAAAATTAGGCTGGAGGACACACAGGGCAGTCCAAACCCAAGTTAATTTTGTTTAAACTTGCAAGCTGTGTTACATCGGGATACAAAGAGCCGTCGGAATGCATAACAGGAGATAGCACTGAATTATCTTGTCGCGGTCTCTCCACAGTAGATTTATTTTTATTTTCCCCCTTGTTCTGTTTTTCCTGCCTTAATTTTGATTCTTTTTCCCACAAATCTACTGCATCCCAGTCGGGTTTCCATTTGAATCTATTACAATTTTTTATCTCATATAACCGCATCTGCATTTTTAGGTTGTCAATCTGATTTGGGCTAAAAGAGCCTTTTTTAGGGAAACCAAATTTTTCCCATTTAATACGCTGGTGTGTGGTTGCCAGACCATATTTGACATGCATTATTTTCATTGGACCCGTAAATCCTGTCCCTTTAAATTTTTCGAACCCATTGGCGTGTGTTTGCCCCACCACCAATGCCTTATTAATTTTAAGGTTCTAGTTTTTTTTTTTAGTGCACCAATTTTAGTCAGAATCAGTTTCAGATTCTTCACTATCTTCTATTACTGCCTTTTCTTTTTGTTATAACCAATCACCTCCAATACTGGTCCGTGTATATCATTTGCACTTACTGACAATAAATGATACCATATTACAAAAACATTTTAGAGCTCAATATTAAATAAAAATATTTTCATTTGCCCATGGGTGGGAGCAGCATACAGCCTCTACAGTTTGAATCACTCTACAGAGTGACGAACCCGTCGGTCCCTAGTCAAACTTTTAAGTTGAGCACCCTACTGGCCTCTTTCTACGTTTTGCCGTGGCGGCTCACCTGTGGTTCTTTTTCTAGGATTGCGTATTGATCACCCCAGACAGATACCGTACTCCTTGCCGGTCCGGTCGCTGCCGTCCTTCCTCTAGGTGACTGATTACAGTTACCTCTCTCAGTGAGGTGGGTTGCGGTTTCGGGGTGTGAACTCCCGGCAGTGATCACTGTCTTAAGCCTTTCCCGACCTGAGAGAAATCTGCGTAGGAGAAAATCAAGATAGCAATCCTGCCGACTACGCCAATTATGTCGTGGAATTTCCCTTTTACACACAGTGAGCAAGTCTGTCCAAACAGAACCACAACAAAAAACCATATATTGATATAAAATAAGACTTTAGTTTATTTGCAGATAAACCAGAATGAGAGGATCTTACCAGATCACTCTGACTTGAAAACAGAATACACCGACATTTATACATACTCCTTAGTGATTTGCCACAAGGGGCGTATTCCTAAATAATACAGAAAACAGGGGTGTTAAAACTTTCCAGTGTTTAGACTCTAGATAACCTTCAGCCTTGGTCAGGAATGTTCAACAGAAACATCCATCTCACAGACTGCCTGTCTCTTGCAGAAATGAAAGATAAAGACACAGAGCCTGCTTGAGGCCTAGCAGGCCTAGCTCATGTGTTTGCATAGAGTATATGTTTAATTACTTAATTCAGTATAATTGATCTACCAATAATCAAAACTATAATAATTGTTTAATAATAATCATGTGATTGTCTCCATGTTAATACACACATATTGTAAAACAGAAAATTCCTTCACATAGGCGAGTAGCATAAATGGTACAAATAACAAATAACGCCCTGCCTCACCGTATGGATAAAGCCCTACATCTCAGTAAGAGGAAAGGTAACGAGAAAAAGGAAGGACCAGGAAGTGGCGACGGAAACGAGCATGAAAAAAAAAAGGTATTTAACCTTAAAGCTCTCAACGCACATAGGCAAGTCCCGCAAAAGTCTCCTAAAATACCTCGACCTAACCATACTGGTTAAGCGATAAAAGGGCAAAAAATAATACCACACACTAAACAGTACAAATAATACCAGATAATACAAAACAACATCAAAGAACCGAACGAAGGAAACGGGAGGCTTATATAGCTCCAAGGTGACCACACACAGGTGTAGACGCCGACAGATGCTCCGCAATCAAAGCAGGGCGGAGCAAGCATCCACCAAAAGGGCAGCACCCTCGCGTGGCCACCGAGGAGAATGACCGCATGGGAAAAAGGGTTGAAACCCATGACAGCTGTAGCCTAGGCTATTTGAAAAACAATAAATGCAATATTCACTGGACAAGGTTTTAAACTTTTTTCAGTCACAAACCATTCTATTTACTTACAGGCTGTATTCCTAGATAAACAGAGCTGTATTGTAATGACATCTGAAGCGCATTTTCAGAACTCAAATGTCCGTCTATTGCCGTGCGCTTGTTTTTCATTGAATGACAATTCACGCATTAGGCTTGATATAGGTGTTATCAGCTCCTTTTTATTTTTTTTTATACTTTATTTTTTTTACGTTCCAACAAGCAAATAAACACATATGAGGTCAATCATTTATCGCCCAATGTCACATGAAATAGGTCCATCACAAGTGCAGTATATTCACAATGATATTCACAGTAATGCTTCAAAGTCATATGTTGTTGTAGTTAGTTAAGGCAATTGTGAGTTGTCAAGCTCTCCGCTCGAGGCCATGTATACCACCCATTTGTCCCAATATGCCTCTCCCTTTTCTTTTTGTAGTCTTAGGGTGAATGTCATACGTTCCATACAGTGTATATCTTCCACAATATCTATCCATTGGTTCAGGGTAGGTGGTTATTTTAGCAGCCAGCATCTTGTGACTGCCTTCTTGCTTGCTGCCATTAGTATTTTTAACAGGTATCTATCACTGCCACTTAGGTCAGTTGTTATATTTCCCAGATAGAAGGAGAGACAGGTGAAACCAATGTTAAATCCCAATACTTTTGGTGATGGCGGATTGTACATCAGCCCAGAAAGGCTCCATGACAGGACAAGTCAAAAAATATGGGCATGGTCAAGGTCAGATGTCCACAGTGTCTCCAACAATGATTTTGGCTGCCTGCATACTTTGCTTTTTGTTTGGGAGTGATGACAAATCGTACACAGTTCTTCCAACAGAAGTCTCCAAGTCTGTGAATTGGTGAAGAGCTAATCTGTGTGCGGATTATACACTGCCTGGCCAAAAAAAAAGTCGCCGTTCCACCCGTCATGCATAGTGCCCACTGTACAAGCCTCTGGAGGCGGTGTTATGATCTGGGGTTTCTTCAATTGGTCAGGTCTAGGCTCAGCAACGTTCTCCAGCAATCAAATTAAGTCAGCTGAGTACCTGAATGTACTGAATGAACAGGTTATCCCATCAATGGGCATATTCCAGAACGACAATGCCAAGATTCATCGGGCTCAAATTGTGAAAGAGTGGTTCAGGGTGCATGAGGAATAATTTTCACACATGAATTGGCCACCAGAGTCCTGACCTTAACCCCATTTAAAGTCTTGTGCTGGATGTGCTGGAGAAGACTTTACGGTGTGGTTCAACTCTCCTGTCGTCAATACAAGATCTTGACCAAAAATGAATGCAACTCTGGATGGAAATAAATGTTGTGACATTGCATAAGGCTGTCTAAACAATGCCACAACGAATGCACGGCGTAATCAAAGCTAAAGGCGGTCCTACGAAATATTAGAGTGTGCGCCTTTTTTTTTGGCCAGGCAGTGTATTTGTCCATTCCTCTTGACTTATTTGAATGTCCAACTCCTTCTCCCATTTTTATTTTATATATTCTGTTGAGTGTTTTTTCATTGTCAGAATGCTTTGGTGCAATTCGCCAATTATTCTTTTACTGCTCCTTTGATTATATGCATTAACGAACAACTGTGTGACCTTAGATGGCCCCTCTGGGTGAGACCCCCTCACTTCACTCCCAAAATAGTGGCGGATTTGTAAATATCGGTAAAAGTTTTGTCTCTCTAAGTCAGAGGTGTCAAACTCGTTCCATCGAGGGCCGAGTGTATGCAAGTTTTTGTTCTAACCATGCTCTACACCAGCTGATTCCACTAATTAGTTCACCTCCTTGGTTGAAGAGCTGAGCTAATTAGTGAAATCAGCTGGTGTAGGGCACAGTTGGAACAAAAACCTGCATACACTCGGCCCTCGATGGAATCAGTTTGACATCCCTGCTCTAAGTCATATCTTTCACATATAGTCTGAAAAGACTCCAACTCCCAATCTTTTACAATCACGCAATAAGCAGTCACACCATTCCTTGTCCATTGTCTGTAACCATAATCTTGAGTGGCTGGAATAAAATCTGGGTCATATGCTGGCCACCTTAACAATTTGACTTCAGTCAGTAATTGGAATCTTTTCACAACACTTGACCAGATGTTTAGTGAGAAACCAACCCACTGATTTTGAATACTATGTTTGTTTTTGATGGTAGTTGGGCATCCCAACAGTGATTGTAAAGGTTCATCCAACAATGACAGCTCAATATCTTTCCATTTAGCTTCATACTCAGAATTACACCAAAGAACCAAGGGTCTCAATTGTGCTGCTACATAATAATCCTTTAGACAAGGTAAGGCCATCCCCCACTGTCTTCCGCAATTGTAATGTGGTATATCTTATTCTCGGCCTTTTGCCACCCCAAACGAACCTGGATATTCGCCTATCCCATTCTCTAAACTGCCCATCTGGGATTTCTACTGGTAATGATTGGAACAGATATAACAGTCTTGGTAAAATATTCATCTTGATGGTTGTAATTCTATTGCCAAAGTCTAGGGGGAGGGGGCTCCACCTGCCAAGGTCATCATACATCTTCCGGTTGATATCCGTGTAATTAACATGATAAAGTTGGGATGTGTCCTTTGACAGTGTTACCCCTAGATATTTGATGGTCGTGGAGTTCCATTTAAAGTTGTATTTATTTTCAAGTTCCTGAGAGGGCTTAAAATTAAAAATCAAGGCCTGAGTTTTCTGAACATTAAGAGTATACCCTGACATTGTTCCATACAGTGTTAGGAGATCCATCAATAGAGGCATGCTGGTTGCTGGGTTTTTCAGACTGACTAAAACGTCATCAGCATACAGACATATCTTGTGTTCAACGCCCCTTATTGTAATACCCTCAAGGTTTGTCTCCTGTCTAATCACTTGGGCCAGTGGCTCAATAAATAGATTAAAAAGCCCAGGACTGGCTGGGCAACCCTGTCTGCAACCTCGTTGTAGGTGTATTGTTTTTGACAAACATCCATTAACCTTTATTCTTGCTGTTGGAGATGTATACAGTGTCCTGATGCACTGTATGAATGTTGTACTAAAGCCAAATCTTTTCATAACCTGGTATAGATATTCCCACCCCACTGAGTCGAATGCTTTTTCCGCATCTAAGCTGATTAGGATGGCATTGGTATTTTCTTGATTTATATGATGTATTATGTGAAGACTTCTCCTAATGTTGTCCTGTGTCTGTCTATTTCGTATAAATCCTGTCTGGTCCCCGTCTATCAGCAGTGGTATCACAGCTTCCATCCTCCTAGCCAGAATAGATGCGTATAATTTATAGTCTTGATTTAATACACTAATTGGTCTGTATCCCCCGCATTCACGTCTATCCTTTCCCTCCTTTGGGATCATGGATACTGTGACCTCCCTCCAGGATGGGGGGAGAACCCCTTCTTTTAAAACGTAGTTAAAAAAATCCTGCAGGAGGGGTGTTAATTGTTCTCTCATCGACTTGTACCATTCGGCAGGGAAGCCATCCGTACCCGGTGATTTGCCCACTTTCAAGTTTGAAATCGCTTTATCAATTTCCTCAGTAGATATTGGCAAAGTGAGTTCATCATTATGTAGTTTACCAATAGATGGGAGATCTAGATTATCTAGGAACCGGTCAATTATTTGTGGGTTTGCCATTTCTGGTTGGGTATACAAGGCTTTATAGTAGGTTTCAAATGAATTCAGGATATCCTCCTGTTTGCTTATTATCTTTTTGGATGTAGCATCTCTTATCTTATAGACAGTGTTTTCAGCTTGCTGCTTGCGAAGTCTCCATGCTAGTAGTTTTGTTGCCTTTGAACCTGTTTCATAGTATCTCTGTTTCATAAACCTAAGATTCTTTTCTACCTCTTCACTATGGATCTTGTCTATTTCTTGTTTGATCGGCCTCATCTGCTGTAATAGAAGTGGGTCTTTCTGCACGCCATGTAATCGTTCTAGTGTCACCAATTTTTGTTGTAGGTCTGTTAGTCTTTGGATTTTCATCTTCTTCACTAAAGCGGTTGTCGATATAATTTTCCCTCTTAAGGACCGCTTTAGCGGCATCCCATAGTATAATTGGGTTTACCTCTCCATCATTGTTATCCTCCATGTATGTTTTTAATTCTCCCTTCATCCTATTTTTGAATCCTGGGTCATTCCGCATACCTGTGTTTAATCTCCATAGTGTGTTTCTAGCTCTACTATCTATAATAGCAAATTATATTATCATGGACATTGGCTGTTTTGACCATGTTGGTCCTTAAGCCCTAGACCCTGAGCCGACCAGAGGAGGATGGGTTCCCCCATTGAGTCTGGTTCCTTCCAAGGTTTCTTCCTAGTTACACCAGGGAGTTTTCCTTGACACTGTTGCCTTTGGCTTGCTCTTGTGGGGAGTTTAGGCTGGGTTTTGCTGTGAAGTGCATTGTGACAACTTGTTGTGAAATGCGCTATATAAATAAATATTGATTGATTGATTGATTGATCTAGGTGTAATGTGAGGTACAACCCTGAGTGGTCCGAGAGATCTCTTGGACCTATTCTGCACTCTTTCAATCTATGTCTCTCCCTACTATACATGAAGAAATAATCAATTCTTGAATGCACATTATGGCATGCGGAGTAAAAAGTATACTCCCTATCCCGCACATGAAAGTCTCACCATATGTCTATTAATCCTAGGTCTTGAAGTGTCTTCTTTATTCTAGTTTCCACATGTCTTCTTTTACGCATCTGATTGCTTGTGTCAAGCCTAGGATTAAGGACTACGTTAAAATCTCCTGCGCAGATAAGAATGCCATACGTTTCAGAAGCGATCAGATTAAAGACCTTTTTGAAAAACACCTTATCACTCCCAGGCGGGGCATATACGTTGAATAAAGTTACCTCTTTATGATCCAGTTTACCTCTAACAATAATGAATCTGCCTTCCTTGTCCTTGGTTTCTGATATAAATTCAAAATGAGTTGAATTTGATATCAGAATGGCTACCCCGCGTTTGCGACCTTTTTTATAGGATAAATAAAAAGTATTTCTAAACCCCATTTTCTGTAGTTTACAATGCTCAGGACAGGACATGTGCGTTTCCTGCCAAAATATAACCTGTAATTTTTCTCGTTTTACTTTGGCTAACATCTTACTTCTTTTGATGGGGTTAGTAAGCCCATTCACGTTAAGAGAGACAACTCGAAAATCGCGATTATGCATAGACCATAATTAAGAAGCATTTCCGACTCTGTGATAACCCATTCTTAGACCTCAAAAAAAGAAAACAATAACATTTGACAACATGAGAATAATAACTATAGTACAATATAATACCAATAGTGAACTGGGCTTCCAACATAGAGGTTCTCCTATTACCTCTAGGATGAGGAGATTAATCCGACCACTAGGTGGGGCCCCTCCTTAGTTATCGGAAAGATGTGTCTGGAATCAAGTAAAGTACAAAACTCTTGTGACGGTAACTCCGTCCTTGTAGACCGGTTGTTGTACATTGAGAATTAAATTAGGGTCAGAGTATGCATCGTCCCGGAGAGAAAATAGAAATCCCAATCTGTTAGGCTAGAGGTTAAACTGTCAATGTTCATTTCGGGCAAAGGGAGACAAAAAAGCGATGAAACAACAAAAAAAACCCTTAGCCCGGTATTTCTTCTACTGCCTGTTTTGTATGCGCATTAAATTAGTCTGTCACACCATAATAGTCTAGACAATAGGCAGTGTAGGAAGTTATATAAATAAGTTGAGTAGCCTAAAGCCATTGACTCACGACATCCAAGGCGAACTTGCTACATTGGAGAGGATCGAGTTAACCCTCCCCATCTGTCACGGGCGTAGTATCCCTCTCGGAATCTCTTTGAAATCCCCAAAGCTTCTCTCGTATGTTTTCTTGAAACTGCGACGGTGTCGACCTGTCTCCCAGCGCAGTAGTTGAGTGAGTCTGGCGTTGCCTCTTTGGGTCGATGAATAGCCTGCACTGGGAAGCCCTTCGCATGTAGATCCTCTGCTGCTTGCTCCGCGCTGTCATAGGTAACAGTGCCTGTTTGTAGAAACACTCGCATCCTATTCATGTGCGTTTGGAATCAAATTCCCTTCTCCTTTAACACTTTTTTGATCTGAGTATTCAGATCCTTTCCAAAAAATTTGAATATCATGGAAAAGTTTTTTTTTTTCCATAATTCCATTCAAAAAGTGAAACTTTCATAGATTATAGATTCATTAAACACAAAGTGAAATATTTCTAGCCTTTATTTGTTTCATTTTTCATAATTTTGTCTTACAGCTCCAGAAAACCCCCAAAACAGTATTTCAAGAAATTAGAATAGTGTGTTGAAAATCAGCATTTACTTCAGTTATTTCAGAGAATGAATGTTTTAGACTGAGTGTCACACTATCATCTAATTTACTCAAAACACCTGCAAAGTTTATCTCAGTTTGGTTCAGTATGGGGAAGACTGCAGACTTGACAATTGGCCAGAAGACCATCATTGACACCCTCCAGAAGATGGGTAAGCCACAAAAGGTCATCGCTAAGGAGGCTGGCTGTTCACAAAGTGCAGTGTCCAAGCATATCAATAGAATGTTTAGTGGAAGGGAAAAATGTGGCAGGAGAAGGTGCACAAGCAAAAGAGATGACCGTAGGCTTCAGCGGATTGTCAAGCAAAGACGATTCCAAAATTTGGCGGAGATGCAGAGGGAGTGGACTGAGGCTGGAGTCAGTGCTTCAAAAACCACCACGTACAGACGTATCCGGGACATGGGCTACAACTGTCGGATTCCTCGAGTCAAGCCACTCCACTCATTCTCTGAAATAACTGAAGTAAATGCTGATTTTCGACACACTATTCTAATTTCTTGAAATACTGTTTTGGGGGTTTTCTGGAGCTGTAAGCCAAAATTATGAAAAATGAAACAAATAAAGGCTAGAAATATTTCACTTTGTGTGTAATGAATCTATAATCTATGAAAGTTTCACTTTTTGAATGGAATTATGGAAAAAAAACTTTTCCATGATATTCAAATTTTTTGGAAGGGATCTGTATTTCTTCCGTTTCGTTAACACTTCTGTTGCATAGTCGTGATCGAAGAAAACTCGCTTGCCCTCGAAAGTGACGTGTTTCTTCCAGGCAGCGTGGATAATTTTCTCCTTGGTTGTGAACCGTGAGATTTTTATGACGATAGATCTCGGGGAAGCAGTTTCAGGGGGTCTGACGCCCAGCGCTCTGTGCGCCCTCTCAATGCCCAAATCTCCTTTGGATCCGATGTCATCACCCAGTTCGGTTCTGATGAGGTCCTCCACGAATTTAGTCATGGACGTGCCTTTTGCCGTTTCTCGGATGCCGTACAACCGAATGTTATTACGACGACTGTGTCCCTCGAGTTCTGTCACCTTCGACTGCAACGCTCGCTGGGTTTTCAGCAAAGTAGTGAATACATCATTTGCTTCAACACCCCACGTTTCCATCTCGCCAATACGCTGTTCTGCCTCCCCTAACCTTTCGGTTGCGGAGTCGATTTTCCCCGTCACCTCCTCGATGTTTGTGTTAATGTCAGTCCTCAAAGCACTCAATTGTTTCTTCATGTCGCTCTGAAGCTCACTTCTAAATTCGGATAATTGTTCTTTGATGTCTGACCTGAATTGCCGCATTTCCTTGGCCATGACCTTTTCCATCACGAGGCGTATAGTTTCATGCAATGTTGCGGTGTCTTCTAGCTTGTTAGCTTCTCCGCCATCTTCCTCCGTGTCTGCATTTTGCCAGTCATTTTCGCCATCAGGCTCTCCTTTTTTACCTCTCCGTGTAGATGGTATTCGACCCCTGCCCTTTCCCCCATCCATTTCTAGGTAGATATATAGGTATTTCAACTTTTTAAGATTCAGAATTCCGGGGGATTCTTTCAACCAGTCAGGAGCTAGCTATTCACGCAGCCATCCTCTACCTCACGCCACCGGAAGTCCCATCAGCTCCTTTTTAATGGATAGCCATTGTCCCGTACCATCGCACATCGCCTGGATGTTGATGGAGTGGGCAGAAAGCAATTTAATGTGGCATTCCCCTTCGTTGAGGGAAAGGTAGGCTATGGACCCTTTTTTTGATATAGCTTACACAATAATAATATTTCACATTGTAATCTTGATATTTTAATCATGCTTGTGCCCGCCCCTGTGTGTAACAGACAGGAGGGTACACGCGTTGTGCACACGCCTATATAGACGCACTTATTTGCGCCGTTAAAATAACATGTAAACAACTGCGACATGACTTTAGATGAGGTTTGTGGTGGTTCTAGCGCAAGCGCTTTCTGCTGGCTCAAGATAGCAATACACCAAAAATTATCCTGGCCACTCCTCATCTTAAGACCATCACGCCCTGTTCACTTGCAACGGGCGCAAGAATACATGATAGTTAAACTACGTGAGCGCTAGGCGTTATAATGAACCCAGTGCCGGGTGTAAGATAGAAAAGACACTTGCGTTTGGGTTAGCGCCGCTTTGCGCCGGGTGTAAGATAGGGCCCCCAGAGTCTTTTGATGTTGTTGGGTCACAGACATCAGGAAGTCATGGCATGCAAAGGATATGTGACCAAATATTAAAAATTTAAAGGCACAGTCAACGTAGTGTATGTAAACTTCTAACCCACTGGAATTGTGATATAGTGAATTAAAAGTGAAATAATCTGTCTGTAAACAATTGTTGGAAAAATTACTTGTGTCATGCACAAAGTAGATGTCCTAACTGACTTGCCAACACAAAAGTTTGCTAACATGAAATCTGTGGAGTGGTTAAAAATTTGTTTTAATGACTTCAACCTAAGTGTATGTAAACTTCCGACTTCAACTGTATGTATGCCATGAAGAATTGTGCTTATCCCATTGTGCTTATTGCAAATGATTACATAGAAAGAGGTACCTATTTTTATTTACTGATGAAATGAAAGACTGAGGTGAATCAATAGGCTCCTAATTAGGTCGTTGAACACATTCAAGTTTCTTTATTGGGATGGCAGGTATGCCATCCAACAAGTTACGGCTTGGCAGGGCATGCCCCATACCTATACATCACTGAGAGTTTGGCACTTTTCAGGGTTTCCTACAGAAGTAACCACAATGACCACAGACTATCAGCCCTTAAAACATTAATTTCTGTACATTCTGACCTCATGTAACCACACAGCATTCCGATACAACTTCACACATCCACACCATAAAGCCCCAAACCTGGCTTATTTTGCCGGTTTTTCTTCTTCTGCTTCTCATTTTTCCTGTCTCCATACCCTCAAAGAATAATTCTCCCCATTGGACAATCGCCTTTAATACGCCTATCAGAAGCTCTGTTTAAAATTGCCTCGTCTCATTTACATGCTTCAGAGGCTGTCTGCCTACTACACAAACTGTGTAAGTGTCTGTAGCTTTGTGGTTACAGTGCTGCTCTAGCATGTAGCAGATTGTTGGTTTGATTCTCAGCTGACCCTAGCATTTTGTTTTGGTAAACCAATTTCTGGTACCGCAACACAAAAGATATTTTGTCTTATTTTTCTTACTTAAAAAGAGAATGTCACCCGACATGGTCTGGTAGCCTAAAATAGCCTAGTCTACCGCTACCAACAAAACGTTCACCGCAGGTTCACATTTACGCAGTAGGCTACAGGAACACATATCCCATTTCTCAGGCACAGACAATACAGTTCTAACGCAAAATATCACCTGGTTAACATCGCGTTGTTGCATTAATGTAAAAAAATAAATTAATTCTATAAATAACTGTGCCATTGGCTACATGTTTTAATCTCACACAAATGCTGACAAAAAATGTGTCCGTGTGGAGCCTTATGCTGTGCTCTTGCGGTCATGTCTGACCAGCGCTGGACTGGTAATCTGGCATACCGGGCATTTTCCCGGTGGGCCGACGCACCTTGGGGCCGAAATAATTAAATGTATCATTTTGAATCATTTTAATTTTTAACGACCGGCCCATAAAGCAGGGACAGCGGCACATTGGTTAATTTTCTATACTGTCACTGGCCTGGTCCAATAACATCTCTTACTAGGCCCCACCCCTCCCCCTCTGTCCTCTGTTTCTCGTGTCGAAAATGCACTGATGTACGTCGCTCTGGCTAAGAGCGTCTGCCAAATTACTATAATGTAATGTGTCAGATGCCGTGGCTGGTGGCTCAGAGCCAAAAATCTGTGGATGGATGAGGGCGTTAAAATGGATAAACAAAAGCGGAAGGAGGGTGCGGAGAAGTTGCGTGCCAAAAAAAATAATAATCCAGAGGTGGATGTCGCCAAATGTGCAAAAATAACAGACATGTTTGCTGCAGGCGCTGCAGTAGCTTCAACATCAACAGACATTGTGCCGCAACAGGTGGAACTTGAAGGAGGAGAGGTGGCTGGCCATGGCCACTGCCAGGCAGAGGAGCAGGCGTGTGACAGGGGAGCCGAGGAGGGACAGAGTGAGCATGACAGGGCCGAGGGACAGAGTGAGCAGGAGCAGGAGGAGAGTGTAGTTGAAGCGGTAAGCATGGTAGCTTCATGATTAACGGACTCGCAGGGAGGGAGCAGGGAGGTAGTGTGTGTGCGCCATGCAGTGGCGGATTAAGGGGGGGGCTGACTGGGCTGAAGCCAGGGGCCCCCAATATTTAGGGGGCCCCCAAAATTAGTTAACAGAAAAAACTATTGTTTGTGTGTAAAATAAAATTCATACCTACATAGACCAGATGAGGAGGGAGGGATGCCGACTGTCAGCAATGCGGTGTGTGTGTGTGGGATAACTAGACCTTGTACTGAGATCTTATTTGATGCTACAGTGTGCAAAAGTTTGCCTAAATGCCTGAAAACATGTAGGGAGAACCAGGACGAAAGAAACACTTTTTACATTCATCCGGTTTACTCGAAAGTCAGTAGAGATAGAAAGGCCATATTTTCTGACGAACAACGTGGCTGTGTCCCTCATTAATAGCAACTGGAATTTTGTTTCCAGTATAAACGAGTCGGATATAAATTGGCCGCAAACCGGATGAGTGCAATGTATCTTTCGTCTCTGCCGTGCGAGACGAAAGATACACTGAATAGGGACGAAAGAAGCACCTGACGAAAAAGTGTGCTTTAGCGGTCTTATCTATGTTTTGTTTTTTATGCTCATTCCTTTCAACAAATGTACTGTCAGCCAAAATGCCATGTTAGTGACGAATCAATGAATAATGCTATAAGTTTAAAATCCATGAAAATCAACCATGCGTCAAGAGCATAACGTTGCATAATAGAATTTTGCCTCACAACGTTAAACGGTCTACATATCTGTAGACATCAATGTATTGTAATGTATATATCATATCAGATAAAAAACGTCTACGACGTAAAAAAAGCCAAGTTACTCACGTATAGCCTACATAGCACTGTCTATAAGTTCTTAATTCCAACTTGCAAAAACTAGGCCTGCCTTTAAAAGTCTTGATATCAAAATGTGGCCAAGTTACAACTAACAATATTGCCTATCATAGCTCACACTAAATAAACTAGCTCTATTGACCACATTGACCACATTGACCACATTCTCTTAAGATGGTAAGATGAAGAAACACAGGGCCAAGTTGCATTAAATAATTTAGGAAAGTCTGGATAGCATTGCTTTGGAATAGAGCTAGTTTATTTAGTGTAAGCTACGATAGGCAATATTGTTAGTTGTAACTTGGCCACATTTTGATATCAAGACTTTTAAAGGCAGGCCTAGTTTTTTCAAATTGGAATTAAGAACTTATAGACAGCGCTATGTAGGCTATGCGTGAGTAACTTTGCTTTTTTTACGTCGTAGACGTTTTTTATCTGATATCACTTATTTTTTATAGCTAACTAATGATGAATAATGCATGAAGATAAACACGGAGAGAGACATGCGTTCCAAAGAAATGTATGCATTTCGACATTCGCGTAACCATAACGCCCTCTATTGACAAGAATGAGAACAGTTATCCTATTACAGACAGCACACAATTACATTAAAAGAGTTTGTAGATGAGCAGTATTTAATATGTAATGAAATACAATGAACAGCACCACCTGAGCTATGGATCATGAAGAAGCATGTAAATTAATGAACCAAGTCTATATGGAGATATGCATGCACAATGGGCTAGACACAAACACATTCTAGCTGAAAGACATACAGCCTAAATAGCTAGTACAGCCTAAATAGTTTGCATCAGTAAAATATGGAAATACAGTTTTAAAATAGAGCTATTAGTATTCTATGAAATACATTTAACGTTAGGCTATTCAACACTGGATTGCCGGATGCGTAACTCCAACCTTCCATGTGTGGGCTACGAGCTAGTGAGCGAGCTAGTGAGTTCATAAGCACAGCAGATTTTTTTTTCCGGTAGTGTAGAACGTTACCTGCGGGAAATGTTTTGGTACCGGACAGCTAGGTTTAGTTTAGTTTTCTGTAGTGCAATGAATGTAGGCTATAATGCATGTTGATTCGCTTCGTAGTAGCCTAGCTTGTATCTGCTTCCTGACGAGAAGCAGGAAGTAACGTTGGCGAACAAGCTTAATTGGACAACGCATATTTCCCAGGAATCTTAGCCAGAAAGAAAACAATAGATACTACTAAGAAAGTACATACCAGAGATTATTCTTCTTCTTATTATTATAATAATAATAATTAAAAGTGTTTGCAGTAAGCTACATTATCAGCAGAGTAGCGTAGACTAGAGCCACATTCGGAGGTTGTTTTTTTAATTTTATTTTTTTAAAGTGACTAACCATGACTCAGATATGTTTGGGGAATTGGCGGTTTATAAATCTGATCTCTTAAAGGCTTGCAGCTTAAAAGAGGCTATCATCAATTCTTAATGTACGCTATTATCGTAAATTCTTAATTTTCCTAGTAGTTAATTTTATGGTGACCTTGTGTTATGTGTGAAAAGGATAAAGTGAACAGAGCTGAAGTGAAGAAATTAATGAATAAAAAAATGTTTGCAGAGGCAAGGGTACGTTGAGGTTCGGTTTCCACAGTCAGTCAGTCATGACCGCAAGAGCAGAGCGTAACACCCTCCTCAAACCAGACAAGAGCGAGCGTCCGGTTTGGGGAGGGTGTGATATAGTGAAATACAAGTGAAACATTGAACAGTTAATATTGGAAACCTCTTTTGCCTTTGCAATAAAAATACGTTAGTGTTAATGTGAAAATAATAACAGTCTAAGAAATGAAAAGTACTTAACAGTTGCACATTGTTTTTGTGGAAAATAAGCATGTGCCCTGCTGGGCTCGAACCCACAATCCACTGTGTGAGAGACTGCAGTTTTAACCACTAGGCCACAGAAGCTTCTTGGAAAGTGTGAAGCCATTAGCTACATTAACATTAAAAAACATTCGCATGAAGCGTTTTTATTGGACGATAAGCTTGATGAGCAGATAAGCGGAAGAGGAAGGAGAAAAAACGGCAAAATAACCCAGGTTTGGGGCTTTATTGTGTGGATGTGTGAAGTTGTATCTGAATGCTGTGTGGTTACATGAGGTCAGAACATACAGAAGTTAATGTTTTTAAGGGCTGAGAGTCAATGGTCATTGTGGTTACTTCTGTGGGAAACCCTGAAAAGTGCCAAACCCTCGGTGCTGTATAGGTATGGGGCATGCCCCACCAAGCCGTAACTTGGCGGATGGCATACCTGCCATCCCAATAGTCTATGGCGTATATACTTGTCTCTTAGGGCATGACAAATGCTCATTCCAATTTACTGTGCACTGATATGTGGTAGATTAATGTCCTTGGAGTCATTATGAATAGGAAAATTTTAAAAAACTACAGAAAAATGCAATCCCAGGACAAAAGTATACATACTGTAGAGTACAGGGACAAGTGATGTTTTATTGACGTACAAGAGTGAATGATTAGGCAACATATTTAGGTGTATGTAACACTGTGATATCAATGTTTTATTATCTTAAGCCATCAGAAGGAGCAAATGTATATGCATTATACATTACATTACATTAATTTAGCAAACGCTTTTTTCCAAAGCGACGTACAATAAGTGCATACAGAGACGTCATCAAGATCACTACAGAACAGACAAGACAAAGCACATTCTTCCATAATGTAGCAGCTATCCCTAGTAATGAACTTTGACTGTAGTTCACAGTAAGCTGTGGGTAAATCAGCTATACTACACTTCTATTCTAAATACTATTATAAACTATAACAAACAGACAGGAAAACACAGGGAACTAGTACCATGAGGTCCTAGGTTAGAATATCAGTCAAGGTGGAGTCTGAAGAGTTGTGTCTTCAGGCCTCGACGGAACGCAGGCAGGGTTCGAGTAGAACGTAAGGGAATGGGAAGTTCATTCCACCACTGAGGAGCTAGGGTGGAAAAGCTCCGCAGTCAGGACGAGCGAGAGCCGTTGAAACGGAGGGGGGGAAGTGCTATAGAATGGCCCTATATATGTAGTTTAGTTGAGGTGGAGTCTGAAAAAGTGCGTTTTCAGACCACGACGGAAAACAGACAGTGTTTCAGCTGAGCGCAGCAGAGTGGGGAGTTCGTTCCACCACTGGGGAGCTAGGGTGGAAAAGCTCCGCAGTCGGGACGAGCGAGAGCCATTGACACGGAGGGGGGGGGGGGAGTGCGAGTCGCCCTGCTGTAGAAGAGTGAAGTGGTCGAGCAGGAACATAGTTCTGGATTAAGACCTGCAGGTAGGCGGGACCTGTCCTATTGGTTGCAGTGTAGGCCAAGGTCAGAACTTTGAACCTGATGCTGGCTGCAACTGGCAGCCAGTGGAGTGACCTCAGCAGGGGGGTTACATGGGAAAATTTCGGGAGGTTGAACACAAGCCGGGCAGCTGCATTCTGGATCAGTTGAAGAGGCAGAATGGCGCAGGCCGGTAGGCTTGCGAGCAGGGAGTTGCAGTAGTCCAGGCGTGAGGTGACCATGGTCTGGACAAGAAGCTGGGTGGAGTAGGTGGTCAGGTACGGTCGAATCCTCCTGATGTTGTACAGGAGGAACCTGCAGGACCGTGCCGTCACCCTGATGTGCTCTTTGAAGTCCAGCCGGTCGTCCATGACCACCCCCAGGTTCCTTGCAGAGAGGGAGGCAGCCACCACGGTCCCGTCAACGGTGATGGAGAGGTCATGTAGTAAATTTAAAAAATTATAGTTATAATGGACAAAACTTTATTCATTTTATGACATGTTTTGCATTGGGGTTTTGGACCCATAGATATCTACCCCCCTATACTGATGAAAATATGTAATTCCCACTTGGAAATTATGCAAAAGTGAGTTTTATGAGCCAAAACTTGATTTGTAGTTAAATATATATTTTTTTTATTATTATTTGCAGCAGTGCACAGTTTAGCCATTTGGATAGATTTGGAGACACTAATGGACAACAGGGTACACTGCTATATTTTGCATCATAGACCTTTAGTAGTTCTGCATATCATCCTTAGATTTAGCAAAACTTGTGGACATGGAGTTTATGATCCAGGAAATGTGTATACAGTACCAGTCAAAAGTTTGGACACACCTACTCGTAGAAAGTTTTTTTTTCCGTTATTTTTACTGTTTTCCACATTTTAGAATAGTAAAGACATCAACACTATCAGATAACACAAATGGAATTATGCAAAGACCCAAAAAAAGAATAGTAAAGTCATTAAAACAATGAGATAACACATGAAATTATGCAAACAAATCAAAAAACGTCTTATATTTTATATTCTTCAAATTAGCCACCCTTTGCCTTGATAACAGCTTTACACATTCTCCCTGGAAATAAGGTATCAAGAGTCTTTCGATATCCTTTTATACAGAGTCATGATAGCATCACCTGTTTACCTGTGGAATACCTGTTTACCACAGAAGTTGGTTGAGAGAATGGCAAGAATGTGCAAAGCCGTTATCAAGGCAAAGGGTGGCCACTTTGAAGAATCATAACACAATAACACTTTTTTTGATTTGTTTGCATAATTGAATGTGTTATCTCATTGTTTTAATGACTTTACTATTCTAAAATGTGGAAAACAGTAAAAAAAAACTTTAAAAAACCTATGAGTAGGTGTGTCCAAACTTTTTACTGGTACTGTATATTACCGATTTCACTTACAGTATGTAGCTCTCAGCAAACTAAAGAAAAATTTAGTCCAAAAAAAAAATATCCAAAGTTTCTTTGCATTTGTGGCACTTTATTTTGACTTAAATTATGAAAATAAACAAATCTAAGTTTGTATTGTAAATAGTACACCTGTCTTGTTTCATTTAAGCCATTTACCAAGTTTATGTGACGCTCACACCTGGAGTTATAAAGCCTTAAAAGTATACTATGTAGTTTCAGAACACTAGATGGCGATATTGAGCACGTAGGAGAAAAGGGCTCCCAGAAAATAGCTTATCACGTGTTCTTCTCAGACGCGCACGACGACGCACGAGCATTGTGGTGACGTTTCACACATTTTCTCTGACCGTGGACTCAATTCAATTCGCTTTATTGGCATGACAAGACATTGAATCTGTATTGTCAAAGCATACTGCATTAAAACAGTCGAAGACATACATCTAACTCTGAACAATACAAAACAGCAAAGACTAGAAAGGAATGAACAGTAACCATACATGAAAACAAGAACTTTTCTTTGATTATGGATTTAGAAATAAAAATAATGTAAAATAATAAAGTACAATTAAAAATAAATTAGAAATTATCAATAGAAATGATAATAATGATGATGAGAACGACACATATGATCTTATAAAGTGAATATAATAAATATAAAAAATTTTAATTGGTTTATAATGATCGCTGTCACTCACTGTCCCTAAGACGATGGCAGGCAGCTATATATTGTGCTGCCAGGTCACAGCACGTCCTCTCCTAAGAGGATAGGGAGTTTTTGGATGTCTGTTCAATTTTTTAATTGAGGGTATCTGATTTATTTTGCGAAAATATTTATTTCTGATTTGATTGTATTTTTCGCATTTTGTGATAAAGTGCCGCTCCGTCTCAACTTCGTTGAGATGGCAATGTTTCTCCTCTGTTGACTCTATCACGGTCACTCATCAAGCTGTCCTCTTCCCCTGGCCCTGCCTCGCCACCACGAACATGATTGTCACTTTGGATAAAAGCGTCTGCTAAATGACTGTAATGTAATGTTTATGTAATGACTGCCCCTCACCCTTACTCTGGGGCAGCGACCACTGGCTACAGAATGAACCGAGCAGAATTACAAAATTATGATTTTGAATTATTTTATGAAAATAAACAGTGGTCAAATTTACAGAGCAATAGCTAAGATTACTAACTTATATGCTTTGAGCATGTAACGTAGTCTCCATTTACATGATCAAGGTTTGGTCAAACATGATAAATAGACTATTGTCAACAATAAATAAACATCACGACAATAGATAGCCTTAGCTATCGATAGCTGCTACGTTATTGGAAGGATGTTCCTTGTCTAATCTGTTCTGTAGTTACTTCGATAACGTTTCTGTATGCACTTATTGTATGTCTATAATGTAATGTAATGGGCACTATTGTTATAATGATATTGTTACCTCCTCGGCTGAAAACATCTTGCTAATGAGTAAGGGCAGAAACATACCTCATGCAAATAGCTACGCCAAAGTGGACGCTTCGAGCTACGAGACCTTTTGCCCTGACATTTGTGAAAGACAAACCAGAGGAAAGCACAGATCGAACAAGAAAGTTGTTTACTGTTGTTGCTGCTATAGCGTCCCTTGCTGCAATGATCTGGCTTGTCTTTCACAAATGTTATGGCAAAAAAAAACTTTGCGTAGTTCGAAGCTTCCATGTTCGCGCGTGAGGCATGTTTCGGTCCTAAGCTAAAATAAGAGTTTACCTGGAAGCCTGCCCACATGGCCTGGCCATGTCAATCAAATGAGCAGGAACCGCCCTTTCATGATGTTTACACTATTTGAGCTGTTTCTGGCTTTAAAAATGGCGGTGGGATGTCAACAGTGTAACATTCAAAACATTAACAAAAAAACACTTTGCGAACGACTTATGAGGTAGGAAATACATTCAACATGTTTATTAGACAACAAGGACACATACAATTTTTTTTGTGGAGAAAATTTGAATGTAAACAAAGAACGAGTTGTTTACAATGAAACTACATAGTATACCTTTAAACAGAGCACCCCCTAAATAGGTGAAATTTGCCATCTGCGCCAAGGGGTTAAGGAAACTAGTACTACGAAGCGAGTCACAACACCTTATTATACGTCCATTGCAGCACAGAAAACTAAACTACACCTGCATGGTAGCCTACGGTTGATACCACGAAGACCAAACAATTTACCACAGGTAACACGACCGGAAAAAATATAGCTTACACTGAAACTGTACTGGACATAGGCATAGCCTATGTGCAGCTATGTTATGTCCTTCTGTTTATTGTGCCTGGCTTTGATGCAGGAGTTCCCTGTTTACAGCCTCGATAAAGATTTATTTATTTATTTTTCTTCACGTTACTTTTACTAGGCTATTGCAGCTATGCAAAACCAATTATTTAGTTAGCTACAAAATAGTGCTTTGTAGGCTATGCATGCGTTACTAGGCTACGTCTACCGTGTCGGCGATACAACCCTTTAACCTTATTTACTTTGGCCCTCCAGAGGCAATTTCCACGTAGCTTGTAGGCTAGGCTACTAGTTTTATTTAAATGTCAATATCTCAAAAAATATTCCATGCACATCCATGGTTTACAGTTCGAACTGAAGAAGTTGTATTCAGAAATTTGCAACAAAACACATTTATTTCAGAATAGTCACTCGTAGCTATATACATAATAACCATAACATAAGTAGCCTAATGTATTTAAATACATACTGTAAATACATAAACGTAGGCTACAAAACCGTGTGTGTTTATACACAATAACAGCAACGTATTTTAGCCCTAAGTGCGATAGATGGTCGCTGTGGAAATGTGGACCGTACAGGATTTTGGTGAAATGTAACAAGATAAACTCTTCAGGGTTAATCAGAAACTTAACCATAAACTATTATTTTGTTAACTAATTAGTACTATTACTTATTTGGCATCATCTGACCCACAAACATATAGTAGGCCACATTGACAGGGCAAACATGTCTGGATAGGTTTGTAAAAATTCTAGGTTTGAATGACCACAATCTCTTCAATTGCTAAGATGAAAAAACACAGGGCCAAGTTGCATTAAATAATTTAGGAAAGTTTGGATAGTATTGCTTTGGAGCTAGTTTAATTAGTGTGAGCTACGATAGGCCATATTGTTAGTTGTAACTTGGCCACATTTTGATATCAATCTTTTTAAAGGCAGACCTAATTTTTGCAAGTTGGATTTAAGGACTTACAGACAGTGCTTTGTAGGCTATGCATGAGTAACTTTGCTTTTTTTTTACGTTGAAAACATATTTTTTGGTGAGATCATTTATTTCCTTAAACGTATTAACACAACGCAGGTTTCGCTCATTGTCATTTGCTTTGTCTTTTCTTCATTATTTACAAAATGGTTAGTTAGTGGCCAAGTGTCCACATTTTCAACATTTAGGAGCCTATTGATTCAACTCAATCAGTTTAACCTCTCTTTTTGCAATATAGCACAATGTGAACATTGGACTTTTATTCTTTATGACATGCATAGCTATTGCTAACATAATGTGGTTTAAGAGGGTAAATAGTCCCTCTAAACGTGAAAAACACCTAATTCATTAAAATGAACAGCTTGTTAAAATTCTGAGATTGCAATTGTGGTTGGAACAAAAACACACCATACACAGGGGGCCCCCAGGACCGAGTTGAGAACCACTGTGATACATCAAAGATTATTTCTGTGGTAACTTAACTCGGCATAGCAAACTGTACAGATTTCCCCGGTTTTGTCCATTAAACTTTCCGCCTAGAACTTTTCCTTCCTTCTCCATCTCAACTAGCAAGGTGCATGTGCCGTTGAGTGTGCATGCTACCTCTATGATTAGCAACGTTATTTTTTACGTGTTAAACATTTCACATTAATCGCATGCGTTGACGTGTTAATTTTGACAGCCCTCATTTTAATATTTGCCATGTTTACTAATTTATCAATCTGGTGTGCTTATGTTGTACAATAAAGCAGACAAATTTTTAAAGGCTAAGGGGTCATTCTCAATCAAACCACCAGTTTGTCTCCCCTTGTTTTTTCGCATGGTACTTCAGTCCTCTGTCAGGTCACAATAGCCTCTTTGTCAAGCCACTTTGCAAACATTTATCCCATTTGTACCTAAGTTGATAAACTAATTGTCACTAATTAAGCACAGACAGTGTTTGACAGCAATGTCTTTAAGCGACACTCACGTGTTAAATTCAATTTGATTACTTACTACCATGGACATGTTGCAGTATTTTTAGCAGTGGGAAATGCGAGCAGTTATATAACATTTAAATTACACAAAAAAGTTAAATAAAAAAATTATAAATTCTTGATTCAACTAATAGTCTTCAATCAAGACCTTAAGTAGAATCAGATGTGTTTTAGTGCTAGGCTAAAAAAAAAACGGCCCTTTTAGAATAAGATTGGACACACCTGCATTATATTGATGTATTTGTCTTTTTGCTGCATACTCAGTCCTGATCCTGGACAGCCACAGAGCTTGATGGTTTTTGTTTTTTTCCTTAAGCTCAGCGACCTATTCAGACCCATGAAACCAGGTGACCTGAGTTCAGTGTGTTATGAACTGCTTTAACTGATGAGAACCGCAGGGTCTGCTGGCTTTCATTGTTACTCAGCACTTGAGTAACAACGAAAGCCAGCAGACCCTGCGGCTCTCCAGCACCAGGAGTGAGGACCACTGCCTCAAATACATGCTTTTCATAGCATTTAAACTTCCACCCATGTTCACTTTCCTTCCTCATATGATATCAACTAATTGTTTTAATAATTGTCTCAATTAGAAACTCTTGTATGATTAGTTACTTGACTGTGCTGTAGGAGTGCCTATGGGGACCCCTTGAGGATAACCATTGAAATACAAGTTTAAATCCCTGCAGGTCACATGGTGGAGACTAACTGGTGGCCCTATTCATAACTGATTAATTGCTTGATTTCTTAGTTATGATTAATGTTGATTTGCATCTCTAAATGAATGCTGTCCTGCTATTTTCCCCCTTTCAGAGGATTTATTTGAAATACCTGCGGGCAGAGAGCTTTCGGAAGGCTCTTATTTACCAGAAGAAATACCTGCTGCTGTTGTTGGGGAGTTTCCAGGACTGTGAGGTGGCAACACTTTCATTGATTGCCAGGATGGGAGGCCGATCCTCCCAAAGCCTGGACACAGCCACACAGCGACGAAGAGGTTTCACTCGCTTCAGATCTGTTGTACGAGTCTTCATTGCCCTCTCCAGGTAAACAGTCACACTGAGTGAGTCTGTCTGGAATCAGATATAAACACTTGTACAACACAAGCCAGACAGGAATCCAAGGTTAACCTGCACACTGCATGAACCAGCCAGCCATAGTTAAATTGCTATAATATGATATCATCTTCAGTCCTGTATTTCATGGTGCTGATATAGTCTCAACCAGAAAGTGTCTTGTACAGATAACCAGTTTGAACACTACTGAATAATTTATCCTCTGTGGAAATAAAAAAACAGTTGCGATGTTACTTGTGCAATTCCTAGTTGAGACTAAAGATTAGAAACTGTCTTATATGACATTAAAAGCAGATTGAGAGAGCCTTATCTGGGTTGATGCTGGGTGCCCTGATGGAGGAAATTGAGAGGTGTATGCAGTGGAACCTTGGAGATTGAACCTGAGTTATGGGCTAATGATTTCACCAAATAGTGTATTCATGCAATTATGCCTTGTCAAGCTTCTTTTAATCACTGATGCAAAAAATGAAAGCATTAAACGGAAGGAATTACACTTCATTTCCATAGAAGACTGGAAATACTATCAAAATTAGACAAGCGGCATGTTTAGCACTATTGCTAATGAATATAATTTTGGAAGATTAAAATGTTAAGGCCAGTGGAAGAAAATTGTGTTGAAGGTAGCCTGAGAGCATTAGGAGAACTATGGACACAAGCATGCAGTAAGCAGTTACATTTGCCAGTGCCAGATACAGGACATCTGCTCAAATTACTGATGTTGACATGAATATGACAGCTTATTATTGATATTATTCTGAGTATGATGACTACTGTTTCACAGAATGAGGTACCTTGTGAAACGGTGGTATAAGACTACAGAGACCAGCTCCAACTCATCAACTGTCAACAGAAATGGCCAGGCCCAGATAACAGGTGAGGATGGGAATGCTTTTCGGATTGGGCAGGTTGTTCAAGTTGAATGAGTATCTCATGGCTTCAAATTAAACACATGACATTGGACAATAAAATACGCAGTCATATTCCCCATCAATCTTTGCATATCAGAAAATAAGACAATACTACTGACCAAGAAAGTGCCATGGATAATTGAATTAATAGTGTTTGCAATACATTCTCTGCATATAGGCTGGGTGGCTATTATACATTTTAAAAAGTGAGGAACCATGAAGTTATATTTGTTGAACGAATGATATATAATAAGCCAGTAATGGCTTAGGTAAGCGTTTAACATCTTTTTCCACCACGTTCGCTTTTGGATGGAAAACTCAGAAAGTGATTGCAGCTTTAATTTTTATTTATTTTGGGGGAGATGGATCAGTGCGCTGGGGGGCAGGAGAGACATCTGGCCCAGCTTGCAGCTGTATTGGACAGGCTGTGTATTGGGGGGTGGGGAAGCAATCATTGTCAGAGCAATACTGTGCACAGTAGTGATGACAGCCAGATTATTGATGATAAATTGGATAATTATTGGATCATTAACTATTTTAACTGGAACAAAGCTAGTTTTTAGAGCTAGTTTTCTGAGACATTAAAACTAACTGGCAGAAGTCGGGATTCAATTCCGGGCTTCATCCATGCTTGTTTTCAGGGGATTATACCCGCCTGTTTTTAAATACCTATTTAAAAATGCACATAATTTAGTATTGTCACCTTTTTCAATTGAAAAATATGCACTCAAAAAACTAACAGGCTGCAGACACACATAAAGAAAATATGGCCACAGATGAACCAACAGGTGGACAATTATGTTTTGCACATTTTATTTGTTCTGCAAGGAAAATCCTATTTAAAAGTTATTCTTGCTAACACTATGTTCCTTGATGCTGGAAGTTACAGTTATGGACCGCATAAAACAATGCCTACTGAACTTTGAGTTTGACTTCAATAATGTAACGACATTTGTCTCTCATGATGGCAGTTGAAGGCAATATAAGTTATATAATGGAACACTCAAATGATTGATGCTAAATGCAGTTCATGAAACATGCAATGCCCACATTGTGACACTCCCGTGGTATCTGGGCAAGCAATTTCCCAAAGGTCGACAAATTCTGGAAATGGCAAAAAGATTTTCAAAGTGCTTATAAAAGGTTCAGGCTTGATCGTTAAACAAAACACTGCCACTGCGTTTTAATTATAAATGATATAGAGATATTAAACACAATGTTGGGATGGCAGGTTGGCCATCCACTAAGTTACAGCTTGGTGGGGCATACCCCATACCCATACAGCACTGAGAGTTTGGCACTTTTCAGGGCTTCCTGCAGAAATAATCAGCCTGGCCCTGCTGGCATTTGCCAGAACTGCCAGATGGCCAGTCTGGGCCTGGGTGGAGCTAAGTTAATGCAAGGAGTGAAAATAAGTGATTGGACTGAACCCAATGTGTTTCGTTTTACAGAATTGCATATCTTAACAAGAGGAACGATTTTCCAATTTCCCTCCCCCCCCATTCAACGACAATTCGAACACACACGTCACGTGTTCTGAGAAAAGGCTTCTGCAAAGGCTACACTTGTGCTTCCTCACTGAAGAATCCTCCGGGAGCCTTGTCGTTCCCCACTCCTCGCTCCTCCGAGGAACATTTAGCGGTTTGGAGTGTCCTTAAAGATAGTGAACCTCAATCAATTTCCGGGTCAGGCGAGGACGGATAAAATAAGCGATTGGAATCCACCCCTGGTGTAGCGTAGGCTACAATTCTTACCAGTGTACAATTTTTCCTGGATACTTCAGGGTCCGTCACTTGAACAGGACAAATAGCCAATCACTGCTCAACTACGAGTATATCCAATCAGATAACACTTTCGTTGTGTATGTTTATGAAAAGACAAGCTTTCTTTTTGAACCCTTCCGTGGTCAGTAGCTAGCATTTGTGCTACGTAATTTGTGCTAATAATGTTTATTTACAGGCAAATTGAACAAATACATTGAAAATGATCAGTTCAGTGCTAGGTGCTTGTAGCTAGTGAGACATCCAGTCAAGCAGTCGACCTGGAAGTGGGAAAAATTATACGGTGGCAGGGCTCGACATTAACGCTTGTCCGGGACAAGTAAAAGAAGTGGCCGGACAAGCATAATACAGCGTAACTTGCCCGAACGGACAAGTAAAAAAAACAAATTCCCTTCATTACGTGAATATTACTAGGTTCAATGATTGGGAGTTTTAAGCAGTGCAAGAAATTTTAGTTCCAAATTGTGAAGCTCGTTGACTGACTGGAAATCGAAACAAGCAGCCTCCAAAACCTAACCAAGCCCAAGACAAGCCCCTGAGAAAGTAGCTGGCTCCAGATTAGTTTACGAGGTGAAACGAACAAGCTTCCGCGATTCGCCCGATACTGCAGACATATAAGTGCACTTAAAAAGTTAACAAACGTATCCTCCTGTGTAATGATGATGAGCTGAAATTTAAATAAACCGTGACTGTGAGTGTGAAGTCTAAGTTAGCAAGACTTAAAGACAAAAAGAAAACCTTAAGATCGTGAAATATTTGGCATATTTTTTGCTAAATGCTTCTTTATTTGAAGCATATGGCTGTTAAGCTCCAAAGTTGACCAACAATGCAAATAATAATAGTAACAACAACTTTATTTATATAGCACTTTTTTAAACACTGGATTATAAAAGTGCTGCACAAAATAAAAGAACAAAAAACAACATGATAGAGATGAAATGCAAGAAACAAATAAAAATAAATATAATTAAATATAATACAAAGTAGTAAAATACAATTAAATGTAATAAAAGGCTCAATGTATATAAAAATAATCAGTTAAAAGCAAGTCCATAAAAGTGAGTTATCAATTGGGATTTAAAAGATGTGTCTGGAAGGCTGTTCCAGATTTTAGGGCCCCTGACAGCAAAAGCCACATCACCTTTGAATTTCAACCTAAACTTTGGAACATTGAGTAGAGCTCTGCCATCGGACCTAAGGCTGCACTGCTGGTAAGGGATAAAAAGCTTGGAGATATAAGAAGGGGCTACACCATGAAGTGCTTTGTATGTTATCAATAAAATCTTGCAAAATTTGACAGGGGGACAAGCAACACCAGTTTACTGAAGCTGCTGCTAGAATCAGACAGAGGGGACCTGATGCCCCACCATCACCTGTCCTCACAGGATGGAGGAAAATATGTTGGTGAAAATGGCCTGTATAATACACTCTGCTTATTATGTAGCCAAAGAAGAGCAGCCCTTCACCCGATTTACAACCCTACATGGTTTAATCTACAGAATCAAACTTTCCAACTGCTACGCGTCCAACAAGGCTTGTGTACGGTGCAAACGCACGCACACGTACGGGCATTGTGTAATTGTTGTTAATAAGCGAATAAATCACAAAAATTGTCCAAAACTCTGTTTTATTTATTTTTTTAATAGGCCTTTATTTTTTCGGACAAGTAAGTTTAGCCTCCGGATAAGTAAAAAGTCTGAGCCACTTGTCCAAAGGACAAGTGGATCAAAAAGTTAATGTCAAGCCCTGGGTGGGAAGTATTATACGCTACACTGGTCCGACTGCCTTGTCTTGTTGCGAGAGGGAGAGGGAGATGGAGAGAGGTAGGACAGTTATTATTTTCGTATTCTATTCTATTAATTTGTGGCTTGGTCATATATTGATTGGTCATTTAAAGGCATGTAAAGTTGGCCGTGTGTGTGTTTTTTGGCTGCCGTGCCATGTGCGTATGTGCAGATAAAGAATAGAAATACACTGCCTGGCCAAAAAAAAAGTCGCACACTCTAATATTTCGTTGGACTGCCTTTAGCTTTGATTACGGTGCACGTTCGTCGTGGCATTGTTTCGACAACCTTATGCAACGTCAGAACATTTATTTCCGTCCAGAGTTGCATTCATTTTTGGCCGAGATCTTGTATTGACGACGGGAGAGTCGAACCACTCTGTAAAGTCTTCTCCAGCACATCCCAAAGACTTTCAATGGGGTTAAGGTCAGGACTCTGGTGGCCAATTCATGTGTGGAAATGATTCCTCATGCTCCCTGAACCACTCTTTCACAATTTGAGCCCGATGAATCTTGGCATTGTCGTCCTGGAATATGTCCATTGATGGAATAACCTGGTCATTCAGTGCATTTAGGTACTCAGCTGACTTCATTTTATTGCTGCATAACGTTGCTGAGCCTAGACCTGACCAATTGAAGCAACCCCAGATCATAACACTGCCTCCAGAGGCTTGTACAGTGGGCACTATGCATGATGGGTGCAACGGCGACTTTTATTTTGGCCAGGCAGTGTATGTTGACGTTGAAAATAGCCTACATATAGCATTTTTAAAAACCTATGTTCGCCCTGTCAATGTAGCCTACTGTATGTTTGTGGGTCAGATCATGCCAAATAAGTAATAGTACTAATTTGTTAACAAAATAATAGTTATGTTATTTGTGAAAAGAATTTTGTGAACACAATAATGTCTAGGCTCTGTAGGACCACACAGGTTTCTAGGAATCTAAATATTCCAAATAAATAAATACATCAATAAATACATAATAAGAATAAAAATAATACATTTTATTCATGCTGTGCTTTTCATAGACCCAAAGCAGTGGATGCAGACAATTGTTCAAACATATCATGTAGTGTAGTAATTGCAACACGTGATTCTCTTGAGATGGTAAGATGGTCCTTTTATAGAAATGATGGTATTCACCACAGCAGCCTAGGTGCACACGCATTTTAACACATAATATATTTCACACAGTCCACAATGCACCTAGAATCTGACTATCGAACTCACCGGCATGCTTAGACAACAGACTTGTCATTAACCGGAATAGCTTCTTTCCCAACGACCTACAAGCTCTCAATCACTCTGTTGCCAGATATGGAGTAGATGTGGATGGATCACTGCAAGGGTTATTTCTCCGGACTCATTTTCCTATAGAACTCTATGGGGAAAAAAGTCAGGAGAAACAACCCTTAAAGTGATCCATCCACATCTACTCCATATCTGGCAACAGAGTGATGGTTTGGGGCTCATTTGATAGCTCAGACCCTTGATAACTTACAGCCATTTAGCCAGCCATGTGTTCCATACTGTACCAGTGTAATTTACAGCTGAATCTAGTCTCACCCCCCAATTTCCATAGAGATCCATTCAAATGCAGAGAGGTTATAGTATCGCTTGTAACAGTACCTGAAAATAAGATATCGACAGTTTTTTGATGTTGATGGTCACAGACTTCAGGAAGTAACAGCATGTAAAGGATATCCGACCAAATATGAAATATGATACTTTAAAAATACGTTAAAGCAAAGGGTATGAATACTTATGTAAATGAGAAATTTTATTTTTTTATTTTTAATAAATTTGCAAAAATCTCAAAAAAACTTTTTTCACATTGTCATTATGGGGTGTTGTGTGTATAATTTTGAGGGAAAAAATGAATTTAATCAATTTTGGAATAAGGCTGTAACAGAACAAAATGTGGAAAAAGTGAAGCGCTGTGAATACTTTCCGGATGCACTGTATATGGCACTTTTAAGTGTCATTATCACAACCAATTTACAAGGAACCGGGCCTGAACCCCCGTAGAGCATGCCTAGGGCGACAGTGGCATGGAAAAACTCCCTGCTGTTAGCAGGAAGAAACCTTGGGCAGAATCTGACTCTGAGGGGGGAGTCCATTGACCGCTGACTGGCACCGGTTAACTGAATTGCTGATTACAGAATAGAAAAATGGCAAGACAGAACATATGAAAATGTCAATATATAATGAGCCGGTGGTGGAAGACGGATTGAAGGCCAGCAGGTGGCATCATCAGCTGGGGACAGGCGTGGAGC
The DNA here is from genome assembly GCA_029718625.1 of Synaphobranchus kaupii. Classification (NCBI taxonomy): domain Eukaryota; kingdom Metazoa; phylum Chordata; class Actinopteri; order Anguilliformes; family Synaphobranchidae; genus Synaphobranchus; species Synaphobranchus kaupii. The sequence continues at coordinate 17,148,771 of CM056398.1, forward strand.
TGGAGCTGACCGGCTGCTTCTGGAGAACGATGTTCGTTGATCGATAGCTACTGCTCCGGCAGTTGCCGAAGCGGGAAGGAGAGAGGAAAGAAATCAGTAGGCACTCACTAAAATATTAGTGAGCCATGCAGGAACGATATAGGCTAGGTGTCTGCGCAATAGGGAACTGAAGAGGATGGAACTGGGGTGGAGGGGGGTTTTTGTGTGCAGTGGGTGTGCAGACAGGATCCACCATGGTAGGGCGAGGCGGTTAAATAGACCTTGTTATGTGAATGGACTGATAGGTGAATCGTCACTACTATGGCCTATGGCCAGGATTCACCTATGGCCAGGTTTCACTCTCGTGGCCTGCCTGAACTAACGGTACGCTCGATATGTTTTAATACTGCAGGTTTGGAGCCGCGTAGTGGACAAACACAGTTAATGCCATTTTAACATTTTCACCACTAAACATTTAGACCAAAACAAAGTAGAAGTAAAAATGGCAAGTGAGCCAGTCAGCTTTACTTTGAGTGTTTCAGTGAGTGTTTCAAATGTACTGTATGTACTTAGGCCTCAAGAGCCCTTCTGGTGCCGGCAGACACACAGAAACCTCCCGGCAGGGCGCGCTTTGCGAGCGAGTGCACAATAATATTTTTCAACACTAGGGCCCCCTGCTGGGTTTTGATTAGGGCCCCCAACGGTCTAGGGCTGACTCTGATGGCGCTGGCCAATGCTAGATCGCTCTCCAACAAAACCTTTATTTTAAATGATTTCTTTGTATCTAGTGGCCGTGGTTTTTAAAAACCATTTTAAGCATCGCCTACTTCCTGCCAAGAATTACTCCAGCTTTGAGGTACAATTGACTAAAATGGAACATACTAATCCATTGCTCTGTGCTCTTGTATATAGACCTCCTAAGCCTAACAAAGATTTTATTAATGAATTTGCTGATTTTCTGTCCTCTATTATGCCTATGTCTGATAGAAATTAGATTCTGAGTGATTTTAATATACATGTTTGCTGCCCTTCCAAACCTATGGTTAGCGAATTCACTCCTTTAATCTTTCCCTATCTGTAAATGGCCCTACTCATGTGCAAGGTCACACATTTGACCTCATTTTATCTTTTGGTTTTACAATTAGTAACCTTCAAATTGAAGACGCCTGTTTTTCTGACCATAGCCCGATACTGTTTGAAATGACGCTGCCCTGCCCTAATCCTTCCCCTAGTATCCCAGCTCACTACTCTAGGCCCATAAACTCTCTCACTGCTGCCTATTTTTCAGATGCCTACCTAAGCGCCCACCTCACTAGCACTATTGTGGCTTCTTCTTCCCAGCTGAGCGCAGATGAGTTAGTCACTCTTTTCTTTTCCTCCTGCTCAGCCATTCTTGCCTCTATTGCCCCTATTAAACTTAAACGGCCAAAAACTAAAGCCCCAGCCATGGTTTAATGACACCACCTTAGACAGGAGTGTAGAAAAGCGGAACGGAAATCAAAAAAAGATCACCTGACAGTTTCTCGTGATATTTAAAAAAATAGCCTAGCCATTTTTCAGGAAGCTACCACCAAAGCAAGGGCAAATTATTTCTCAGACATTATTTCCAAAAATTGCCATAGACCTAAAGTTCTTTTTGGTACCATCAATTCTGTACTCAACCCCCCTGTCCCATGGTGTTGATGTCTCCTCTGAAACCTGCGAAGAGTTTTTTAAATTCTTTATTAACAAAATTGATAACATCAGATCATTACAATCACATATTACTCCCTCTGTTCCTGACTCCTCTCCCCATCTGGTGTGCACTGCTGTCCTTAACCATTTTGAGCCAGTTTCTCTCCCGTCTTTATCAGATTTACTGTCTCACATGAAGTCCACATCCTCCCCGCTTGACGTTATTCCTTCATGTCTCTTCAAAGACTAATTTGATGCAATCGGGACTAGTGTTCTCTACATCATCAACGCCTGTTTAGCCACTGGTACTGTTCTTGCCTGCTTTAAACATGCAGTGGTTCAACCCCTACTCAAAAAACCCAACCTTGACTCCAAAATACTCAGTAACTTTCATCCTATTTCTAAACTGTCTTTTTTCTCCAAAATCCTGGAAAAAGTAGTCTTCTCCCAATATCTGAGTAATAACGATACCCTCGAAACATTTCAATCTGTTTTCAGAGCTTTCCATAGCAGCGAGTCTGCTCTCTTGAAGGTGACAAATGACCTGCTACTAGCTGCTGATGCTGGTGATTGTGCATTTTAATTCAGTTAGATCTTAGTGCCGCCTTTGACACTGTTGACCACGACATACTCATTGAACGTCTCAAGCATAATGTTGGCGTTCAGGGTATAGCACTAAATTGGTTTATCTCCTACCTCAGCCAAAGGACATTTTCAGTGAATATTGGCAACCACCACTCCTCCTCTGCCTCTATCACCTGTGAGGTCCCTCAAGGCTCCATCTTACAATATTTCATTTCATTGTTATGCGGATGATACCCAGCTCTACCTCCCCTTGACACCTAATGATCTGTCCTCCCTGCAGAACCTAAATAACTGTCTTATGGAGATTAAGAGTTGGATGGCAAACAATTTTCTATAGCTAAATGACTCAAAGTCTGACATAATTTTATTTGGCCCTCTCAAATCCATAAACAATCTACAGGAAAACTTAGGTCAACTATCTGCACTAATTAAACCACATGCCAGAAACCTGGGTGTTTGATTCTGACCTGAGATTTGATAAACAAATTAACTCCGTTGTCAAAGGGAGCTGAGCTTCTTTCAGTTGAGAGCAATCTCAAAAATTAAATCATTTCTCTCTGTTTGTGACCTAGAAAAAATCATCCACGCTTTCATCTCATCCCGCCTAGATTATTGTAATTCTCTATATGCCGGTATCAATCAGTCATCCTTGTCTCGCTTACAACTAGTACAGAATGCAGCAGCCAGATTTCTGGTACTAAGAAGAGGGATCACATCACCCCTATTTTAGCATCTTTGCATTGGCTTCCAGTCCATTTTAGAATCCATTTTAAGGTTTTAGTTTTAGTTTTTAAATCACTTAATTGGCTTGCTCCCTCTTATATTACTGACCTACTTTGCCCCTACTCTACCTCTAGGTCACTGAAGGTTGTCTAACCAGGTGCTTTTGGCTGTTCCACGGTTCCGGTTAAAACTCAAAGGTGACCATGCTTTTGCGGTCTTTACTCCGAGGCTCTGGAACACCCTACCAATCATTACATTACATTCATTTAGCAGACGCTTTTATCCAAAGCGACGTACAGTAAGTGCATACAGAGACATCATCAAGATCACTACAGTACAGACAAAGCACATCCTTCCCATAATGTAGCAGCTATCCCTAGCAATGAACGTCGACTGTAGTTCACAGTAAGCTGTGGGCAAATCAGCAACACCACACTTCCATTCCAAATACTATTATAAGCAATAATAAACACAGGAAAACACAGGAAACTAGTAAACAGGGAACTGATATTCCTAGGTGAGGATATCAGTCAAGGTGGAGCCTGAAGAGGTGTGTCTTCAGGCCTCGACGGAATGCAGGCAGGGTTGGAGTAGAACATGGGAAAATTTCGGGAGGTTGAACACAAGCCGGGCAGCTGCATTCTGGATCAGTTGAAGAAGCAGAATGGTGCAGGCCGGTAGGCTTGCGAGCAGGGAGTTGCAGTAGTCCAGGCGTGAGGTGACCATGGTCTGGACAAGAAGCTGGGTGGAGTAGGTGGTCAGGTACGGTCGAATCCTCCTGATGTTGTACAGGAGGAACCTGCAGGACCATGCCGTCGCCCTGATGTGCTCTTTGAAGTCCAGCCGGTAGTCCAGGACCACCCCCAGGTTCCTTGCAGACCGGGAGGCAGCCACCACGTCCCATCAACGGTGATGGAGAGGTCATGTAGTGGGGAGGTCTTGTACGGCATGAAGAGGAGCTCTGTCTTGTCAAGGTTGAGCTTCAGGTGATGGGTAGCCATCCACTCAGAGATGTCAGTCAGACAAGCAGATATCCTCTCCTTAACCTGTGGGGTAGAGGGAGGGAAAGAGAGGAAGAGTTGAGCATCATCAGCATAGCTATGGTATGAGAAGCCATGTGAATGAATTACTGAGCCAAGAGACTTAGTATACATAGAGAACAGCAGAGGACCCAGTACATATCCCTGCGGGACTCCTGTAGACAGGGGATGGGGAGCAGAGACGGAACCCTTCCAAGAGACTTGGTAGGATCTATCAGTGAGATACGATACAAACCAAGAGAGGGCAGTTCCAGAAATGCCCATCTCAGCGAGTGTGGAGATCAGGAGTTTGTGGTTGACCGTGTCGAATGCCGCAGACAGGTCAAGGAGAATCAGAACAGAGGAGAGAGAGGAGGCTCTAGCAGTGGCGAGTGCCTCAGTCACAGCCAGGAGAGCAGTTTCAGTGGAATGGCCAGTTCTGAAGCCAGACTGATGCGAGTCAAGCAGGTTGTTCTGGTGGAGAAAAACAGACAGTTGGTTAAGGACAGCACGTTCAATTGTTTTGGACAGGAAGGGCAAGAGAGATACAGGACGGTAGTTCCTGACATCAGCGGGATCTAAGCTAGGTTTTTTAAGGAGTGGGGTTACACGGGCAGTTTTAAAGGCAGCAGGAACATTGCCAAAGATTAGGGAGGTGTTAATAATCGAGGACAGATATGGAAGGAGCTCAGCAGATATAGACTGGAGGACTGCTGAAGGTATGGGGTCTAGTGGACAGGTGGTTGCGCGATGGCGTGTCACCAGCTCGAGCACATCTGAGTCCTCCAGAATCTTGAAGGACGACAGTGTAGCGATGGGTTCAGTATGGGGGATGTGGGGTGTCACCGGATGCGTGAAGGAGTTCCGGATTGCGGCCACCTTCCCCTCAAAGTGGGTCAGGAAGTCATCTGCAGAGAGGGAGGAGGGTGAAGGGGGTGGAGGGGGGGTGAGCAGGGAGGAGAAGGTGGAAAAGAGTTTACGTGGGTTAGATAGACATGTATCAATTTTAGACTGGAAAAATGTTTTAGCTGATGTGGTTGCAGCTGTGAAGGCTGACAGCAGGGTGAGGTAGGAGGCCAGGTCATCTGGGGATCTGGATTTCCTCCACTTTCTCTCAGCGGCTCGTAGTATGGTTCTGCTGGATATGAGAGAATCCGTCAGCCACGGGGAGGGGGGTGATAGTCGGGCTGGTTTGGAGACGAGGACATAGTGAGTTGAGAGACTGAGAGAGGCATGAGTTAAACACAGAGGTGGCAACATCAATAGGCATTTTAGCAAAGGTAGCAGGAGGAGGAAGTGCAGAGAGAGCAGAAGTAGTGAGAGAGGAGTGTGAGAGGGTGCGGAGATTTCTCCTGAACATAACAGCGGGTGGGTTGTTAGCGGGGTTGAGGGAGAGTGGGCAGGAGAGAGAAAATGAGATAAAGAAATCAACATTAAGTCTGCCCCAACCATCTCCATTTTTAAATGAAGACTTAAAACACACCTTTTTACCCTCACATTTGAATTGTTTTAAGGTTTTATTAAAATGTCTCAATTTATTATTTAGTCTTGTATGTGTGTGTGTTTGTATGTATTTGTATCTAATTTGTATGTTTTTGTACGACACTTTAGCCAACAGTTGTTGTTTTTAAATGTGCTTTATAAATAAAATTTACTTACTTACACAGGGCCAGGTTGCATTAAATAATTTAAGAAAGTTTGTATAGCATTGCTTTGGAATAGAACTAGTTTGAGCTATGATAGGCAATATTGTTAGTTGTAACCACATTTTGATATCAATACTTTTAAAGGCAGGCCTGGTTTTTGTGAGTTGGAATTAAGAACTTACAGACAGTGCTTTGTAGGCTAGGCATGAGTAACCTGGCATTTTTTTTAACGTTGAAAACGTATTCTTTGGTGAGATATCACTTCTTTTTGTGTACTAATGTAATATGTTTGGTAGCTAAGTAATGATGATAATGCATGAAGATAATGACATCGAGAGACAATGCATACAGAATACATGCAGATACACGCATGCATTGTAGCTTAACCCCTTGGCGCAGATGGCAAATTTCACCTATTTAGGGGGTGCTCTGTTTAAGGCGTTATAACTCCAGGTGTGAGCATCATATTAACTTGGTAAATGGCTTAAATGAAACAAGACAGGTGTACCATTTACAATACAAACTTGTTTGAATAGATTCATAATTTACAAAATTGTCAAAATAAAGTGCCACAAAAGCAAAGAAACTTTAATTTTAATTATTATTTTCCTTTAGATTGCTGAGAGCTACATAAGTGAAATCGATAATATACGTATATACATTTGGGTCATAACTACTAAAGGTCTATGATGCAAAATATAACAGTGTACCCTGTTGTCCATTAGTGTCTCCAAATCTATTCAAATGGTTAAATTGTGCACTGCTGTAAATAAAAAAGAAATTATGATATATTTAACTACAAATCAACCGTTTTGGTTCATAAAACTCACTTTTGCATAATTTTCAAGTGGGAATTACTATATTTTCATCAGTATAGGGGGGTAGATATCTATGGGTCCAAAACCCCTATGCAAAACATGTCATAAAATGAATAAAATTTGTTTTGTCCATTATAAAGCATATACATTTGCTCCTTCTGATGGCTTAAGATACAAAACATTGATATCACAGTGTTACATACACCTAAATATGTCTAATCATTCACTCTTGTACCTCAATAAAACATCACTTTTCCCTGTAATCTACAGTATGTAGATTACAATACATTTAACGATTGCACTACAGTATGTGAAATGCACTCAAAATGCGAAAATAACAATAGGGCTATCAAACATATTGGAAAGACAGTGCTCGAGTGGAAACACGAACGTACATATGTAGCCAGCGAGACCAACGGCATTAGCGGTATAAAGTGTTGTATATTTCTCAAACCGATTGTACCAGACAATAAATGACCACTGAATTTTGTAAGGAACATCACTGTGTAAAACCAATGGTAGGATTGTATATTTATTTCATATTTAGTAGCATATATTGCTAGTAGAATACATGGTAGAATGAGACAGTACTTTCACAGTTTATTTTGCATTTGAGTGAGCAGGGCTTTTCACGGCTTTTCTGGCATACGATCAGGCTATTGTCCTGTTTATCTTGTTGCTATGACGTTATTTAAATTTTATATGATGAATAAATATATTTATGAACTCAAACGTAGACACTATTGTCCACTATGTCACGCATGGGTAGGTATAGACTAGGTGGGGGTTGCTTGTTAAATGGACTTGCTACAGGGAAATAGTGACACTTAGAAACTCCCTATTCAGTAGAAATCGTCACGAACTGTCTACCAATAAAGTTAAAACACAGATTGTGTGACTTCCACTAATAGTTTGCCTGCAGTAGCAACAAATGTCTCAGTTGAGCAAAAAGGTCCCGCCGGTGTCACCTTCTACGCAAGGGGTTAAAGAAAGACACAGGCATGAATTCTGTGCTTTAGCCTACCATGAACTACAACTAAATTAAAGTGTTTGCGGTAATTTTAAGTGCATGACGGTACGTAGCCTATTTGAACTTTATAAACGTTGCCCCTAGTGGTTGAGACATATCCGTCTCAATTACAGTATTCATGTTAGTCTAAAATTATGAACTACAGCTTTAAGAAAACCCCATAAATTTTGACTTACGACCGATCCTGTCACCACAGACTGTAAAATGCATAAAATGCACCGTTTATACACGCTAAGAAAATCATGTTCACGTATAGAAACAATAATATTTGTAAAAAACGTTGTAGTAAAAGCATTTTCCCTTGCTACTATATACAGTACCTGATGCACTTTCAGTTTAGAAGACACCACCTTTTTTTTTTTCTCCAAAATCTCTCGTATAAATATGTTTAGGAAAGCAAGTACTTACCAGTATATTCAGCTACAGCTATTTTCTGATTAACCCTGAAGAGTTTATCTTGTTACGTTTTGCCAAAGTCCCGTAATGTCCACATTTCCACAGCGACCATCTATCCCACTTAGGGCTAAAATACGTTGCTGTTATTGTGTAGAAACACACACAGTTTTGTAGCCTACATTAAAAAAAAAAAGTATTTAAATACATTAGGATTATGCTACTTGTGTTATGGTTATTATGTATATATCTACTAGTGACTATTCTGAAATAAATGTGTTTTGTTGCAAATTTCTGAATACAGCTTCTTCTTCAATTCGAACTGTAAACCATGGATCTGCATGGAATATTTTTTGAGATATTGACATTTAAATAAAACTAGTAGCCTAGCCTACAAGCTACATGGAAATTGCCTCTGAAGGGCCAAAGTAAATAAGGGTTATATCGCCTACACGGTAGACTAGTAACACATGCATAGCCTACAAAGCACTATTTTCTAGCTAACAAAATAATTGGTTTTGCGTAGCTGCAATAGCCTAGTAAAAGTAACGTGAAGAAAAATAAGTAAATAAATCTTTATCGAGGCTGTAACCAGGGAACTCCTGCATCAAAGCCAGGCACAGTCAACAGAAGGACATAACATAGCTGCATAGCTGGTGTGGTTTAGTTTCCTGTGCTGCAATGGACGTACAGTGTAGGCTATATTTTTTACGGTCGTGTTACCTGGGGTATGGGCGGCAGTGTGGTATAATGGTTAATTGCGGTCAGTGTGGTTACTTCTGTAGGAAACCCTGAAAAGTGCCAAACTCTCGGTGCTGTATAGGTATGGGGCATGCCCCGCCAAGCCGTAACTTAGCGGATGGCATACGTGCCATCCCAATTTGCTAGCTACATCGATGTGAATGTGTTTCTGGTTTAAAACATTATTTTCAGTATCAAGTTAGCAAAGCTGTATCCCAACTGTGAAGTTGAATGTGATCTCTAAATCTGACGTAGCATGCGGTGCTATATATTTTTACTGCAACCTTGGACTGTGATTCCAAACACTTTAAATAAACCAGTACAACAAACGTGACAGCTTTTATGTAATTTATTTCATGGCTCAAGTGTAGGATCAAGCGTCTTACAAGTTGATGGGTTTTTGGATTGTTTACAAGAGTACACAATTCTTCACGGATCTATCGTTTAAATTTTCCTCTCAAAGTGCACCAGATTTATGCATTTAAATGTTAAAATTTACAAAAATTTCTCATTGCATGCATTCAGCTGTATGAACATAAATATAGCTATAAATATAGCTGCATGCAGTGATTCCCGGGGACCGAGCAGCATGAGCAGCATTTGTCAAACACAGGGACTGCAAAATGGTAAGACTCTAGACAGGGTTGACCCAAAATACAAATATTTAAGGGCTTGCGTATTACGTCTTTTAAGTACAAGTGAAACAGTTAGCAGTTAATATTGTTACATTTCTTAACCTTTGCAATAAAAAGGTGTTTCTTAATGTGAAAACAACATTAATAATAATAATAATAATGCATTCAATTTCTATAGCGCTTTTCTAGGTACTCAAAGTGCTTTACAGTTTAAAATTACACACAGTAAAATTATTTAATAAGTAGTTAATAAAAAATAATAATAAAAAATAAAAATAAAAAATAAATAAATAAAATAAAATAAAATAATTAAGACAGATAAAAAGAAGGAGTATAATTTAAAATTTCAGTCATGGGATAGAGGGGAGGATGTTTAACAGGGGAAAGCCAGTTTGAAGAGGTGGGTTTTGAGAGCCTGTTTGAAGGATGGTAGGGTGGTTGCCAGACGGATGTGGATGGGGAGGGCATTCCAGAGGGAGGGTGCAGCAACTGAAAAGGCCCTGTCGCCCCAGGTCCGGAGCTTGGTCCTGGGGATTGTCAGATTGTTCGTGTCAGCGGACCTGAGGCGACGGGAAGGAGTGTGACAGGGGAGGAGGTCAGAGAGGTAGGGAGGGGCCAGGTTATTTAGGGCTTTGTAGGTGATGAGCAGTATTTTGTAGTCAATCCTGTGTTTAACCGGGAGCCAGTGGAGGTTGTGGAGGACAGGGGTGATGTGATCTCGGCGACGGGTGGAGGTGAGCAGACGGGCAGCAGAGTTCTGAACGTATTGTAGTTTATTGAGGATTTTGTTGGGTGAACCATAGAGGATGCTATTGCAGTAATCGAGTCTGGAGGTTATGAGGGCATGGATGAGGGTTTCAGCAGCGGAAAGGGACAGGGAGGGGCGGAGGCGGGCAATGTTCCGGAGGTGAAAGAAGGCAGTTTTGGTGATGTGGTTGACGTGCGGTAGGAATGAGAGGGTGGGGTCGAGGATGATGCCGAGGTTGCGGACATGGGTGGAGGGGGTGACGATGGAACCGTCAATGGTGAGAGAGAAGGTCTGGGCGGAGCGGATGAGGGAGTTTGGGCCGATGATGAGTATTTCCGATTTATTGCAGTTGAGTTGGAGAAAGTTCTGTTGCATCCAAGTTTTTATATCAGCAAGGCAGGTGGTGAGGGTGGAGTGAGTGGTTGAGGTGATGGTTTTGGAGGAGAGGTAGAGTTGTGTGTCGTCTGCATAGCAATGGAAGCGGAGGCCATGGCGGCGGAGAATTTGACCCAGGGGAAGTATATACAGGATGAAGAGGGGGGGGCCGAGCACTGATCCTTGGGGGACACCATGAGTGACTGGGGCGGTGGAGGATTGGCAGTGGTTTATGGAGATGTATTGGTGTCTGTTGGAGAGGTAGGAGGTGAACCAGGAGAGGACAGTACCGGAAATGCCAAGGGAGTGAAGGCGTGAGAGGAGGATGGAGTGGTTGATGGTGTCAAAGGCGGCGGTGAGGTCGAGGAGGATAAGGATGGTTAAAGAGCCGGAGTCAGCAGAGAGAAGGATGTCATTAGTGATTTTCAGTAGTGCAGTTTCTGTACTGTGATTGGTGCGGAAGCCGGATTGGAAGGGTTCGTAGAGGTTATTGTTGTGGAGGTGGGTTTTGAGTTGAGCGGCGACAGCTCGCTCAAGGACTTTAGACAGGAAGGGGAGGTTGGATATGGGCCGGTAGTTGTTGGGGATGTCAGGGTCGAGACCAGGTTTTTTTAGAATGGGGGTAACGGCAGCAAGCTTGAGGGAGGGGGGAACGAGACCAGTGGACAGGGAGGAGTTGATTATGTTGGTGATAAGTGGGGAGAGAGTGGGGAGGCAAGCCTTGACTAGGAAGGTGGGGATAGGGTCGAGGGCACTGGTTGATGACTTCATACTGGTGACTATGGAGGAGAGATCGGATTCGGAGATTGGACCGAAGGATGAGAATGAATGGCTAGGGAGTAGGGGGGGATCTGGTTGAAGGCATGGGGGGGTGGTGGGGGAGGAGGCAGACAGCTGGCGGTGAATTGCATCGATTTTAGATTGAAAAGATGACAGGAAGGAATTGCATTTGCTGGTGGTGAAGGAGTTAGAGATGGTGTCCATGGGCTTGAGGAGTTTGTTGATAGTGGAGAAGAGAGTTTTGGGGTTGTTGGAGCCAGTTTGGATGATGAAGGAGTAATGGGAGGAACGAGCGTTGTTGAGGGCATCTTTGTATTGTTGTTGGTGGAATTTGTAAGCATCCAAGTGAACAGTGAGTCCGGTTTTATTGGCAAGTCTTTCAAGTTGGCGGCCCTTGGTTTTGAGTTGGCGGAGTTGATCGGTGTACCAGGGGGCGGAGTGAGTGAAGGAGACGGATTTGGTTTTTGTGGGGGCAATTTCATCAAGACAGGAGGAGAGTGCAGTATTGTAGTTATTAACTAGGTCAGTGACAGAGGCGTTTGGAGTGAGAGCAGGGTCGGAGATAGTGTCGGCCAAGATGGAAGAGAAGGAGGAGGAGTTTATGGAGTTGACCTTACGGAATGTGATGGTGCGTTCCTGTTTGACAAGGGGGATGGGAATGACAATGTCCAGGGTGATAGCCAGATGGTCGGAAATTGTGAGGTCAGTGCTGGTGAGGTTGCGGATGGTGATGCCAGAGGTGCAGACCAGATCCAGTGTGTGTCCTTTTCCGTGGGTGGGGAAATCAATGTGTTGGGTGATGTTGAAATAGTGTAAAATGTCCAATAGTTCTATTGTAGTTTTGCAGTCAGGAGAGTCGACATGGATATTGAAGTCACCAAGTAGAAGAATAGATGGAGATATGGCACAGAGCTGGGTTAGGAATTCGGATAGGTCAGAGGGAAATAAGGGGTTTGGTTTGGGGGGACGGTAGATGACAGCAGTGACAAGGGGTTTTGGACCAGACAGTTTAAAAGCAAGATGTTCGAAGGAGGGGGGGGAGGGAATGGATATTGCGCTGGTTTTTATTGTTTGTCGGTGAAATGTTGCTATGCCGCCACCGCGCCCATCCTGGCGTGGTTTGTCCATATATGTGTATCCAGCGGGTGCAGTTTGGTTAAGAGAGAAATATTCAGATGGTTTATGCCAGGTTTCAGTTAAGCAGAGAAAGTCCAGTTTGTTGTCAGTGATGAATTCATTGAGAATGGGGCCTTTAGTGTTTAGGGATCGGGTGTTAAAAAGTGCAAATTTGAGATATGATTGTGTCTGGGTGGGCAGGTTTGCTTTGATCAGTGAGCGGAGGGAGGCGGAGTGAACGTGGTGTTTGTTGTGATGACGTAATGAATCTGCGACAGTGCGAGCGGGTGACCAGATAGACGGGATGGAGTAATCAGATGAGTTGTAAACAAAGTGTCGGCGTGAACCTCTATGGATGTATCTGGGTCGGCGTAACAGTCCACGGTGTTTGATGGCGGAGATGCATAGAGGTGGATTGATGAGTGTATTAAGTTTGAGAAGCTGTGCAGTGGAGTATTTGATCATTTTGAAGCGGGCGAACGCAGTTAGCACAGTGCTAACTGCCTAACGTTAGGACTGGGACGAGCTGAGGAGGCTGCTAGCTAGCTAGCTAGCTAGCAGCTAACTGGAAAGGTGGCGGTCCCAGCCGGAACCGCTCCAAGACAGCTGAAGGGCTGTCCAGGCTGCAACTTTCTGAAGCAGTGGTGGTGCCGCCGGCCAGATGGAAGCACAACAGTGCAAGCTGACAGGAGAGGGCCCAACAGCAGCGGCGGCAGCTGGCAGCAGTGAGACGGACTTTGCAGCAGGCAGCAGTGAGACGGACTTTGCCTGAAACGGGAGCCCGGTGTAGCTAGCTGCTACATTAGCTGGTGTAGCAGGTATGTAACCACCGTAAAAAAGTAGCGAGCAGGTGGTGAAAGAGTTCAGGCAGAGCTTGATAAGGATCCAGAAATGCCCAGGTTTGAGGCTGGGAAACGAGCGTTGAGAGGGCTGCTATGCTGTGGTCCTGGCCAGGGCAGGGTAACCGCAGCTGGGACGAGCTGAGGAGGCTGCTAGCTAGCTAGCTAGCAGTTAACTGGAAAGGTGGCGGTCCCAGCCGGAGCCGCTCCAAGACAGCTGAAGGGCTGTCCGGGATGATACTTTCTGTAGCAGTGGTGGTAGCAGTGGTGGTGCCGCCGGGCAGATGGAAGCACAACAGTGCAAGCTGACAGGAGAGGGCCCAACAGCAGCGGCGGCAGCTGGCAGCAGTGAGACGGACTTTGCAGCAGGCAGCAGTGAGACGGACTTTGCCTGAAACGGGAGCCCGGTGTAGCTAGCTGCTACTTAAAAGAAGTATAGCATTTGCACAATAGTTTTGTCAAACATTAACTTAACCATTGGTACCAAGCTGGAATCGAACCACTGACGACATACATGGAAAGCCAAGATTGTATCCATAGGCCAAAGCAGGTTAACATAAATGTGGAGGCCAAATAATACTTTTGTGTTGTGGTATCAGATTTTGTGTTTTGGCTTGCTGACTTCATAATTCAAACAGTTAACAGGTAATAGTGTGAAATTTCTTAGCCTTTGCAATAAAAATAACTTGTTTTATGTAAAAAGAACATTCTTAGCATGACGTGCACATTGTGTGCCTCAAAACAAATGTCGGGAACAGGTGGGGATCGAACCACCAACCTACTACACGGCAGTCCAATGCCTTAACCACTAAGCTACAGGAACTTTCACAGTTGGTATGGTAGGTAGACGGCCTGTTAAGCATAGATAGTGTACTTGGCGGATGGCATACCTGCCATCCCAACATTTGTATTTCTATAGGGCCACCACATGGATTGATTGGGTTAAAACTGCAGGGCTCAAGTCTTGATCTAACTCTCAATCAACCCACCAAGTTTTAGATAGGCCTTAGTAAAGTAATGCATGTATGAAGGGATGCGGGTTGATTCCCTCAAACAGGTTTGGTGCAAATTGGTCAAATAGGAGGAGTAGCATTTTAAGTGTTTTACAAAAAATGCTAATTAGCAGAAAATCGAAGATGGCAGACTTCATGGATCCTTGAGGCAAATTTGTTCATAATGAGCAGAGGGACCTGTACACCACATTTTGTGACTCTAGGTCAAATGGGGCGTCGTCAGTGGGAGTGTCAATGTCACAATATTGTCACGTGCACTACAGCGTCACCAACTGGTCTATTGCCACCAAATTTGGTGACGGCTTGTGAGATGACAACTTCTAACTAGCTGCCAAGTTTCATGAGAATCAGCCAAGCGGTTAAGGAAAAACACAAAGAAGTAATAAATGAGTACATTTAAGCCAAAATGTCGGCAAATTCAAGATGGCGTCCACCCAATTAGTAAAGATCTCTGATCCAAATCCGGGTCTTTGTCACTGTAGCAAGTTTTACATCTCTGCAAAGGAACAGTGATTTTAGTGAATTTTAAAATATTTTCTTATATTTGGAACTCTATAGCACCACCACATGGCTCGATTGGGTTAAAACTGTAGAGGTCAAGTCCTGATGTTACTCTTAACAGACCTACCAAGTTTCATAACTATCTGTCAAATCGTTTTGGAATTATTAGCATTTTTGTGATAAGCCACGCCCAGTGAAAATTCATTGGCTCGTCATTCGGCCATCTTTTAAAATATCAGAATTCTGAATATAACTTTTATGAGGCATGATCTAAGGAGTGTGTCTACCAGGTTTAATCTCAATTGGTCAAATTTTGTAGGAGGAGTAGCATTTTAAGAGTTTTACAAAAAATGCTAATTAGCAAAAAATTCAATATGGCGGACTTTATGGATCCTTGAGGCAAATTTGTTCGGAATGAGCAAAGGGACCTATATACCAAATTTTGTGACTAGGTGAAAAGGGGCATCGGCAGTGGGTGTGTCAATGTCAAAATGTTGTCACGTGCACTACAGCGCCACCAGGTGTTCAATCTGCATCATAATATAGAGGATCCAAAAGTTTGGCAATCCCAACAAGCGTGCCAAGTTCTAGGCCAAACCAGCTCACGGGAATTTTAGGTGAAAGGGGAGAAAAAAAAAAAAGAAGAAGAATCCAAACAAATACAATAGGGTATTTATACGGTCCCCTAATTATAGTGTAAATGGGACACATTGCATAGGCTACATACGGCAAAATGACTAGGCTATATTTTTGAAAGGACATGGGTTAACGTCAAGCATTGATGGTTGCGTTTCCTAGTGTAGGGGACATACCTCTATATTTATACACGGGGCGTCACTTATGTACTGCAATACGCCACTACCATCCTTCTACAACTGGTGGCATAGTTTTGTGTAATAAATCAGTCTCATAAAATCTTATACACTGTTCTCAAAAGAGAATATACTAACTAAAAACGGGTAACTTGAATTCATAATTAAATTAATTACCAATCAAATTACACATTAATAATTATCTTAGCAAAATCACAATATTATGTACTCAGTTGATACCGAATTAATATAAATTATCCAGCTAGAAGTTGAAGGCATTTTGGGGAATCCCTGCGATTAGCATTGGCTGACTCAGTTCAACACAAGAGCAACATTAATACAGACAATCTTGGAAAATGTAATAGTTTATTGAACACAAAGTACCAAACAGAACAAAGTACAATTCACTACTATAATATACAACAAACTGTGTGTGTGTGTGTGTGTGTGTGTGTGTGTGCGCACGTGGGGGTTTCCATGTTCTCTTGCATGTGGGGGTTGCCTCGGACACGTGTTCAGAGAGAACAAAGAAACTAAAATGGAGGGAGGTTTGAAACTAGCTTTCGCTGGAGCTAGCTAATGGTGGCGCATGAACCATACCATACACAAGGGATAGCCATAAGCTTATCGATGCGTGTGTGTTGAGATCAGCGTGCAGTGTTAAGATTACGACTGGTTAGTATCTAAAGACAGATCACATGCAAGATATGTTCTGTGCGTGATGCATTAAACCTACAGTTTAACGGCTTACAGCCATCCAAAGTAAAACGGTAACACAAAACTTTTACATAACACACATTAACCATTCAATAGTACAGTTACATACATCCAATCACAAACATGTTGCGTTGCTAACTAATAAGCTATGCCCATGTTACAGCTTTACTTGAATCAAAGTCTTTTGGATGGTTTCCTGCGTTGGATTGCACACTCACAACGAAAGGGAAAAACCAGTCGCCCAATCCTGTGGTTGCAGTTCGTAGGGTTGTGATAGATAGGGGAACCGGCCGCCTCATCTTGGGTCCCTGGAACAGGTTTCTTTCGTCGTCAGGGTTGCAGTTCGTAGGGGTGGATAATGGAACCGGTCGCATTATTTCTCCCAAACTATGCAGCGTCATCCTACTGCAGACCGCTTGCCTCTTTGGGGACTCATCGGCGGTGCTGTGCTGCAGGATCAGGGGGGCTGCGTGGTCCGCTTGGTGGTTCTTCTTGACCACCGGGTGCTCGTGTTGCCTCCTTGCGTCTCGTCTCCGGTCCTCCGTGGCCAATGGCCGGGGGTAGATGAGCCCGCCTCGCTCAGTTGGATCGGTGTCATGGACAACCGTGCTTCCTTGTGGAGCGAGGGCTCTTCCCCGGGCGTGCAGGCCGCACGGGGCCATGTGACGAGTCAGTGAAGGCCCTGTCGAGTTCAGCGAACGACTGGGAAGAACTGGGTGAAGGGCCGGCCGTGTTGTCCCTTTTATAAACTTTATTGCCAGTCGTGCATTCCGCTGTGCAGTATCACATTACAGTGCGGAAATCACAACTGGTACAATGTCCTACGTCACTTCCAACGTGGAGGAGGAGCCTCCTGTGGACTGTATGGAATTGTAGTTCCTGTTGTCCCTACGTTATTTCACGAAAAGTTGGTCATGCAAATAGATTACTTTAGCACGTGTAATGTGATTTACTAAACCCGAAAGGAAATTTGAGAAATGTATTTGTGGGTGCATTTTAGTAAAAATCGAAAGCAGGCATGAAAAGACATGGAATCAATAAATTGATGGCTGTTATTGTAGTACGGGTCTGTTTGGAATATCCATAACTGAACGCACTGAATGATTGCGTAACAATGGGGGCTAATTATTAATTGTGCCGTGAACCGCAATCGAACGCTTTCACTTTTACCATTCGATTGAACAAGTAATGTTAGAAGTAAATTTTTTAATGAGTTGGTGCTATTGTTTTTTTGCGAGCTTCATCATTTTAGCCTCATACGACGATCAATAAAGGCTAACCGCTACGTCCCTATGCCGCCTCACGAGGGTGCCCTTCTAATTTTGTATGCTAACTCGTTTCCTTTAGTTCACCTGAGTTTTGATTGGAAATTGCAGTCACCTGTGCTGAATTTGTGAGAGCATATGTACTGGGTGTTCTCTCGCTCGTTGTTGGTTCATTTCCACTCTGGGTCTATTTTTCCCTCTAGCTAACTTCATGCACGTTGCCAGCGTAGCTGTCCTGCAGAAGTTAATTCTTAAATATTACTGTGGCATTCGTTTCAGGTTGTATGCAGCACTTTCTATGTGGTAGTTTGTCGTAATGTTGCCATTCTGTGGGGTGTCCATTTGCTGGTTGTATGTCTGTGTGATTCCCAGTTTTAAATATTTGCGTCTCATGTATGCCGCTTTGTTTATGCAAATGGTTGACAAACTACTTGTTTCCAAGAAGGAACATTTCGACAGTAAGCTGCTTGTTGGTTTGTGGCTACTTTACTGTGTTGTCTGTCCCTTGTGTAATTTAGCTACTTGTGTTTCGTGGAGTACTTCTGTCTGTGCTGTGCTCGTGTGACACCTGGAAGTAGCCTCGTCGTCGTCGTGACAACTGAGGGGGTCCGGAGACGGG
The DNA here is from genome assembly GCA_029718625.1 of Synaphobranchus kaupii. Taxonomy (NCBI): domain Eukaryota; kingdom Metazoa; phylum Chordata; class Actinopteri; order Anguilliformes; family Synaphobranchidae; genus Synaphobranchus; species Synaphobranchus kaupii. The sequence continues at coordinate 17,166,799 of CM056398.1, forward strand.
ACACTGGAGACAACTTAAAAGGGTTTTGGTTTTGTGGAGAGCATTGTCTCATTCTCATGTGGAGAACATTGTGTCGTTCTCAATTCGGGGAGGTCGGTTACAGTGGGTCTGACGCTTCCCAGTTCCATCCAAACTGCCGGTCGTTGTCTCTCTGTTTAATAGTCTGTAGAATCCCGATCTCACTGTGTTGTCTTTGACTTAATAGCTACAATGCTAAAATGTGGTTCTGTTTTAAAGCCTTTAGCCGTCTTTTAAAGGGATTGCCAACTGTGCTTAAAATCTTGCATTTTTGTTACATTTTTTATTTGACATTACTCATTATTAAAATAATCATCCATCAAGATTTCAGCCTTTAAAAACGTCTAAAGCTAAAAAAAAATGAAAGGCCGTCGCGGTAGTGCAGCGGTAAAAGCGCCGGCTTTCAGTCCAGTTCGCACCCTGGTCCTGCCAGATCCGAGCATGGCTGGCGCCCTGTGGAGCAGCAATTGGTGGCTGCCTCCGGGTGGGGGGAGGGGCTCAGAGAGAATCGCTGCGCATAGAATGGCCCTGGGCGAGTTGGAATTACGGTCAGGAACCCTAGGAGGAGTCGCGCCCTGAAGAGGACGTGGCGATCTCCGTCCTACTGCCAGCTGACGGGGTTGTGCAGCAGTGATTCTCTAGCGGTTGCTACACGGGGGGATTTGAATTAGAATAGGGGTTCAATTGGCTACCAAATTGGGAGAAAATGGGAAAAAATCTGAAATAAATTTATAATAAAAAAAAAAGAAGATTGAATAGTATCACTTTCTGCCGACCTGGGTGGGCGTGAAAGCTATAATATTCAGGCCATGCCCAACTGTATTTCTTGTTTGATTCCTGAGAGGAATAGCTGGTATTGTGTTGCATGCCCGTTATCATCAGTAAACATGTAAAATTTACTGTTGGCCTCTGGATGTTTCTTAGTTAGCTAGCTATATCTCCAGCTACATTTAGCCTAATGAGGGCATATTAAGCGCACTGACCCGATCGGAACAATGAGCTCATGTTTTGGGCCACAGTTATTATTGAAGCCTGTAGTTCTAACTATCCGTATTATGTTTATGTACCTGTTAAAAGCAAGTGCTTTCCGCAGACATATTTGGAGATGCAGGACACCTGTCCTGTCGTAATAGCATGTAGCCACAGGGCTTGTCTTTTGGGATTTTCGATTGGACATAGCAAACGTCAAAATGCAAGTCGGTTTTTTAAATTTCGTTGGCTGTGCAGTTCACAATGCAACAGCTTTTGGGAATTTTATTTTGGGTTTTTTTCCCCCATCATTGTCGTCTTCTTCCTGGACTGTTGTTTTCTATGGGAGCGAGTCTGAATTATTCCACCATAGTGGGTGTGGCATTCACAGAAATGCTTCAGTGACGTCTCGCCCGATCAAAACCTTGCCAGATCAATTACAGGCAATGGTGAAAAAAAAGGAATTTAATTTAGGTATACCATGAATTTAATTTAGGTATACCACTTAGTACTGATATTTGTGTTATGTTTATTCCACCCCAGGATGACAACAATTAACCATTGAAAAGCTGAATCATCGATTTGAGTTGGCAGTCCCTTTAACCCCTTTACGCAGATGGCAAGTTTGGTCAATTCGCACCTATTTAGGGGCTGCTTTGTTTAAGGTTTTATAACTCCAGGGGCACTATCTTGCCGATCTTAGCGCTTGGTCTAAACGCATGGTGCAAGTGCATTTAGGGCATGCCCAAGTCCACTTTTTCTAGTTAGACGACGTGTACGGCGCAAGGTGCAAATGGGCTGAATCTCGTCTCTTCATTAATTATAGGTGTGTTTTGGCGTAACATGCAATAAACCAATCAAAATGTAATATTCTTTTAAAAGCCTGCTTTTCCGCCAGATTGCGTATATGAGGGCGAAACAGACATGCTTGTGCCTGTGTAGCACAAGCAATGAATAGGCTATATGGATCAATAGTATGATCAATATTATTCTCACTAACCATTATGACGCGTATTTATAAACAAAATAATAATCTTTAACATTAAGGTTTAACACCGGCACGGTACTCTGTAATTCCCGAGAGTGCTGTTATTTTAGAAAATATATGCGGTTAAATTTCATTAAAAGCACCTGAAACACCTGAGAATATGTTACCAGAATATGGCTTCCATCTCACCTTAGAAAACGCCAAATTAGCCTGCATTGTCTAACATCAATTCCATGAGGCTGTTCTCATGGAGTTCTTGAAGTTCAAGCTTCATCCAAAGTTCATTATGTGCATTCTAATATTGATTAATAACATAAATACCGTTATTTTGCCTTAATGATGACACTAAATACAGTTGAAGTCGGATGTTTACATACACTTAGTTGCACTCAAAATTATTCAACCCTCTTCACTTTTTGCACACTTTATTGTTTTGTAGATTTAATTTTAAATGGATAAAATTGCCATTTTTGCCCATCATTCTACACTCAATAACCCATAATGACAAAGTGAAAACATGTTTTTAGAAATATTTGCAAATGTATTAAAAAACAAAAACTGAAATCTCTCATGTGCATAAGTATTCATTATTATTATTATGCTTTAATGTATTTTTAAAGTATCTTATTTCATATTTGGTCACATATCCTTTGCATGCTGTTACTTCCTGAAGTCTGTGATCCATCAACATCAAAAGACTCTCAACATCTTATTTTCAGGTACTGTTACAAGCGATACTATAACCTCTCTGTATTTGAATGGATCTCTATGGGAATAGGGGGGTGAGACTAAATTCAGCTGTAAATTATGCTGGCACAGTATGGAACACATGACTGGTGAAATGGCTGTAAGTCATCAAGGGTCTAAGGTATCAAATAAGCCCCAAACCATCACTCTATGCTCAGATATGGAGTTCTATAGTAAAATGAGTCAGGAGAAGAAACCCTTAAAGTGATCCATCCATATCTACTCCATATCTGGCCGTAGAGTGATGGTTCATCCTTGAGAGCAATTTCCAAAGGCCTGAAGGTACCACATTCATCCGTACAAACAATAGTACGCAAGTATAAACACCATGGGACCACGCGGCCGTCATACCGCTCAGGAAGGAGACGCGTTCTGTCTCCTAGAGATGAATTTGGTTTGGTGCGAAAAGAAAATCAATCCCAGTACAACAGCAAATGACCTTGTGAAGATGCTGGAGGGAACAGGTACGAAAGTATCTATATCCACAGTAAAACGAGTCCTATATCGACATAACCTGAAAGGCTGCTCAGCAAGGAAGAAGCCTCTTCTCCAGAACCGCCATAAGAAAGCCAGACTACAGTTTGCAACTGCACATGGGGACAAAGATCTTACTTTTTGGAGAAATTTCCTCTGGTCTGATGAAACAAAAATTTAACTGTTTGGCCATAATGACCATCGTTATGTTTGGAGGAAAAAGGCTGAGGTTTGCAAGCCGAAGCACACCATCCCAACCGTGAAGCACGGGGGTGGCAGCATCATGTTGTGGGGGTGGTTTGCTGCAGGAGGGACTGGTGCACTTCATAAAATAGATGGCATCATGAGGAAGGAAAATTATGTGGATATATTGAAGCAACATCTCAAGACATCAGCCAGGCAGTTAAAGCTTGGTCGCAAATGGCTCTTCCAAATGGACAATGCTTATGGAAATGTGAACAGAGCATTTTACTTAATGCTTTAAAACTTTGAAATTCCGCTTTCCCGGGAAAACTGTGAAACAGACCTGCTCCTGTATGAAGGTAAAGCACACATGCACAGAATGGCATTAAAATTAATTATGTAATGTGCTGCAAATTTGTTTTCGTTTCTAATTAGACTGTTCTTTTTTAAATCATTTTGTTCAGTTATGGTATAACAGGTGAAATTCAGCGGGGTTTTAATAAGATGAGTGTGGAAACCTGGTCACTGTAATTTAATAAACATGAAGGACAAAGAATAAGGTTAAATTCAGTTAAAATGGTGAAATTTCTCAGCTTTTTAACAGTAGGCTTGTTGAAAAAACCTTATGCACACCAATCCCAGGGACTGTAGCATATAGGCTATTCGAAAAAACAATAAATGCAATATTCACCGGACAAGGTTTTGAACTTTTTTCAGTCAAAACCATTCTATTTACTTAAAGGCTGTAGGCCTAGATGAAGAGAGCTGCATTGTAATGACATCTGAACCGCATTTTCAGAAATTAAATGTCCGTGTATTGCAGTGCGCGAGTTTTCCATTGAATGACTGTTCCCACATTAGGTGTAAATGACAGTTTGCGCATTAGGCTTCATATAGGTGTACTCAGCAAATTTTTTTAATGGATAGCCATTGTCCCCTAACAGAAGATTGTCCCCCCGGATGATTCCAGGAACTACTGGCAAATATAGGCTAAGTCATAGCTTGATCCAGGATAATTGCAAATAGTCTACATGTAACCTTACACATAGGCTACCATCGCGCATTAGGCTTGATATAGGTGTTATCAGCTCCTTTTTTAATGGATAGCCATTGTCCCGTACCATCGCACATCGCCTGGGTGTTGATGGAGTGGGCTGAAAGCAATTTAATGCGGCATTCCCCTTCGCTGAGGGACAGGTATGTGGTATTTGACCTATGGCCCCTTTTATTATTATGCATTTTTGATATAGCCTACAGAATAATAATATTTCATATTGTAACCTTGATATTTTTAGTCATGCTTGTGCGTGCCCCTGTGTGTAACAGACAGGAGGTGTACGCGCGTTGTGCACATGCCTATGTAGACGCACATGCCTATTATATGCGCCGTTAAAATAACATGTAGACAACTGCGACATGACTTTAGACCAGATTTGTAGTGGGTTTCTGCTGGTTCAAGATAGCAATACACCAAAAATTATCCTGGCCACACCTCATCTTAAGACCAACCCGCCAGTTCACTTGCTATGGGCGCAAAATTACTTGGTATTTAAACGACGTCAGCGCTGGGCACTATAATGACTGTGCCAGGTGTAGATAGCATGAATGAAACAAGACAGGTATACCATTTACAATACAAACTTAGACTTGTTTATTTTCATAATTTTAAGTTAAAATAAAGTGCCACAAATGCAAACAAAAAAAGTTTTTTCTTTAGTTTGCGACAAAATACTGAGAGCTATATAAGTGAAACAGGTAAATCTATACATTTCCTGGATCATAAACTCTATGTCCACAAGTGTGAAAAATCTGAAGATGATTTGCAGAACTATGATGATAGATCTATGATGCAAAATATATTTATTTAAATTTTATGAAGCATTGTCTAAGGAGTTCGGGTACCTGGATTCATGTTTCATTCATTTTTAAAAGCACCCAATAAGACATTGCATATACTGTTGCTAAGGTTATAATGTACTCTATTGGATAAAAGAGCCAACAATTAAATCTGTGTAGTGAAGTTTAGTCACTTTATTCAGAATTAATTAAGTTCAAAACTCATTAGAATTCTATACGTCAGTAGAGCCCAACTTAGTGAAATAACGTAGAAACGACAATGGGTTGGAAAAATGACATGTTTTATTGGCTATAACTATGAATATGTGAATAATAGAAACAATAATTGATATAACATTCTAGGAAGAGGAAATTATAATTATGTGACGGCTAAATATAGAAGCTAACAGTCCTACCATTAACAAAGGTTAGTTTGTGTTATGGGTTAATGACACGCTAAACTATATTTTGTGGTTAGCTCGTTTTATCAGTCTCATACATATAAAGTTTTAACAGTGTAAAAACTATAAGGTCAGGGAAATTGGCTATTCCCGGCCGAAATGCGCATAGCAAAACAAAATACAAAGAACAGTAGGAACCAGCAGTAAAATAACCTCAACTGGGTATTACAGGTTTTATGCTAGCCTATCAATTGATGTCAGTGCTAAATGAAATGCGTTTCAATACTTAACGGTAACAAAGGGAGGCCAGTCCCGATTCCGTAAGTGATGTCATCTCGTCAGCTGGTCCAAGGTCCCCGGCAGGTGCGTGGACTCCTGGAGACTTCTTCACCGAAGTCAGGTTGTGACAGGTTTCCAGTCAGGTCGAAGTGGATGTGCACAGATCTCCACTTGGGGTCCCGCCGCAAGGGAGACAATAGAGGAACAGTTTGAAGAAACGTGTCCTCAAAACAGCTGTTGAGAATAAAACAGCTTGGGTTATTCTGTGGACGGTGGCAGGCCAACTCTGTCTCGGTGATCAGGCGAGATGCGGGTTGGGAAACGCAGAAGTACGTCAGAGTTTCAGTGGTGTGTCTGGTAGGCGTCTTTCCCCTGTGTTCATCTCAGAGTCACATGAAGAAGGGTACAAACACTCCATTGTGCCTCAGTCTGATCAGGAGTGTTCATTGTGAATGACTCCGCAGGGGGCCCAGTCTCATGATCAGAAAGCCAGAGTCCCAAAATGTCCCTGTGTAACCATTACATCTGAATGAACTCTAATAAATGAGACGGGCTTGCAGGGCATGGGGGGTATTACGAGTCGACGTTTCAGATAGTGTAATAGCGGTATAAAGGATTGTCCAGACAATGAATTAGCATTGAATTTATAAGGAACATCTCTGTGTGTAAAACCAATGGTAGGATTGTATATTTATTACATAATTAGTAGCAGATATTCATAGTAAAATACGTGGTATAATTTCATGGTACGGGGAAAATAGTGACACTTAGAAACTCCCTATTCGGGAGTTGTCACAAATCATCTACCAAAATTAAAACACAGAATTTGTGATTTCCATGAATTGTTTGGCTGCAGGAGCAAGGAATGTCTTGCCGGCGGCGGCATGGTCACTAGGTATCTGCGCAGAGGGTATTTTGTGACTTCTGCAGCTAGGCCTTTTGCGTCCATTTGGGAGGAAGCTCTCACCTTTTTTATAGTGTCCCCTTTTAATAGAAAGGAATAGACTAGAGAAGATTAACGAGCCTGCGGATGACTTTGTTTTGCCCTTGTGCACCTTTTGCTTTCCCGGGTGAGCTAGATTAGCTTTTAAAAAGACATAAAGATCAGGGGCTCTATCTTGGCAATCTTAGCGCTTCGTCTAAGCGCATGGCGTTAAGTGCATTTAGGGCGTGTCCAAGTCCACTTTTGCTATTTTAGCAGCGTGTTTTTTGGGCGCTAAGCACGGAGCAACGTGCAAATGGGCTTCATTAATTATAGGTGTGTCTTGGACGTGACATGCAATAAACCAATAAAAATGTCATATCCCATTCCCTTGGCTGATTGCTTATATGATGGCGAAATAGACATGCTCGTGCGTGTTTAGTGCGATCAAGGAATAGGCTATATGGATCAATAGTAGCCTATGATCTTATTATTCGGACTAACCATTATGAGTTCCCGGTAATTCCCAACAGTGCTGTTATTTTACAAAATATTTGCGGTTAAATTTCGTTAAAAGCACCTGCAACAGCTGAGAATAAGCTACCAATGGCTTCTGTCTCACTTTAGAAAACGCCAAATCAGGCCCTGCTTGTTTAACGAATTTCGTTTGATTATGCAATGAAGCAATGATCTCAAGGATGAAGAATAGCTAAGGTTGCAATTCAGTCAACATGGTGACATTTATCTCTGTTTTATAACCATAGGGCTATCGAAAAAACCTTGTGCACAGTGAATCAGCTGTAGCCTAGGCTATTTGAAAAACAATAAATGCAATATTCACTGAACAAGGTGGTTTGAACTTTTTTCAGTCACAACCATTCTATTTTACTTACAGGCTGTATTCCTAGATAAACAGAGCTGTATTGTAATGACATCTGAAGGGCATTTTCAGAACTCAAACGTCCGTCTATTGCAGTGCGCAAGTTTTCCATTGAATGACAATTCGCGCATTAGGCTTGATATAGGTGTTATCAGCTCCTTTTTTAATGGATAGCCATTGTCCCCGTACCATCGCACATCGCCTGGGTGTAGTGGGCTGAAAGCAATTCAATGTGGCATTCCCCTTCGCTGAGGGACAGGTAGGCTATGTGGTCTTTGACCTATGGACCCTTTTATTATTATGCATTTTATTGATATAGCCTACACAATAATAATATTTCACATTGTAATCTTGATATTTTAGTCATGCTTGTGCACGCCCCTGTGTGTAACAGACTGGAGGGTGTACGCGCGTTGTGCACATGACTATGTAGACTCACTTATATATGCCGTTAAAATAACATGCAACATGACTTTAGACCAGGTTTGTGGTGGTTCTACGCAAGCGCTTTCTGCTGGCTCAAGATAGCAATATGCCAAAAGTAATCCTGGCCACTCCTCATCTTAAGACCAACACTGTTAGGGTTCCAGCAGGGGGGACCGGACCCCAAGCGCAAGACTCAGAGACGGCTCAAGGGGAAACTCCACAGGGAGTACATTTATTGGAAACATAGGCAGGGGCAAGACAGAGACAGGCGGGTCAGGAACAGGACGGGTCAGGAACTGGAACTGGACGGGTCAGACACAGGACGGGTCAGGCACAGGATGGGTCAGGCACAGGAACTGGACGGGTCAGGCACCAGGACGGGTAAGGAACTGGACGGGTCGGAACTGGACGGGTAAGGAACTAGACGGGTCAGGGACCAGGCTGGGTCGGGAACTGGACGGGTCAGGAACTGGACGGGTAAGGAACTGGACGGGTAAGGGACGGGTCAGGAACCAGGCAGGGTCGGGAACTGGACGGGTCAGGAACTGGGAAGGGTAAGGAACTGGAAGGGTCAGCAACAGGACGGGTCAGGAACAAGACGTGACCCCGGCCGGGGCGGTCCAGCTGAGGATGGCACACCGGCCGTGGGGTCAGGAACAGGTGCGGAGGCCCCAGAGATAGCGCGGGGGGGCCCTCGGCGGCACTCTAGCCGTGGGGAAACAGGAACCAGACGTGACCCAGGCCATGGGGTCCACCTTAGGGACAGCACACCTGCCGTAGGGTCAGGACCCGGTGCAGGGGAGGCCCAGGGAACACAACCTTCAAACCTGGGGACGGCACTCAGCTTTGGGGTAGGAACAGGTGCGGGGGTCCCGCAGATAGCGCGGGGGGCCCGCGACGGCACTCTAGTTTCAGATAGTGTAATAGCGGTATAAAGGATTGTCCAGACAATGAATTAGCATTGAATTTATAAGGAACATCTCTGTGTGTAAAACCAATGGTAGGATTGTATATTTATTATATAATTAGTAGCAGATATTCATAGTAAAATACGTGGTATACTTTCATGGTACGGGGAAAATAGTGACACTTAGAAACTCCCTATTCGGGAGTTGTCACAAATCATCTACCAATAAAATTAAAACACAGAATTTGTGATTTCCACAAATTGTTTGGCTGCAGGAGCAAGGAATGTCTTGCCGGCGGCGGCATGGTCACTAGGTATCTGCGCGGAGGGTATTTGAAGCCATTTTACGCTCAGTAATAAAAGGGAAACTGACCCCGTTTTTATGGGACTCTGTGACTTCTGCAGCTAGGCCTTTTGCGTCCATTTAGGGAGGAAGCTCTCACCTTTTTTATAGTGTCCCCTTTTAATAGAAAGGAATAGCTGTGGGGGGAATAGGTACCAGACGTGACCCAGGCCCGTGGGGTCCAACTTAGGGACGGCATGCCGGCCGTAGGGTCAGGACCCCGGTGCAGGGGAGGCCCAGGGAACACAATCTTCAAACCTGGGGGCGGCACTCAGCCTAGGGGTAGGAACAGGTAACAAGGAGGGGACAGAAACGAGGAGAGACAAGAACGAGGAAGCCTGGAGGGAACAGGGGAGCCTGGAGGGAACAAGGACAAGACAGGACAAGAACACAACGGGGGAACCCAGCTCACAAAAGACAAGCACACAAGACGGTCCGGCCCTGAACAAAGAGACAGGGCAGACTATATACAAGACATGACGAGGACCAAACGAGCAACAGGTGGGAGAAGGGTAACGAGGACACCAGAGGAAAACACAATTCAGGTGTGGGGGAGTGCAGGACACAAGGTAGGAGGGAGAGAGGGAAAACACGGGGTGGACTATGAGACAATGGGAAAACCCGGGATGTAATCCGGGTGCCTCAAACACGCCCAGTTCACTTGTAATGGGCGCAAGAATACATGGTATTTAAACGACGTGAATGCAAGGCGTTATAATGAACCATGCGCTGGGTGTAAGATAGCAAAGACACTTGCGTTTGGGTTAGCGCCCGGGTGTAAGATAGGGCCCCCCGGTGAGTTCGCTTAAGCTTCCTCTAGTTTTGTTATCACTGTTTCTGCCAAGTTCCTGCTAGTTAATAAAATCCATTTTGGTTTTAATTGACTGCACATTTTCTTTTTCGACCGTTTTAACCACTGTTATTGTAACACAGGTGGGCTTTGGGGCATAACACTAACAAAACACAAGCACTTCTTGTAAGTTTTATCACCACTGCAGTGAAGCAAAAAAAGTCTTCTGTCAGAAATGTATATACAAGCTCACGTGCATTCACTGCTGTCTACGTTTTAAGCTCCGGTTCACCCAAGAGAATTTGTGGATAGCCTACATAGATGAACTGTAAGAATATTTTTTTTTAAATCATGAAGCAAATCGTGTTACAGAATACAATAGTAAGCAAATCGTGTTACAGAATACAATAGTAACTAGTATTTCAATCAAACAAACAATACAACGTCTATTATAACAAACAGCAAATAACAAGCAAATCAAAACTTTATAAAAATAAAACCCATGATCAAATGGAAATGTGATTTTATGTGACACTTATGGCACGAGTAGGCTTAGTGCTAGTAAGCATAGTTATGATCATTTCAGTCCTGACAAACATCTGTAACTCCCGGCAGAAACTAAGAGACATCCAGTGAAACAGTTTGTAATAAACGCCAGCTTGTTCAGTGTAGTAGCCTATACGGACACTGTAAAAAAAAAAAACACAAAAACTTCAACATTGCTGCCAGTCTTTTCACCGTTTTCTTTTTACAGTGTAACCATTCCAAACACGCAAAATCTCTCATTTAAAAATGGCTGTTTGCAGCTGGAGTAATTTACATAATGACTCTTAGTTGATCACCCGCAAAGTGTGAAATGATAGCGTGTGCAAATACTTTGGCTGTACCCGCAAAATACCACCCCTTATTTGGGATCTTAGTAAATCGACCCCTTAGTGCACGCAGAATAGGTAAGTACAATAGCGTTAACATTAGGCCAATTCTGCAAGTTCAACTGAATATATTTTAACTTTAATTTCAGCTCATTTTGGTTTTATAAAAAACTTTCACACTCGTTTATATAAACTTGACTTGTTTGAGGTAAATTGAACCTGTATCTAAATATGCTCCATTGGAGTGGCTCCCGGAGTGACCAAAGTTCAAATGCCTGAAGCACTTCCCCCCCTCGTCAGTAACATGCTCTATACAAATATGTACCCAATTACCAGTGCACTCACGTGTTTATTGGATTCTGCATGTTGTGTGACTTTTTTTAGTCCAGTTAAATGCAATGCTCTGCTCATATTAGTTAAAATAAAACAGTTCCCTACTCATATTACTCAAACAATTCCTTACATTGGTCAGTTCAATTTCATATTATACTTTAGATCATGGTTAATATTAGCTCAATTTAATATAATTCCCTTAATGTGTAATAGTTAGTGTATTTATTTATTAAAATTATTCAATTTATATTACATTTTATTAGTTTCTGATTCTTATATTTATATATATATATATCCTAATTATTACATTTATGTTTGTTATATATGGTTTTTTCAATGACACTGAAAAAAATCCCTTCTGCTACATTTTAATTCATCCACTTCCAGTCAGCTTTCATATAGCCTATTTCAGTTCAACATGCTCATACTAGTAGATGCCATTGCTAATAATGTCTATTGCCTGTTGTGTCATTTCTATTCCCAAAACATAGTGTCCACTATGCTTTGCTTTTTCAAGTCAACTTGAAGTTTGTCTTCAAACTTCCTTTTCTAGTTACAGTATTATTATGACTTTTAAATTAACATGATTTCTGTCTGTTCTCCATCAATTTCAGCAAACGAAGAAAGAAGAGAGTCACCATATCTGCACCCTGGGAGTGTGGATGGGTATGAAGAGCTGAGGGGTTCCAGCCGTGGACAGGCAGGCAGAAACTCCGCCAGGTAAGCCCTCTCAGCACAGTCCTGCACAGGCAATTACATCTCACCTTTAACACCTAGGATCAGGACTTCCAACACAGTTTCTCAGAGGTTGAGGACCCTTAATATCTGTTCACTCAGGATGACATACAGGATACTTTTAACACCTGCTCATCCTGTGTTTATTCCCCTAACACAGCTCTCACTCCGAATCAGATACCCTTAACACCTGCTCACTCATGATCAGGAACCTTGTGGCCTTTGTGTATGCACAGATTTGACATAAAAACACAGTTCTATGGTGTTTTCATGTGGAATGCCAGAATTGGCACTGTGCATTTCTTTTTTTTTAAATTCCCCGCCACCACCTCTTGGGAGGTCAACTTTATTTTTTATTTATGATTTGCAAAATTATGTAATGAAGCCTCTCAGAGGAAAGGGTATAACAAACAAAAAGAAAAAAAAAAGAAAAAGAAAAATAGTTTTAATTACAAATAGTGAAGTCGCCCCCCTCCCACCCACCCACCCCCCTACCTTAATCTCCCACAAAGAAAACACCACCCACACCCCGATGTGTTACCCCTACCATGACAGACAGATAGACGGACAGACAGACGGACTGACAGACAGACCGGATAGGCAGAGAGACAGACAAACCTGTCTGGCACTGTGCATTTCTGTGTGTCCTTGAGGCTCACCATATAAGAGTAATATAAAGGGTGTTCACTGCCCTGGAACTTAAACACATGTTTGTGTTCACTTTAATAGGATTGGTTTGATTTAGCAATTGTGCATGGTGGTGTATGCATCTTTCATAAATACTGAATCTTTTGTACGTTTGCAGGACTATGAATTGAAAAAAAAAAAAAAAAAGTTACTCTATACACTCTATTCATCTGCCAAGAACACAGTGTGGTCCAGCAACATAAAACTCAGTCAATGTCACTAGATCCCTCTCTTCATAAGCAACATACTGTATATGGCTCAAAAACTCATATCTGCTTGTTTTCTGTCATTTAGAATTTCTTGAAAAGATTTAAAAATCTCTCTCTTCCCAGGTGCTTTATGATTTTCTTTTTGCGGAAGCAAAGAACGGAGTGCATAAAAATCATAAAATTGCACACCTGGGAGTGGAGTATCAGAAGAAAATATGATACACCACCTTATGTGAAGTTCATTTATGACTTTTGACACATGATTTATGACTGGGGGTGGAAGGGGTGAGGGGGGGGCGAAGATGTTTGGTGCACCATTTTGTTTGTAAACCTGTGGGGGGAGAAAAAAGTGCTTCTGCAACTTGTAGCATTTAATTTATTTATAAGGTATTTATTCCTTAGCAGCATATTAAACAATATGAGAGAATGTGTAAGTAAGATAAGGTTTTTAAAGCGTTGTCTGGGCTGAAAAAGTTAGGAATGCTTAGGTGTGTCATTTTGTTTGTTAGTTTGTAACATCAAGGAATAGCAAAGAGCTGAAAAATGGTAAAAGAATATATTTTTAAAGTTTAAATAGTGTTAGAACATGTTAAAATAGTGAAATGGTTTCAAATAAAAGCCGACTGATGCATGCTGTAGGTTTTAGCAATGTTTCTGAGTTTTTAAGTTTAACAGAGCGAAAAATGAAACACGAAAGTAGCAAAGCATTTCAAAGTGTTAGCCTACTTATCCTTCCATTTAAAAATATGTCCGGAGTCAGGCAATATGGTTTCCGTAGGGCGGAGCGTATCTTTGGAGCTGTGGCCAGTTCAGAAGCTGAACAAAATAGACTGACCGAATGTGTTCGCTAGGCAGGGGTAGGGCGGGGCCACCCCTCACATGTAGGTGACAACCAACCAAATGCAAGCAAGAAATCTGAGATTAGAGAAGACACACATGAAAGGACATGCAAATTCATACAGACAAAGGATTATTGCGACCGGTAGACAAATGCCGGGCGGACATACAAACTAAACTACTGTATATGTCAACAATAAATCAAGAAAGTGTTGCACACCCAGGATCAAAGAACTGATTTAGGCAGATTGTCACCGGTAGCCTACAATTTAACTCAGTCGCTTCATTAATGTAAGCGCTATAGTTCTAAACACTAAATAAAAATGTCAAAAGGGTGACACCCACTCTTCAGAATGTGTATAAAGACCCGAGGTTCACCAGTGTAATCATGATGGCTCAACATCTCTCAGTAATTGTCTTACACCAACTGATGTCGAAGAACAAAATGTCAGCTCAATCAACACCCAGAGTACCCAAGAAAGTCAACTCAACTCGGAGCAGAGCACCACAAGCACAGCGGTGTATACTTCACCAGGAGTGGCAGTCGGATGAGCAAACTGGTTATCGGTTCGGCTATAACTTCAGCATTGTAAATGTGTGTAACAGTTGACACTTATCGAAAGTAACGCTTTTCAAGCTTTCAAATGCGGAGTTTTACAGTCCGTCAATAGCTGGTGTACATCTGTACCTGTCAGATTGGCGGTTTGTGAAAATGGCTTACCAGCGCTTTTTGGATTGTAAAACAGATGTTGCCAGCTGGGATAGTGATGTTAAAGGGGACATTTATCAGCCCGATTTTAATCTCCGACTTTCGAGGGTAGACCAGAAGAAGAGGCTTGAGTTTTTGGAGTGTGACTTTATTCCAGAACTGCTTAAAATCACCATGCCGGGACAGCTAAAAGTGAGCTGGGTGATATTGATCAAGAGATCAAGGATCGTGTGACTTTTCTATGGAAAGAATGGACTGGGTTTGTATTTTCAGAAATTGATGAAGTCTCTGAGGAGCTTCGGGAACTTGAGACATTTAGCCAGAACACAGCTTCACTATCGTTTTAGGGATGGGGCTTGTTACTATCAGCCAACAAACAACATAGAAGAAGCAGAAAATTTGCTACTGGAACAACAGCTCACACAATATGAACAACAGCTCACATGAGATTTTGAAAATGGTTTTGGTAGTGTCATTTTTATATTGTTGCATAAAATGAGGTTAAATATTTACCCATATATGTTTAAACACACCCATACTCTAACCCCCCACCCAAAACACGCAAAAGGTGGGGCGATGATCCTTGAAAGCACTCAAATTTCAAAGTTTTACCCAATCAGACTAATTGAGCACCAGAACTTCCACTAAGGCCAAGACAATGTACAAACCCTTATGGTTAGTGAGTGTTTTCCAGCGGGCCATGCACTATGATGACAAAGCCTGGGGTTCTTTCACCGACACCTGTGCATCAGCATGCATCCGTCGGCTTTTATTTTAAACTGCTTTGCTATTTTAACATGTTTCACTGCTCTATTTAAACAAAACTATTTAAACTGCAGGTGTTGACATAAACTTTTTTGGCCGGTGGCTAAACTTAAAATAAAGGCGTATTAAAAAATAAATAAAACAGAGATTTGGACAATTGTTGTGATTTATTAGCTTATTAACAACAATTACACAGTGCACGTATGTGTGTGTGTGTTTGCACCTTACACAAGTCTTGTTGGAAGCGTAGCAGTTGGGAAGTCATCCCGTCCTGTATATTAAACCATGTAGGGTTGTAAATCGGGTGAAAGGCTGCTCTTTTTTTGCTACATAAGCATAATAAGCAGTGTGCATTATATTGGCCATTTTCACCAACATATTTTCCTCCATCCTGTGAGGACAGGTAATGGTGAGGCATCAGGCCCCCTCTCTCTGATTCTGATAGCAGCTTCAGTAAGCTGGTGTTGCTTGTCCCCTTGTCAAATTTTGCATTGATTTAAAGATTTTATTGATAACATACAAAGCCCTTCATTGTCCCCTTCTTATATTGCCGAGGTTTTTATCCCTTACCAGCAGTCACGCAGCCTTAGGTCTGAGGGCAGAGCTCTACTCACTGTCTATTAAGCTGTAAATTACACGGGCATAGTATGGAACACATGGTTGACTAAATGGCATGAAGGGTCTGAGGTATCAAACGAGCCTCAAACCATCACTCTGCTGCCAGATATGCAGTAGATATGGATGGATAACTTGAAGGGTTTCTTCTCCGGACTTATTTTTCCGTCACGGACTTCAATAGGAAAATGAATCAGGAGAAGCAACCCGTAAAGTGATCCATTCATATCTACTGCATGATGGTTTGAGGCTCGTTAGAAAAAAAGTATAAAAAAGTAAAAAAATATATACTAAAAAAGTATAAAAGTATCAACTTTCAAAAACATAAAGTGATTCCAAATTTTTGAACGGTAGTGTATGTCTTTGAAATACTGGGGGAATTGTGGCAGCTTGTTCGTTTAACCGTGTAAACTAATCTAGAGGCAGCCGCTTTCTCAAGAGCTTGTTTTGGGCACTTGTCTTGGGCTTGTTTATAGGTTTTGGAGACTGAAGGAAGATCATCTCTGCTTGTTTCGATTTCCAGTCAGTCAATGAGCATCACAATTTGGAACTAATATTACTCACGCCACAAATCTTTCTTTCAATCATTGCACCCAGTGATATTGACGTGATACAGAGATTGAGAGTTTTCAGTGCAACACTGCGAGATTGGCACTTTCTGATGTCAGAATTACTAATCGAAGGCATTCGTTGGCATTCAAAGGTTACAAAGGCAACCTCGTTTCTATGAATAACACGCCACGGTATGGGTCAGCCTCCCCGAGAGGGTGAGCTGCTAGGATACTGAATAGTAAATTAACCACCACTATGGTGGACACCATGTCCACCATAAATGTGACTTAGCGTAGACTTCAGATACATGCCTCGCAACCGACCATTGCACAGGAGAGGCAAAAGATGTAATTAAATCACTACCCCGTCAAAATTTAGTTAATACCAGAATCACATTCCGGAATATCAAATCTACCATTCACCTAAATTTCTAAATTCAAATTGTTGTGTAAATATGTGAACTTTTGTTAAATATAGGGACTAGTTAGACCTCCAGTGCCCACCACACATAAGAAATAACTTTGACTCACCGTAAATGTTTGAGTTCCAAACAAACTTTTGCGTGTTCAAACATGTCTGTCATTGATATGGTTATAAAGATAGAGATCATACTTTATCAGTCTCTGTGATGACAAGTTACAATCAAACGTAATACTGATGCTCTAGTGTTATAAAGTATTATATGACAGAAAATGCCGTTGTAACTTCATGCAGGTTGGATATTTGGTTTCTTAAGCGTATTTATATAAGAGATATCTAAACTCCTCAAAAAAAGTTTGGAAACGTTATTTCGGTCGATTATTCCTCCCCTTTAATAATACCAATTGGTATTGTATTTTATATCGCTGGAAAGCCTGATTAGTCACCTTTACAACGAGGTACAACTTGTAAGGATCATGCATTCGTGGAATGAGCAACACAGCTAACCGTGTGGGTAGCGGCCCAAAAAAATGTGCCAAAATCCCCTGCAATATTCTTCTGTTGGTATTCACTCTTGTTTTGAGTTGCTTGGTGGATTGGATGATTGCACTCTCCTACAGTAATAAGGAAAAAACAACACATATTGGCCATTTTTACACTTTATTCATTTTACACTGTCAGGGACCTCAGTAGCGTGTGGAAGATCCATACGCAGTCACAACAGCTTGGCACCTCCTCATGCTGGTCACCAGCCTGGTCACACACTGCTGTGAGATGGCATCCCATTCCTCAACCAGGATTTGCCGCAAGTCAGCCAACATGGTTGCGTTGGTCACTCTGGCACGTACAGCACGCCCAAGCTGATCCCACAGGTGTTCAATTGGGTTGAGGTCTGGACTCACGGCAGGCCATTCCATCCTCTCCACTCCCAAATTCTGGAGGTACTCTGTGATGATCCTGGCTCTGTGGGGGCGAGCGTTGTCATCCTGGAGGATGGAGTTAGGTCCCAGATTCTGGAGATATGGGATCGCCACTGGCTCCAGAATCTCATTCCGATATCTCACTGCATTGAGATTGCCTTCAATGATGACAAGTTCTGTTTTGCCTGTGAGAGAGATACCGCCCCCACACCATGACACTGCCCCCATTGAAAGGTGTCACGTGACCTGTGCAGCATTCTGTGACACCAAATAATGCTGCCACTCTGCGTACCGGAACACCAGCTTCCACTTGCCCTATTGCACGGGCCTTATCCTGAAGGGACAAAATGGCATGTTTATGCTTGGAGCACACACAAACTCAACAAAGTTGCAGGACCTATGCACACAAGTGCTGTCAATTAGGTGCCAATCAGGTGCCAGTCACACACCTGTGACTGGCATACACCTGCCAGCACTTGAAGCTCAAAACGAGAGTGAATACCAACAGAAGAATATTGCAGGGGATTTTGGCACATTTTTTTGGGCAGCTACCCACATGGTTAGCTGTGTTGCTCATTCCACGAATGCATGATCCTTACAAGTTGTACCTCGTTGTAAAGGTGACTCATCAGGCTTTCCAACGATATAAAATACAATACCAATTGGTATTATTAAAGGGGAGGAATAATCGACCAAAATAACGTTTCCAAACTTTTTTTGAGGAGTTTATATAAGAGATATGTCGGAACAAAGTAGGTGTCTATATCGACAGTACATTGGGTACTGTACATAGTAGCCAACAGTAAGCAAGGAAAAAATGGCAAATGTTCATTTATACAATTTTTAATGATATTTTATTGTTCCTACATCGGAACATGATTTGTTTAGCGTGTAGAAACAGTACATTTTATGTGGTTTATTGTCTGGGATTGTGGCAAGATGAAGCTCGTAAACAGTCTGGGCTATTAATAGCATCTTGATGTTTTATTGGCCTGCAGTACATCTAGAGAGGGCAATGCTTTCACAACTGATGAAACGTTTTAACAATCCTGCATCGGAACTTTGCCGGTTTTCTTCAACCTGTAATTTTCGGAGAAACATGCATACTGTAATTGGGATGGACACGACTACCACTAGGGGGGCACAGTGAATAGGGCAACTTCTCAAATACTTACGTGAAATTTAACATGTTATAAAAGTGAGAAATTTCTGTATAACGCAGGTTACTTGAATCACTTTGAATTGTTTACACCAACAGCACTACGTTTTTTTTTCAACTTGGACCTGTATTTACAAACTATTTCCACCATGCTGATTGGTATGCAAATAAGAATATTGTTTTCACATCTTTGCGAACCTGCTTTAATCAGTGAGTTGTTGAAGTCAATGCACTGATTTAGATTTTTTTTTAAGTTGCACTTAATGTTCTACTATGACACGGATCTGACTTCTCACAATGCCTTAGGGTGGTTTAACCATAATGTTTGTGAATAAAGCTCTTTTTCCTCAACTTATTCAAGACTCAAACTCAGTATTCAACAGTTTGCCCCATTCAGTTACCAACTTAAATCATCAATCACTGATGTTAAACAGTCACATGATAGATAGGGGGAGGGTATTGATACATTCCACCTTTAATCTGCCATTAGTCCTCCAAGATACAGATGCAAATTAGGTGTTGTGGGATAACTACGTAGCAAGAAGTAATTGCCTGTTGATGAGGGCTATGAAAATGTATGGCCACTCCTTGAAGTATTATTGCTATATTTCAACAGGGAGAGCAATTATCAATGTTTTGAAGTTACATGATAATTGGGGAGTCATGCCACAATAATTAGAGTAGTGGAAGAATGAAAAAGGATCAGGGTTTAAAGCAAATCAGAGACTAAACCGTATGTATTTTTTTTCACATTTTTATGAATTTATGGTTTCAAACATTTACTACTCTTATACTATAAATACTATTATACTATTAAACTAATATAATCAAACATATTCACAATCATAGTAAGCACTGGGTTACAGACTGCACATACACTACCGTTCAAAAGTTTGGAATCACTGAGACATTTTTATGTTTTTGAAAGAAATTTACACTTTTATTCACCAAGGTAGCATTTAATTTATCAAAAAAATACAGTCAAGGTATTGATAATGTTACAAACTACGATTTCTATTTCATTCTATTTCTAATTTAGCAATTGTAGCCATTTTTACACATAGTCCGCCACATTTTAGGGCACAAAAAGTAATTAACATAAATTTAAATAAAATCATCAGATTTAATATTTGGTTGTATATCCTTTGCATGCCAGGACCTCCTGATGTCTGTGACCCAACAACATCAAAAGACTTTCTTATTTTCTGGTACTCTTACAACGATACTATAACCTCTCCACATTTGAATGGCCCTCTAATTGGGGGGTTGGGACTAGATTAAGCTGTAAATTACACGAGAATAGTATGGAACACATGGTTGGCTAAATGGCTGTAAGTTATCAAGGGTCTGGGGTATGAAACAAGCCTCAAACCATAACTCTGCTGCCAGATATACAGTAGATATGGATGGATCACTTTAAGGGTTGTTTTTCCTGACTTATTTTTCCATAGAGTTCAATAGGAAAATGAGTCTGGATAAGCAACCCTTAAAGTGATCCATCCATATCTGCACTTTAATATGAGATGGAAAAACTTCTCTTTTGCCGACTGAAAGGCAAAGAATTCCCAGCATGACCACGCTGCATGGCACGTTGACTTTATTCACAGAACCAAGGTTACCTTCGTAACCATTAGTTCTATTTCATATCGGTCAACACGCCACGATATGGGTCAACAGTATACCAAAGAAAGTCATGCAGGGAATGTAGTGGGGTAACACCACATGACACAACCATGCGGTACAAAATATATTCACTTAATTAGATGTTTGTCCTTTGGAAGACGCAAATCTAAAGTGCCTAGCAGGAAATGGAGGTACTTCCAGTGATCCCAATTATGGGGATGTGGGAGTACACCTCCTGTAGGTCCACCGAGGTGAACCAATAGGAGACGGGAAAGGCGGAGCATGCAGAAAAGCAGGAATCTTAGTTTAAAATAGTTGAACTGGAGCCTGTACCCCGACTAAAGTGCAACTAAGGTCGCTGAGTACATAGGCGCCATAGGGCAGGATGGAGAGGGGAGAAGTACGACGCCAGAGGTAGCCAACCGTCAGTGACGGGACTGACTACCGAATGCTGGCTAGCCAGTGGGGCTTGAGGATCAGCTCTGCTCCCGAAGGGAACGCTGATGGCCTGAGGAGTTTGATGAAGACCCCATAAAGACCTGGCGTACTCCACAGTGGGTGGGACCAAATGATGGAGGTATGCCCCGACCAGTGCAATTTTTGACCCCCCCTGCATGCTGGGGGCCTGGGGCCTCATAGAGTGTGTCAGCTCCGCCATCCTGCAAGACTGCTCCAGTGCAGCATCTGCTGGTGGCCTAAACACCTCCCCAGGGATCACTGGGGCCGGAAAACACTCCTGGTCTGCCAGACTGATGTGTGTGAATGACCAAAACCATGGAATGACCCGGGGCTTGGGCCTGAGCACTAGCCCTGTGCATCATGGTGTCACCACTCACAACATCTCCACCACAGAGTCACTGGGGGCAGCGGAGGACACATCCTGCAGCAATCCCTCCAATACACTAACAGTAGCACGTTTGTGTTGGCTAGCCAAGCTAACAAAGCAGAGGCCTGGTAGGCCTTGCACAGGTGACTAACAGTAGCTCATCAGCGGTTATTGAGATACTGGGAATCACGTTGGCAGTGCAAGCAGCCCCTCTGAGCATCACAACCATAGGTCCATTACCTGAGGAAAAACAGCCACCCCATAGGACACAGCACTGGCCAGATTGGCTAGCTAGGCCCGGGGGGGTGCAAACGTTCCAGGAGGCTGCCAGAATGATTGTAACTCAATCATGAAGTCCGGAGGAAGCGGCAAACCTCTGCTTGAAGCACTGGGGGCCATGATCAAGAAAAATTAAGGGGGGAAGGTGAGCACGCTCAGCCACCCTGAAGATCACAACCCAGTCAGAGAAATCCAGGGCTGGGGGCCCAGATGTAGAGGAATACTCCTGATCAGATGCTGACTCCTCTCTGACTGTTGGGGGTCAAGAGGACAATCCAGGCTGTACAGTGAACAGCCTATGGGGGTGACGCTGGGGCGTCCAGCCACAGGCTCCCATGAGTCATGGGGCCAAAGTGGCTGCCGACAGAATTAATACTGAAATGTGCACAACACCATTAAGCCACAAACCCAAACAGTACCACTGCAGGGTCTCGAGGGGGTGAAGAAGCCTCAAGTAGTGTATGCCCTCATGGACACATAGGCTTTTTTTGGCATTAAAATGTTTGTATAATGTACCACAATATCTCTGATATGCGTCGTAGCTTCGACACAATGAATGTTGAAGTACACACACCCATTAACCACAGACCTGAACAGGGGGTGAACTGACAAGGGGGTGAAGAAGCCTCAGGTAGTGTATGCCCCAGGGGACCAGGGATTGAAATTCTCCTTGAAGCTTGCAAACTCCAGTGGCCACCGGAGGTATTGCAGCCTCTGGTGCCAAAAAGCAAATTTCCCCATTGAAGTCCATTAAAAACTACAAAATTGCCCAAGCCAAATTATACTATTTTGGACAGTTCTTTTAAATTCTAAAATTTCTTCACACCAAACTAATTACTCTCCAGGGACCAATTTATTTTCTGAGCCCCACAGAAGAATTTATACGATTCATTTCATTCCGATTGGGTCCACATGTTTAGGTACCCAGTGTGCATGCTCCTCTGGTTCCAAAAACCATGTTAAGTACCCAGTGCACATGCTCTGGTTCCTAACAGCCTTATAGTCTAACATGGCATCTCCATGAATTGACTTCATGCAACTCTCATCAGAATCCATGAAACCGGTAAGCTGAAGCTGTGTGCAGTTCTTATACAGTCAGTTCCATAAGTATTTGGACAGTGACACAATTTTTGTTGTTTTGGCTCTGTACTCCAGCACATTGGATTTGAAATGGAACAGTGAGGTTAACCCCTTGGCGCAGATGGAAAGTTTCACCTATTTAGGGGGTGCTCTGTTTAAGGCTTAATAACTCCAGGTGTGAGCATTACATAAACTTGCTAAATGGCTTAAATGAAACAAGACAGGTGCACCATTTACAATACAAACTTAGATTTGTTTATTTTTATAATTTAAGTGAAAATAAAGTGCCACAAATGCAAAGAAACTTTGGGAAAAAAAATTTAAAAAAATTTTTTTTTATTTTGCTGAGAGCTACATAAGTGAAATCGGTAATATATATACATTTCCTGGATCATAAACTCCATGTCAACAAGTGTGCAAAATCTGAGGATGAGATGCAGAACTACTAAAGGTCTATGATGCAAAATATAGGCAGTGTACCCTGTTGTCTATTAGTGTCTCCAAATCTATCCCAATGGATAAATTGTGCACTGCTGTAAATTAAGAAAATATGATATATTTAACTACAAATCAACAGTTGTGGCTCATTGGGTCCAAAACCCCTATGCAAAACATGTCATAAAATGAATATAATTAGTTTTATCCATTGTAAAGCATATGCATTTGCTCCTTCTGATGGCTTAAGATAAAAAACATTGATATCACAGTGTTACATGCACCTAAATATGTTGCCTAATCATTCACTCTTGTACCTCAATAAAACATCACTTTTCCCTGTACTCTACAGTATGTATACTTTTGTCCTGGGATTGCATTTTTCTGTAGTTTTAAAAACATTTTTAATGTTCCTATTCATAATGACTCCAAGGAAATTTTTACCTTAATCTACCACATATCAGCGCACAGTAAATTGGAATGAGCATTTGTCATGCCCTAAGAGACAAGTATATACGCCATAGCCTGTATTATGTACGATAACATAAAATAGTAATCTACCATCTGCAAAATGCTGCCAAATGTTCTATCTTCAATGAACATCGGTAGCCTACTATAACGGGGGTGGTTTCGGAGACCCAAACGTGACAGAGGAAGTCTAGAAGCTATCCCCGTAGGAATAGCCACAAAAGCGGAACAATCCGCAATGAGGGAAGGGAGGATTCGCCTCAAGCTCTCAAAATATGAGAGGAGAACAAAGGAGGCGAACTAAACAGAAAAGAACAGAAAACAACCCTAACAGGGTGAATAGACTCGAGAAGCGAGTGGTAGGAAAATAAAATAAAAAGACCTCTCGCTTTCAATAAAGAAAGCAGGGAAAAGAGAGGTAAACAAAGGTACCCCTCCAAAGGAGGGAGAAAGAAGGCAGAAAGAAAAGAGAAAACGAAAGGAAAAAGAGATCCTAAGATCTAAACCTAACTAAATGTGCTAATGGTTTTCTTCCTGCTTTTCCTTATTTGAAACAACAAGAAAAAACAGTGTCCGAAGTCCTATACCTTTACCGGCCAAGTTGGTCACAACAACTGAGCACAGAACAAAGGGCAACACAGGTTTTATATGGCTCACCAGTAGCGAGGGTGCAGCGAATTAAGAATGTCAGAGTGAAGACCTGGAGCTGAGGACGGAAAAATAAAGCAAGGGCATCTTGCTTTATTTTTCTGTGGTCTAGCCACTCCAAGGAGGCACGACCACAGAAATAAAGGAGGGCTGAAAACCCATGACAGGACCCCCCCCCACTAAGGGATGACCCCAGACGATCCCTCAGCCCTCCTGCAGAAATCCCTAATGCTGAGTGCTGGGTCCAAGATGTTCCTGGAGGGGACCCAGCAGCGCTCCTCAGGGCCATAGCCCTCCCAGTCAACCAAAAACAGTACAATAGGTACAATAGGCTCAGGGTGCGATTCCTTGTTGGACCGATCAAAAATGCAACAGCACATCCATTCTTCGACCCTAGCTGGTAAGTTAGTAAAAACCTAAACCAGGCGAAGAATGAAGCACATTGGGCTTGCCGGGAATTGCATGTCTTAGCCTGTTGGATGTACTCCAAATTTTTATAGTCGGTCCAGACTGTGAAAGGATGCTCGGCTCCCTCCAGCCAATGACGCCACGCCTCTAACACCAGCTTGACCGCCAACAGCTCTCGGTCCCCTACATCGTAATTTTTCTTGGCAGGTATTAAGGCATGAGAGAAATATGCGCACGGGTGAAGTTTGCGGTCCAGAGGAGAATGCTGAGAGAGAATGGCTCCTACTCTTAATTTTGAAGCATCCAACACTACTGCAAAGGGGATTGGGGGTGATCAGAATGGGTTCGGAGCTAAACCTTCCTTTTAGCTCCACAAATGCTGCCTCAGCCCTAGAGTTCCACTGGAACCGAGCAGGTGATGTTTTCTTCGTGAGGGCTATGATAGGGGCGGCTACCGTTCTAAAGTTGCGGATAAACCCCCTATAAAAATTAGCAAAGCCGTGGAAACACTATCTCCTTTACTGAGGCTGGCATGGGCCAGTTTTCTACCGCCGAAACTTTCTTGGGATCCATAAGGACTTTTCCGTCCGCCACAATGAAGCCCAAGAAAGAGACGGAGTTCATGTGAAAAGAACACTTCTCTGCTTTCACGAATAGCTGCGCCTTAAGAAGCGCTTCTAAAACCGGTTTGACGTGACCGATGTGAGAGGGAAGATCCGGAGAAAAAATTAAAATATCGTCGATATAAACAAAAATGAATCTCTCCAGCATCTCTCTAAGAACGTTTACTAACACCTGGAAGACAGAGGGGGTGCTAGTGAGGCCGAACGGTATCACCTGGTACTCGTAGTGGCCGTGGTGTGTGTTGAACGCCGTCTTCCACTCATCGCCCTCGCGCATGCGCACCAAATTATAAGCATTGCGCAGATCGAGTTTAGTAAAGACTGATGCCCCCTGCATGCGCTCAAATGCAGAGTTCATGAGTGGAAGCGGGTACCTGTTCTTCACGGTGATGTCATTGAGGCCCTGATAATCTATACAGGGTCTTAATCCCCCATCTTTCTTTTTAACAAAGAAAAAACCTGCACCAGCCGGTGAGGTGGAAGATTTAATATACTCGTTCGCCAGGGACTCCTCAATGTATACTTTCATGGCTGCGCTCTCCGGCGTTGACAAAGAATAAAGGGACCCCCTGGTAGGGACAGTACCTGGGTATAGCTCAATGGCGCAATCGTATGACAGATGCGGAGGCAATGTAGTAGCGCGTTGCTTACTAAAAACCTTGGCGAGGTCCGAATATTCCCCCGGTACATTGGGGGGCAGGCGAAATTTGAGCGCCCCTACTACGTCCGGGGTCTCAGAAGGAATGTCAGATGACATCGCCCATTCAAGCTTGGAAACAGAGAGATTGTCCTCCTCCATGGAACCCCCCTTCACCAAAGGATCCCAAGACAGGCTATCCCCTCCATTCTCTGCGAGCGGGGAGGCAGTACCCTGATCAGAATGAAACTCCGCCTCCTCTAAATCGCTAACAGAGCTGAGCATGGAACCGTCAGGAGTACAGCCCAAAGAGGAATAAAAAACAGGACGACAGTGAGATTGACACTGTAGGCCCCACTGGCGGATAGGATCCCTGTCTCTGCCCCAACTAACATGAGGGTCATGTAAGACTAACCACGAATGTCCTAGAACCAGTGGATAAGACGAGGAATCAACCAAAAAAAATGTATCCTCTCCGAGTGCCCCTGGAAGGAAGTGCACATGCGTACGCACCCCGTAAGCTCCTTAATGGTTCCAGACCCCAAAGGGCGACCGTCGAGGGCAGTAACTTGACGGGAATAAGTGAGAGGATGTGTGGGGATTTTTAATTCCTTAGCCTATTTAGTGTCCATAAAACATTCGACTGTTCCGGAATCAATAAAGGTGTTCATGTTGACGCCGATTCCAGAGCAGTCGGACAGGTAAAAGGGTTCGAAAAGAATTTTGTCTCGCTTGGGACCCCGGTCTCCCTAGTGAGACCCCTCAGTTCCCCCCAGCTTGGGGCACTGTTCCTTAGTGTGTCCCTGGCACTTACAATAGCGACACCAGTTCTGTCGCGGTCTCACCCCCCCAGACTTATGGAGAGGTGACCCATCCACTTACATGGGCTCCTCCTGTTTAGTGGAGGAATAAGTGGAAGCCTCTTCCGAAAATGAGGAGAAATGACAGACAGGGCGGTGTCTACGCCCCTCCTAACGCCAACGCTCCCTGATGCGGTTGTCCAGACGAATCGCCATGGTAACCAGGGCACTGAATGTGGCAGGGGGTTTGAGTACGGCTAAGGCGTCCTTGATGAGCGTGGACAACGCATTGAGAAGTAGTGATTTAAGTGGGCCGTCAGGCCATCCTGTCTCCCCCCGCCAGTGCTCAAAATGTGATAGAAAACGCTGCCACCGTGTCGGTGCCCTGGCGAAGCCGAGTTAATTTTATGGCAGCTTCCTCACCGGAGACATCGTGATCAAAAACCTGCATCTCATCCATTAATTTAATGGGATCATGCATGATAGGGGCGTTGGCCCGAATTAGAGGGTCTGCCCAAGCAAGGGCTTTATCATTGAGCAGGGACAGGATGAAAGCTACCCGGGACTCTTGAGTGGTGAATTGGGATGGTTGGGCTTGGAAGAAAATTAAGCACTGGGTAAGAAAGGCCCGGCACTTCTCTGGTTCCCTGCTATAGCGGGACGGTAATTGGAACTTTGGCTCCTGGGGGCTGAGTAGCAAGGGGACAGGATTTGTGGGTGGTTGTGCGACTTGGGGGGGGGATTGATAGAAAGAGCTTGCACACGGAAACTCTGTCAATCCGAGGAGACTAGTCTCCCTAGTGGTGCAGCTGCTCCATCAATTGGTCCTGCTGAGTCTGGAGTGCAGAAATGCGCTCATCAGCAGTGCCTCCTGGAGCGCCCTGACTGACCAGCGCTTCGTGGACTCCCTGTGGTGTCGCTGGATCATTCATACTGGCTCAGTTGTACTATAACAGGGGTGGTTTCGGAGACCCAAACGTGACAGAGGACGTTTAGAAGCTATCCTTGTAGGAATAGCCACAAAAGCGGAAAAATCCGCGAAGAGGGAAGGGAGGATTTGCCTCAAGCCCTCAAAATATGAGAGGAGAACAAAGGAGGCGAACGAAACTGAAAAGAACAGAAAACAACCCTAACAGGGCGAATAGACTTGAGAAGCGAGTGGTAGGAAAATAAAATAAAAAGACCTCTCGCTTTCAATAAATAAAGCAGGGAAAAGAGAGGTAAACAAAGGTACCCCTCCAAAGGAGGGAGAAAGAAGGCAGAAAGAAAAGAGCAAACGAAAGGAAAAAGAGATCCTAAGATCTAAACCTAACTAAAGTTGCTAATGGTTTTCTTCCTGCTTTTCCTTATTTGAAACAACAAGAAAAAACAGTGTCCCAAGTCCTATACCTTTACCGGCTGGTCGCAAGACAACAACTGTTGGTCGCAAGACAACAACAGACTACAGAACAAAGGGCAACACAGGTTTTATATAGCCGACCGGTAACGAGGGCAGGTGCAGCGAATTAAGAATGTCAAAGCGAAGACCTGGAGCGGAGGATGGAAAAATAAAGCAAGGGCGCCCTCTAGCCTCTCCAAGGAGGCCCGACCACAGAAATAAAGGAGGGCTGAAAAATCATGACACCTACATCAAAAATAAATTTAACGATTGCACTACAGTATGTGAAATGCACTGAAAATGCGAAAATAACAGGGCTATCAAACAAATTGGAAAGACGGCGCTCGAGTGGAAACACGAATGTACATATGTAGCCAGCGAGACCAACGGCATTTTAGACGCAAAAATACTTACATATCGGGAAAGGGAAACTCCCCTCCCTAATGCGTTTTCTATAGCGCTTGCGTAATACCAGACCGTTAAAACGAAAACTGCCGTGACGCTGGGCTGTAGTAAATTGTTCAAAGCACCCAAAAAGACATAGCATACTGTATTGTTCAGTCCTCACTGTAACCCTTTGTACAGCTTGACATGCAGCTTAAACTCCCTCCCAAATTACGCTTGACACAGTTGGTGCAGTTATAAGTCTTTAGTGATGAACGGGATAGGGTAAAACTACAGAGAAAATACAGAATACAATGTACATGTCATATGTCATCACAATGCATGGGGGTATTACGCGTCGACGTTTCAGATAGTGTAATAGCGGTATAAAGTGTTGTATATTTCTCAAACCGATTGTACCAGACAATAAATGACCACTGAATTTTGAAAGGAACATCTCGATGTGTAAAACCAATGGTAGGATTGTATATTTATTTCATATTTAGTAGCATGTATTGCTAGTAGAATACATGGTAGAATGAGACAGTACTTTCACAGTTTATTTTGCATTTGAGTGAGCAGGGCTTTTCACTGCTTTTCTGGCATACGATCAGGCTATTGTTGGGTTTATCTTGTTGCTATGACGTTATTCTAACTTTATATGATGAATAAATATATTTATGAACTCAAACATAGACGCTATTATCCACTATGTCACGCATGGATAGGTATAGACTAAGTGGGGGTTGCTTGTCAAATGGACTTGCTACGGGTAAATAGTGACACTTAGAAACTCCGTATTCGGCATAAATCGTCACAAACCATCTACCAATAAAGTTAAAACAGAGAGTTTGTGATTTCCACTAATAGTTTGGCTGCAGTAGCAACGAATGTCTCAGCTGAGCAAAAAGGTCCAAGGGAGTTAAGGAAAAGAGGTTCCTTTCAGCTTTTGAATGTTTGTAACAACAAACATGTAATCCCATTAAACTCAATATAGGTTATTATAACCGGAAAGATACCAGTCGTAACACTGATTGAATTTCAAAAAGGAAACGACAGTGAACTGCCTAAATAACCATGGTAAACAAACTCTTTGATTAACATTACTAGAAATGTGCGCACGCATCACTCAGTAAGATCAATCGCAAAATACAATGCCACACATTGCTGAAAGTGAAACTATATATCAGTGGTAAAACTGATATAGTTTGAAAAGGACAGCAATGAGCCGCTTAAACAATCGCACTGAACAAATACTATGGATTTATCCTACCTGATAAACAGTAGATTATCACAACTGCAACACAACCCATTGCTGAGGGAGAAAAAGCCTTGGGTAGCATACTTCTTTTTAAGAAGAGGCTCCGGTCAGCAGTGCGAGAGACCAAGTGGCTCTGCAATTTTGCAGATCCAGACGAAGGCCAAGATTTAACAGTCTCATGCTCAATCTTGAGGAGGCAAAAAGAGAATGGGTGACAGACACGCACCATATTTATGGTGGATGTGGTGTCCGCCCTGTAGTGGTTGTGGGGAACATGCCTCTATATTCCTACATGTGGAGTATTACTCATGCAAGGTGTTTACATATACATTTAGCAGTAATGGTGATAGACAATTAAAACATGTTCATCTTACCAGTCTTCACCCGGGCACCTTAAATGTAGAAAATATTCTCGACGGGGCACCATAAATGTAAGGAATATGCCTCTATATATATATAAACTCTTACATGGGATGCCAGAAATATAGGGTTTAACTATGGAATAATGAGGTTTACCCTTATTATTCTTAAGTTAGGTTAAAATTAAATCAGTCTCATTTGATTATTACGGATTATAATTACTGCTACTTCAATTTACCACCAAAGCACTAATAATTCATAAGGGTTGAAGGTATTACATTCTAATGATTAGGTTTGACTCAGCTCTCGTGTTCATATGACATCAGACACCAGGTTTAACAAAAATAGATTTATTAAACAAGGGAAAAAAATTAATATTACATTCTACTAAATAGACAGACTAAAATCCTAAGCTATGCCTGCGATGTTTGATCAGTCTTACTGAAGTCTGCGGTGAGTCGATTACAGCTGGCTTGTCTGTGAGGGATGGTCAGGGTGTCTCCTTTGTCTTTCTCCTGGTTTGCGTCTTTGTCCGATGTCGTCTGGTTATTGCCTGCGTCTTTGTCCGTGGCTGGAACACACCTCTGTCGGATTTGTGTTAATTCAGATATATGGTTAGATGCCGTAGGCAAGCTAACCCGTTCCTTGAGTCTCTTTCCGCGGCCCACCTTTGTAGCTGTGTAGCTAGTAAAAGGGGGAAGAGAAAATGGAGTGCTCTTGTGCAGGCAGCTGTGTGCAGCACGATCGAGGAAGAAGAAAAAGTGAAGTGAATAGGGGGAGAGAGACTGGAATTCTTCTCTGCTTTATGGTTTTATGACCCTTACTCGTATTTCCGAGCTACAGGATTGGCTACGGAAGTCACGCTGGGGTCCATTTTGAACATGTGGCTTGTGTTACCTGTGGAATGAATGGAAACGTAGTCTGTTGTCCCTACATGGTGGTTAATTGGCTATTCAGTTTCCTTGCAGCTCACCCTCTCGGTGAGGAGGACCCATACCGTGGCGTGTTGACCGATATTAAATAGAACCTTATTTTACTTAGACATTCTCTCATATTGTTTAATATGCTTCAAAGGAATAAATACCTTATAAATAAAATATGCTAAATGCTACAAGTTGCACAAGCACTTTTTTTCTCCCCCCACAGGTTTACAAACAAAATGGCGCACCCCAAGCCCCCCTCACCCCTTCTACCCCAATACCAATCCCCGGTCATAAATCATGTGTCAAAAGTCATAAATCAGAGGTCAGAAATCAATTTGACATGAGGTGTATCATATTTCTTTCTGACACTGGTCATACTAACATTATGTGACAGTAGACTGAGGGGTCTATACGGGATGTTATTTTGTAGGGGTAGCCAAAGTATTTGCACACGCTATCATTTCACACTTTGTGGGTGAGCAACTAAGAGTCATTATGTAAATTACTCCAGCCACAAACAGCCATATTTAAATGAAATGTTGCGCGTTTGGAATGGTTATACTGTAAGAAAACGGTGAAAAGACTGGCCGCAATGTTCCTGTTAATAAAAAAATATTTTAAAAGTTTGTATTCGGCAAATATTCTATTCTAATCTAGCAAAACATTTATGTGTTTAGCAGTGCAGTATTTATTCAGTTTGGAAATACAAAGTTATCATAGTAGGAATTTGCATGTAAATTAACATCAGCAACACGCTGACTGCTTGTGAATTCAAGCTACTTCACAAAGCACGTTAATCTGTAGCCTATAGGCTATATATAGAAAACTTTTTATCCAGTGAAAATAAGTTACAAGTTACATCTAACAAACTCCATAGTATTTTTCAGGTCCCATGCATAGGCCGTCATGATGCGAATCTGAAATGTAGCCTACGTTATTTCCTCAGTTTAGGCTATTTAAAATAGGCTAGCTACACACTGCATGACCAAACCATTTTTAAAAAGCAAGACAGAGAGAGGGAGGCAAGTTAACATTGAATCTTGAGTTATATGATTTCATACAATTTTCTTAAATAATGTAATGATCAAAATAACCAAAATTGGTGCCAAATATGTGTTATAAAAGGAACTATTTTTTTATTGATAGAATCAATTGTTTTCAGAACTAACGACCTAGGGTTTTTCATAGCAGTGCACTTAAATAGAACTAGTAACCAGAAATAGAATTAGCGACGAGGGGTTTTCAGTTCAAAAATAACTACCAGCCAGCAGTTTTGCTTGACAATTTATATTCAATATTTATATTCAATAAATATGAAAGTAACTATATATAGTTGGATGAAGGCCCAAAAAAGATCTGGGGGCCTTCATCCAACTCCGTTGAGGCACCTCCGCTTCACGTCAGGTGGTTCTTTGCCTCAACGTCGTGCGGTTAAAACCGTGTAATCCACTCCTCGTCGTGGATTATTGGCATAGGTGTCATTTACGCTGGGGACGCTGGGGACATGTCCCCACCACTTTTTGAAATGGCCAATTTTGTCCCCACCACTTTTTAAAAATATAATTTGTTAAAAATGTTCTGAAAAATAGCGTGAACAAAGAAATGCAATAAATGAGAACGCTTTGAGAAAGGTTTATTTGCACAATAAGAGAACATACTGTACAATGCAATGTAAATATAGAAGAAACAAATCTGTGTGTCTGTGTGGCGGGGGGGGGGGGGGGGGGTCCCCCGAATGTTGTTTTTTTTTATCTGAAAAAATTGTCCCCACCACTTTTCAAAACAAAGTGACGCCCTTGATTATTGCTTACATATATAAACAAGTAGTGAATGTTAACAGCACACAAGCATATTTAGATGCTCATCAAATTTTTTGAGCTTGGATTATGTCCTTTGTATTGAGCCTAATGTAGCGTTCATGACCACCGGCCCATGCTTTGAGCGTGACCGTTGGGACTTTAGGAGCTGCCATGGTAGCTTCGTCGATCCTGACTCAGTGGGTGGTGTAACGTTCAGGAGGGAGCCCACAGTTTTGTCAGAGACGAGACAGTTTTGCACAGAACCAGGAGTTGGACAAGTCATTGCCAGCATTAGTCATGAACAGAGGCTCCACTCCTCATTCACTAAACTTGTTTGAGCGCCTGTGTTCCAGAGTGCCGTTGTTGTGATGTAATTCACGATGCAGTGCACCAAGCAGTGCCTTCCAGTGAGTTTCAGTAATTTTGCATCCTGCTTAGGTGTGAATCATCTGTTTCCTTGTATGTGCTAGGGCTGCACAATTAATTGTATATTCATCGCAATTATGATTTTGGCCGCTGTGATATAATCGCAAAGGTCACGATTACTGCATCCCATTTACCATTCCTGCTGTGTCAAAATCAAGCTTTCCCAGCTAAAAACTGCACTATTCAGCGAATGAGCACTGTAACCAATCAAATATTTCACAAATCACACGTTGCAGTAGGCTACAAGAAAAAAACTGTTAAATATAAATAATTTAAAAATGGCTGTATATTGTTTATGTGTGTGAATAAAAAAATGTTCCAAAGTTGTGTTACATTCACTTTATATAAAAAAAAATGTTTGTATGTATAGTCCTGTTTGATTTATTGTTAAAATTGAGAAATATTTAGGCTAGATTTATTTATGTTTAAACAAAATAAGTATTCTATTGTGATTCCATTAATCGCAGTTAAAAATCACAATATCAAAGAAAATAATCGCAGTTATTATTTTTCTCATAGTCTTGCAGCCCTAGTATGTGCCCCCTTTCCCATTTGCAGTGTCCTGGAGCGTTGTGAGCATTGTTTTGTTCGGCACCTCGGCTCCCTGCCGGAACTTCCCTCGACTCATTCGCAGTTGTTTTTCTATTGTCTTCTAACCTTTGCTGGTGGCTTCTCTGTTGGGTCACATCCTGCCCCTCTACTGTGGCCCCAGTCCATTTCCCGGGACCGGACAGGGAGCTTGGCACCCACGGGATAGGTGTCCAGCTTGTCCACACCTGAAGCAATGGTCACATATCTCACCTATCCCCAGTTCCTGACAGGACCTGCACCTACACTTGGGAGGTCCTCGTCTTGATGCTTGCTGAGAGTTATGTTCCATTTCCCGTATCGCCCTCATTTCTGCCTTCAGTTCATTCACGAGTAACTGAGTGTCCTCTCCCATGGTCTTTCCCATTTCCTCTTGGAGCCGCTGTTGGATTGCCCTTTAGCAGTGTCGTTAGTATCTGATGAAACACCTTGCCGGTCATCACTCACCTCTAAATTATGCTCTTCAGTTTCTGCTGTCTCTCTTTCTCCCAGCTTGCTGCTTCGCTCAGGAATTCTTCAATGTATCCCAAGTCGTCCAAGTGGGGCTTAAGAAATTGTATTATCACTCTGCAACCCTGTACTAATAGCTCTGGGGAATTTCCTTTTGACAGGTCAGGTTTAAATTGCTCCCCTTCTTCTCTAGATGCTAGCAGTAACTTCTTTTTTTGTTCTATTGCACAAAAAATCAAGTTCTGAGCTGATTCTCTGACCCCCTGAGAAATGTGAATAAGCCTCTGGTAGAGATCAGCAGCATCCTCCTCGCTATAATGACCCTTTAGGATGGTCTTCAGTTGACTCAGTGTCAGGTCGTACTTCACTTCTATCATGTGCTTCAAGCTCAGCCCTAGACTCACCGCTTTGATGACAGCTTCAATGAGTTCTGCATGGCTATTTCCCCTGTGGATATCTATGTAAATCTGGTGCATGATTTTAGTGTAGGTGAGTTTATCCTTTTGATCCCCCTCACCAATCTGGCCCTGGATCTTGAATTTTTTCCGAATGGTAACCCTGGTGAGCCTTCCCGCTTTCTGGTCAGGCTCTGGCTGTCTCACCCCTGGGCTGCTTCCTGTTGCTGCTTCCAGTGTTCGGCTAAGTGATGTCAGTCTTCCCTCTAATGCCTTCCGTGAGCTCTCTTGATACTCTTCTAGCTGGCTGTACTGGTAGACACTTTAGTTGGTGCCCTTCCTGTGCCCGCTGTGTTTCTGTTTCTGTTTTCTTAATGAAAGACAGAAGGTCATGCATGTACTCACATGCTTGCTCTCCTCTAATTCATCCAACTTGTCGATATAATTAACGTGACAGTTATTTTATATTTTTTTCTCTAAGTTTGACTCATTCAGAGGAGGTAGCTCAGGCCCAATTGGCAGGCTCGCCAATATGCTACACCCTTGTTTTGGGGAGGTATTGAACAAGCAGTTGAAGGAAGGGGGCAGGAGATGGAATTCTCAGACTGATATTGTTTACTGAAACACGTGAAATCAGGTTTATCAGAGTATCAGCTTGCACATACACAGTAATTCACTACTAGTGCAGCATAGAGGTCTGTCTGTCTTCCCGTTTCACTTTTTAAAAAATATAAATCAAATCACCTATGGCAGTCACAATACATGGATCAGATAGCTAGCTAACATTGTTTATATGTTGCCACTGTATCAACACACTCACTAAAATAGAATCCTGGAAATATACAGTTAAACACCTTAGCTATCAGTAAAGCATTAATATTGGAATTATGAAAGTATATGAAATACAGATTTATTCAGATTTCAGTTTTTTTTTCACCACAGCCATTCATCAATGGTAATCTCGTTTTCAAACATGATATAACAATTCTCTACAATGTGCAAATTAAATAAAGTATTTAGACATCTTCAGGATTATATTAAAAATAAAAAACTGAAATATCACATTTACATTGCTTTAACGTATTTTTAAAGTATCATATTTAATATTTGGTCACATATGCTTTGCATGCTTTGCATACTTCCTGAAGTCTGTGACCCATCAACATCAAAAGACTCGATATCTTATTTTCAGGTACTGTTACAAGCAGGGCCTGAAACTAACTTTTTTTTTTCAAAGTTACCAGCCACCAATTATTCTCACTAGCCAAAATAAATTGAGGCAAAAAAGAACACAGAACAACATTTAAAATACTATATTTCTGCATTTAATGAAACACAAACATAACATAGAGGCAGTGAGAGCTACGTTACTACAATACTTCTTCTTAGCCTCAACAACGTTAACGTTACCGGTTTTGCTGCCAGCTGTCTCTCTCCTCTCTGTCTCACTGGGTATTTTAACCCCTGTGATGTGTCGCCACATACTGCTAACGTTAGCTAGATATAATAATGTTAAATCTAGCTCGGTGTTTCGTAGATATTTTGGCTGCCTCTCTCGTAGCTAAAGTTGGCGTTAAAAATAGCACTTCACTCACTGACTGAGGTAACGCTAGCTAATGTTCGCGAGATGCTCTACAGGGGCTCTCAACCGGCTTGGCCAATCAGAGCACTGCTGAGAGCAGTCCCAGGTAATTATGGGAGTCAAAGTATTATACATAATTGACTGTTGTACTTGAGAAGCTTAGTTAAACTACAAAATCGTTCATAACCATGAAAAAGGTGTAATGTCCCAAAGTCCTTTGGCTACCCGCCAAGGTGGCGGGTGGAATTCGTCAACCCACACGCCAATGCGAGTTTCTACCCGCATTTGGCGTGTGGCGGGTGTTAATTTCAGGCCCTGGTTACAAGTGATACTATAACCTCTCTGCGTTTGAATGGATTTCTATGGGAATTGGGGGGGTGAGCCTAGATTCAGCTGTAAATTACACTGTACATTATGGAACACATGGCTGGCTAAATGGCTGTAAGTCATCAAGGGTCTCAACTATCGAACAAGCCCTAAACCATCACTCTATTGCCACATATGGAGTAGATGTGGATGGATTACCGTTACCGTGACTTTCGACACCGGCCAAGCTGTATTCTGTGCAAGAACTACCACACAATCGAGTGTAGGAACATTATGTGCACAACGACGGTGAAGAAAATCACATCCAAGTGTAAACTGAAAAGTGAAAATCAGTTGAATCATGCATTTTCACTAACTCTTACACAATAAAAATATAAAATAACTATATATTTATGTATGATGCTCAATAAATAAGTCATGCGATTTTTTCCCCTGTAAATTCTAAGCATCGGTGCTGTCAGTGCTGCAGCCTGATTAAATATGTACTGGGCAGCAGAAAGGCTTCTCAGGCTGGCTGGTAACATTAGCTATTCATATACAGTCACGCCGGAAAGTCTGCACACTCCTTTCACCTTCTCCACATTTTATTACGTTACAGACTTATACTACAATAGATTGAGTTCATTTTTTGCCTCAAACATCTACACACAATAGCCAATTATGACGAAGTGAAAACAGGTTTTTAGAAAATATGCAATTTTATTTTACTGACAAAAATAGGTTATTTAGGGGTTACATATCTGTACACACCCTTAGCCTAATACTTGGTTGCTGCACCTTTGGCAGCGATTACAGCTTCAAGGCGTCTTGGGAAAGAAGCTACGAGCTTGGCACACTTGTTTCTGGACATTTTTGCCCATTCCTCTTGGCATATCCTTGCAAGCTCCGTCAGGTTGGATGGGGAGCGTCGGTACACAGCTATTTTCAGCTCTTTCCACAGATGTTCAATTGGATTCAGGTCTGGGCTCTGGCTGGGCCACTCAAGGACATGCACAGACTTTCTCCGAAGCCACTCCAAAAGTTCAATTTTGGTTTCATCAGACCAGAGAATCTTGATTCTCATGGTTTGAGAGTCCTCTAGGTGCCTTTTAGCAAACACCAAGCGGGCTGTGATGTGCCTTTTACTAAGGAGGGGCTTCCGTCTGGCCACTCTACCATAAAGGCCTGATTGGTGGAGTGCTGCCTGGATGGTTGATGTTCTGAAAGGTTCTCCCATCTCCACAAGGATACGCTGGAGCTCTGTCAGAGTGACCCTCGGGTTCCTGCTCATCTTCCTGGCCAAGGCCCGTCTTCCCCGATTGCTCAGTTTGGCCAGGCGGCCAGGTCTAGGAAGATTCTTGGTGGTTCCAAACTTCTTCCATTTACGAATGATGGTGGCCACTGTGCTCTTTGGGACCTGTAAAGCTGCAGAGATTTTTCCGTACCCTTCTCCAGATCTATGCCTTGGCACAATCCTGTTTCTGAGGTCTGCAGATAATTCCTTTGACCCCATGGCTTGGAGTTTGCTCTGACAAAGGCAAAACCTGTATATTTTGATATATGTTACCACAAACCAATATTGGCCTAGTGGTTAGTGTTCAGGGTTTGTATGCATGAGATCCGGTTTCGATCCCTGCCCGGTACCAAAGAACAAATTTATTTTCGACAAAAACAATGTGAAAATGTTATACTTTTTATTTATAAGACTGTTATTTAAACATTGAAACATGTTATTGAAACTTTTTATTGCAAAATTTACAATAGTCACTTAAATGTTTCACTTAAACGTTGTAAGTCAGATGACACCACTGCAGGTAATGTTATTCCATTTGTCACACAGAGAAAATAGTTTTAATGCAAAATATCATCTGGTTAAGATCACGTTGTTGCATTAATGATAAAAAAAATATTAAAAACTGTGTCAGTGCTGCACGTTCTCAACACACATTGTTTCATAATTTTGTAGTTTCACTCCTCTCAGTCGAAGGAAACCACTCAGATAACAATTAACACTGTTACATTAAACGGCTAGGCCTATGGCTCAATGCTTTAGATCAAATTAGATCAAATGATACCTGATGTTGTACATTTTGAGTAACCAATGAATACTTGGTAGCAGCTGTAAATAATGCCGAGCTCACGCCACAACTTTTGCCCCGATTCTGACGTCAAAGACGAACTCCCGACAAATTTTGCAGTCGTATGATAATTTTTTAAAAATCTGCCAGAAATCTTGGTTCCGTAGGCTGGAACGGTCTTTTGATGTGAGATGGTCAAAGACGCGACTATTTCTGTCGTGAACCAGTCTGAACCTCGTCAGGAGAGTCCACGATCATTTCAAACTGGTTTGATTTTGTCGGCAGTCCTGGCTGACCTGCAGTGATGCATCATTCAACAGCCAATGAATGAGCGCACTACAAATGCAACAAAAAACGGTTTGAAATGATCCATACTTCTGTAGCCTTGGCAATTGTGCGTGGAAATTCGACCTCTTGATTTAGTCCTGTAGAGGTCATGTAGAAATCGTGTCATGTTTATTCTCTGTCTTCCTAAAATTGCCAAGTGAGTGCTGTATCGCGCAGCGATTTTTTGAAGACTGTCATTTCAGCTTCTCTCCTCGGACAGGATTTTGTAAAGATTTAAAAGTTGTGTAGTGTGAGCTTGGCTTAAGTAAAAGTACCACTGTTCCCACCCCAATCCTCTTATCCCAACAACAAACATAATTGCAACCCACAGAACCCCAAGGGAGGAGTGGGAGCCCCCATAAGGAACCTGACTGCCCCCTAGCCCACCCTTGCATAAAATATGTGACTCCAACACCAATATGACCCAAAGCCATAACATCTAAGACCCCTGTAATCAAATTAATCTTGGCCTACCCCTCACGGTCCAAGTTTAATGAAACAAGAAAACAGTCAAGACAAAAAAAATCCATTCCAGATGGGGGAGAGATTTTTCTCAGGCCTATGGAACTCCTCAGCTTCATGTGGCAACATAAACTGCAGTTGAGTGTTCCCATGGAGAACCTTCAGTACAGGGGTACAAAAGAAAGGACTGGACCCCCGCTTCCCTCAACGACTTCCTCACTCCCGTAAAAGCTCTTCTCCATTGAGCTGTAACTGGGCTGAAATCAAGGTAGAAGCGCAGCACTGTACCCTCAGATATGGGCCCGGACAACTTCTTTCAGTAGCAATTGCTGATCCGCGTATTGGAGAAACTTAAAATTCATGACCCGGGGCTTCTCTCGGCCTGCTGCAGATTGTCCTCCCTAAATGCAATGTGCTCTTTCAATAGGCAGGTCTCGCTGTGCTAAGTTTGGTAACCATTGGGGATTGTCTTATTCAAAAACCCAACTGGGTCATCCTGTTCAGAACACTTTGCTAAGCCTACAAGTCTAACATCGTCTTCAAGCTTGGTGACTTTACGTTCCTGAGCGTCCAGTCCTGTAGCTTGCACATTGAGAAACTGTTTTTGTAGCGGTCTAATTGATTTCTGAATGGTTGTAGCTTGGGGGTTCAGATTTTCTGTGATTGTTCCAATCTGAAGGGACACCGTTGCTAACTCCGCTTACATAAACTGTATCTACTGAAGTGGCTTTGCAGAACAGCAATTTTCTGGTGAGCTAACCATTTCTTGATAGATTTTTGGGTTCACTGTCTTTGTAAATCCATTGGCAGCCAAGTTTAAGTTTCCTGGCATGAGGAAACCATGCCTTTGGCCAAAATGTTATAGTGTCGTTAGGTACATTAAAAAAATCGCAGTGAAGACAGATAGTTATAACGTCTTAACAGTCATCACATGTGAATGTGCAGAATATATACATTTATATATGGCTTCACATTAGGTGCAAAAGTATAATTAATCAATCTCATAAAATTAACTATTAAATCATGATGATGAATTTCAATGTTAACTATTAAAATAATAATCAATAACTTAATCTGAAGGCGTAGGTTCTTTTGGAGGATCGGCTCAAATGTTTATCGAAACAACAATCAGACCGACCACCAGGTTTAACAAACTACAATTTATTAAATAAAAAACACGTCTAAAACTAACATCCTAAAAGCAGCGAATGATACGGAAAAGAAAACGAAGTGTAGACAAAGAATGAGGCATATTAGAATTCACAGTTCTCTTTCTGTATGTGCGCCAGAACATGTGGTGTTCAGAGATCACGACGTGTCTTGAGGGGGAAATACAAATCTAGCTTTAGCATGAAGCTAACGTGGCCTGAAACATAGCGTGTATTGTGGCTATAGAAATTCAGCTACGTCTAGCTAAATTCCAGGCTCATATCCGTTTACAGGCATGGGATCCTATATTTAATGGGTTAGGTATTAGTACAAAGGGAGATTGCATGCACAGATCTCGATTTAAAAGGGAGGCGGATTGTAAATTAGTGTTAGAGTCAATTCGAGTAGGCTCTGTAACTTTAGCTTATGCGAGGCTAATTGGCTGTCGATAGCCTGCTGTGTTAAATTATAAATTAATGTTACTCTAAATACACACAAGGAATACATTCAAACATGTAATTACATTGTGTCATAGTTATTAGCAGCCTCTGCTGTTTCTGCATTCGGTTTTCTTTTTGGTGTCGTTGGGACGCTCTATCAGATTTTTTCTGCCTCCATTCCGGTGTTTGAATCTCGCCCGGCAATTATTCCTTTCACCTGTTTTGGATTTCCTGCCTATTATAAATAGCTCAGGACTTCCACCTTCCGGCACTTCGATATTGTCTTTGCTATGTTGACAACGAAGTCGGTAAGGTATAGGAAATTCGGTCACTGCATTTCTGGTTTGTATGAATAAGAAACGGAGCAAGTCCGGTTATAGAATTATGATTAGAATCGTTTTCTCTTTTCTTTCCAATCTTTCTTTGTCCTTTATTCTTTTTACCTGTTACCTTTTGTGTTCAGCTCTTTCGCCACAAGAGCTTTAGATAACAGGTCTTTTCTGTTCTTTTCCTTCACTCGTTCTATCGAGTTTTGCTTTGTTTCTCTACCTCCTGTTACGCCTAATGATTTAGTGTGTGAGGTTTTTTTGTTATTCATTCTCACTGTTTATCAAGACTCGCCTCCTTTTGAGGTTGCTTTGATTTGGCTTGTGCTAGGGAAGTTTTGCTCCCATTCTTTTGTTTACCTATTTTACCCCTGTTGCGGGTACTTCCACGTTTGTGGCGTATCTTTCTAAGATACGCTTTTAGAATCATTTTCGGTCACGTCTGGTTCTCCGAACCTTAACACAACCCTCACACATTGACAATAAACAAAAGTTATCCTAAACTATTGCCTGGATGTTTGTGTCAGTCTTACTGTACTGGAATAGCTACACAGGCTGGTTCCGTGGCTTTGATGTGTCCAGAAAGTTCTGTCTTTTGGCAGCGTCTCTGGATTGGATTGTCTGTTTTCTCCATCCTTTGGTGAGTGTTGCTGGAAGATTTTTGAAGAAGATTTGCTGGTCCTTTGTCCTTCGGCAAGTTGTTTCTTGAACTCTTTGCGTTGATGCGTGGTAACTTAGGCTACGCACGTTTCTCCGGTTGTCACTTTAAAGCTACGTAGTGTGACGGTTACGGCTCGGACACGCTAACAGATATGACCGCAGAGACTGAACGATTCTCTCTGCCTATACGTGTCCACCTCCCCAGCTGAGAAGGTGCAGTGCGCGTATAACTTGGAGCATCAAGTGAGT
Organism: Synaphobranchus kaupii; assembly: GCA_029718625.1. Taxonomy (NCBI): domain Eukaryota; kingdom Metazoa; phylum Chordata; class Actinopteri; order Anguilliformes; family Synaphobranchidae; genus Synaphobranchus; species Synaphobranchus kaupii. The sequence continues at coordinate 17,209,145 of CM056398.1, forward strand.
AAGAGTGTAAGCTAAGAAGTGGTAAGAAGGGAGAACAAGAAGTTTGCTCAAAGTTTTATAGAACCCGGAACTCAGTTCTGATTGGTCAAGTCCTGCCCAGGATCACATGACCCTGTACCGGTCACATGAATGCGAGTTGATTTCCATTTTTTTTTGTTTTATCTTTATTGGTACACGATTTGTGACCACTCTGCCAAATATGGAGTTTCTAAATATCACTATTTTCCCGTAGCAACTCCATTTAACAAGCAACCCCCGGCCAGTCTCGCCTGCAACTATACCTACCCATGTGGGACATAGTGGACAATAGCGTGTATGTGTGAGTTAATAAATATATTTATTCATCATATAAAATTAGAATTCCGTCATAGCAACAAGATGAACATTAGCCTGCCAAAAAAGTATGCCAAAAAAAGCTGTGAAAAGCCCTGCTCACTCAAATGTAAAATAGAGATGTGAGATTACTGTCTCATTATACCACGTCATTCTATATGAAATATACAATCCTACCATTGGTTGTACACATAGAGATGTTCCTTTCAAAATTCAGTGGTTATTTATAGTTTTGGTGCAGAACCCCCATATGCCCTACCTGCAGCTCTGAAGTATTTCACGTCATTCCGGTTTTATTCGCAACTGTTTTATCCGATGCTTTCTACAATAAATTACACCCCAGCGTAACAGAATTTTTAATCTAGTCAATGCACTATGACGCAAACAGCTACAGAAAACGCATTCGCTGACGGGTGTTTTTCCTGCTTGTACTGCTTGTAATATGTGGTTCTTCTCGCTGGCTATATATGTACGTTCGTTTTTCCACTCGATGACTGTCTCGTCCAGTAGGCTATGTTAGAGATGGTTATTTTCACATTTTTAATGCATTTCACACACTGTGGTGTGAGCATTCATTGCTCAGTCATGTTTTATGTTTGATGTACTGACTTTCATTGAAGCTAGAACATTTGGCAGCATTTTCCTGTTGGTGGAATATTATTTTCTTGTAATGTTATCGTACATAAAATAGGCTTTAGGCTTCGTATCTTCCTGAGCTATACTTGTCACTTAAGGAATGGAAAATACTCATTCCAATTTACTGTGCGCTAATATGTGGTCGATTAATGTCTAATTTTTAAAGTTTCCTTGCAGTCATTATGAATGGGAACATAAATGTATTTTTTTTAAACTACAGAAAAATGTGATCGCAGGGCAAAAGAGTACATGAAAAAGTGATGTTTTATTGAGGTACACGAGTGAATGATTAGGCTACATATTTAGGTGTGTGTAACAGTGTGATATCAATGTTTTCATCTTAAACCATCAGAAAGGGTTGTATATGCTTTATAATGGACAAAACTAATTTTATTCATTTTATGACATGTATTGGAGAGGGTTTTGGACCCATAGATATCTACCCCCTATAATGATGAAAAGATAGTAATTCCTACTTGAAAATTATGCAAAAGTGAGTTTTTTTTATCCAAAACAGTTGATTTGCTGTTAAATATATCAGTATTTTATGATTTAGAGCAGTGGACAATTTAGCCATTTGGATAGATTTGGAGACACCAATGGACAACAGTAGTTCTGCATATCATCTTCAGATTTTGCACACTTGTGTGAGTTTATGATCCAGGAAATGTATAGAATTACACATATGTAGCTCTCAGTATTTCATTGCAAACTAAAGAAAAATGTTTATTTGGACTTAAATGATGAAAATAAACAAATACAAAGTTTGTATTGTAAATGGTACAACTGTCTTGTTTCATTTAAGCTATTTGCCAAGTTTCTGTGATGCACACACCTTGAGATATAAAACCTTAAACTGTGAGAATATGTGAGAATTGTGAGAATTGACCAAATTTGCGCAAAGGGGATAACCAAATCCCCCAGACGAGTAGAAGCAAAGCAACGCCATAACATCAAAGATCCTCCTGCAGTCCCAATAAAAGAAACGCCGTGACACTTGCTCACTCCGGATTGGAAGAACCAGGTAATCTTTCCGAGGGAATCACTTGGCTCATTGTGGTTTTTTTCACTTATGCATGTGTAGGCTTAACACAGCTCCTACAGAAACAGGCAGCCTAGCCTGCTCTCACGTCCAGAACTACGATCCTGACAGGGCTCTGAGTGACTACATCTCCAGGCTTGAGGCACTGCAGAGGAGACTGGGAAATGTGCAGTCAGGTAACTTTTAACGTATACCTATCCAATATAATCCTTGTAAAAGCAATGTTGTGCTGAGCGATAAAGTCGCCCACTTTTCGAGAAGTAACCAATATGTACTAACTAATCACATAAACTCAGTGAAGTGGGTTCTTATAGATATATTAGCCCCTTTTCCACTGTGGGTCAAACCTAGTGCTTGAACTTAGTTCCAGGGTTCCTGGGCCCTTTCCACTGTGCTGGGCTAGGCTTAAACAGGGCTTATGATGGAACTTAAGCCGTGCTACAAGCCCTCTCCAACGATCAGGGCCACAGCGCATTACATACTGGTCCTGCTACAACGCTCAAACAACCCATCATCTGTCTTTTTAACCCTTCACTTCACAAAATCTATCTTTCGTCATCACTAACTAACCAGCAAGCTATCTATGCCGCAAAACACAAAACGAATGGACCTCAAAAGAAACAAAAGCACAAATATATGGAGCGAATAAGATATTCAAAACACTATATATGTCTTCTGGCATTGTGAGAAATTACATTGTATATAAATTAATTGTGGGATAGCTCCAGTAAGCTGGGATGTAAAACAAGTGAAGCAGAAACTTAAAATTGAAACGGCAGTATCAGAAAACAATAACAAATGCAGGGCTGGACAGATAATGTTTCCATGGTTTGACATTTATTGCATGCAATGCTTACACAAAACTCAGAGAACGTTCGTAATTTATTTTAAATTAATAATTTATTATTTTATTGGCATAACGTTACCTGAGTTACGCTTGGTAGTTACAGCTGTTACTAAAACTACATTTTTTACACTTACTTGTTTGCTTCGATACTCGATACGATACGCAAGTTAGGAAACGTTTTTGGCTAATATTATGTGCTACCTCTGGCCTAACTGGCCAAGTTACCTAGCTACAATGGGGATAGCTGGCACAATCTTTTCTTGGAGTTGTTCAAGTCCAAGTTGTTCTTTGATAAATATATTTGCTTGGCATAGCTGACTACTTACACTGACACTTATTTTCTTGATACTAGCTATAGCCAATGTACAAATGATGGCACATTATATTATGTTAGAACCAATTCTTTTATTAGTTAGGACAATAATGCATACTATGCCTACATGAAACTCGGATAATAAAGCGCACAATCTCGACCGACTCCATTATTATTTTTTTGGCTTTGCAACGTGAAACTGACGTTCTGCTTTGTTGGCATGGTTACAGCTGGGTTACTACAGCCTGGCTGAATCCCAGTGGAAATGCTGCAAGAACTGTAGCCCGAGCGCTTTGGTTCCAAGCTTGAGTTCCTGGGCTTAAGTTCCTAGGCTTTGGTGGAAAGGGGGCTATTGAGATTTCTCATGATCTGACTGTCCTGAGACAATCAGTCAATTAGCAAGAGAGCTCCCATATTATGTATTACTCAATCACTACAATGAGGTAACAATAGGACCACATATGTGACCCGATGCAGACTTCAGATACATGTCTCACATCCGACCATTGGGCACAGGAGAGACAAAAGACGTAATAAAACCACTATCCGGTCAAAATTGAGTTAATACCAGCATCGCATTCCTGAATATCAAATCTACCATTCACCTAAATTTCAAGATTCAAATCGTTGTGTAAATATGTGAAATTTTGTAAATATAGGGACTAGTTAGACCTCCAGAGCCCACCACACATAAGAAAAAAAACTTTGTCTCACCATAAATGTTCGAGTTCCAAACACAACTTTTGCGTGTTCAAACATGTCTGTCATTGATATGGTTTTAAAGAGATAGAGCAACGTAATACTGATGCTCTAGTGTTATAAATTATTCCTTTATAATGACAGAAAATGCAGTTCTTTGTTCAAATGAGCCTTTTTTCTTCTTCTGTGGAGTGGAAATGATGTACAAGCACTGAGTATCATGGATACTGTAGTATTTGAAATACCAAACTAACAAAAAAAACAATGATTTCTCATAAACAAAGTTAAATTTTTATGACTTTTAAATAATCACTTTTAATCATTTATGCCTACTTGTATGGAACACCGGGAGTGCCACAATGGTAAATAAATAAATAAATAAATAAAAGAATTAATTAATAAATGTGGAAATATAAAAATTTATAAATACAATTATTTGGAAATAAATAAATAAATCTGAGAATGAATATAGAAATGTAAATGTATGTGCAATTCATTTAAGGTATTACATTTATTTCTAATGTATTTATTTCCATATATATTATCCAATTTATTTCCCTATTTACTTATTTATTTACATATATATTTACTGATTTCCCAACCAGCACAATCCGTCAATGCCTTAGGATGGTTTAACCATAATGTTTGTGAATAAAGCTCTTTTCCCTCAACTTATTCATGACTCAAACTAAGTATTCAACAGTTACCAACTTAAATAATTTCACTGATGTTAAACAGTCACATGATACATAGGGGGACGGTATTAACACATTCCTTTAATCTGCCATTAGTCCTCCAAGATACAGATGCAAATTAGTTTGGGGGCAGACAAGCATTCATATGTAAGTTATTGTGGGATAGCTACTTGGCAAGAAGTAATTACCTGTTGATGAGGGCTATCAAAATGTCTGGGCACTCAATAAGGAGAGCAGTTATCTATGTTTTGAAGTTACATGATAATGGGAGAGTCATGCCAATAATTAGGGAAGTGGAAGAATGAAAAAGGATCAGGATTTAAAGCAAAATCAGGTTAAACCTTATGTACTGTATGTATTTTTTCATATTTTTTATGAATTTATGGTTTAAACACATAATAATCGCACTATTATACTCAAACTTACTCAAAATCATAGCAAGTACTGAGTTGAGGACTACACATATATAACAATGTCATATAGTAGTTCATGGTTAGAAGGTGTATTTTACGATGAGAAAGGGCAGAATTCACAACAAAACTGTGTTTTGCAAAATCAAAATATTCTGTCATATCTCCAGAAATATTTACTCAATCTCATCAGTTGATACCTTATTGTGTAGTTCTGTACTAACATGTATTAACATGAGATGAAAAACTCAAAAAGTCATATTTTCAAACATGTATCTGAAGCAGGGATCCAGTCACATATTACTGAATTATTCATGCTCTTGCCACTGACCACAGCTCACACACACCAAATTGTTGTACTGCTCATATTTACTTAAAGCACAGTGCATTTAATTAAATCTGCAACTCATATTGTACTATGTCTGATCTTGTATATTAATTCAGAACCTCTTCTCACAGGTTCTTCTTCCTATGCTCAATTGCACTTTGGAATAAGAAGATAAGACTTGTTTATGCTTAGACTGGCTGAAACTGGCTTTCCATTTTGCTTAACTGCGGTGTTTTGTATGACTCATGTGTTGATTTCCGGGACCAAAATAATAGAGTAATAATTGGCTTTATTGCCAGTATATGAAACAGCTTCTGTGGAAATGAGTCTGATTATCAGATGTTCATTATTATAATCACAATTTAAATGTATATTTGTGGAATGCTAATTTAAAGTGATTAATTTATCCTGTGTGTATTGTAGGTGGAAAAAAGAGTAGAATGTTTTTTTGGTTATTTTTTTTGGTGTGAAGGCTGCTACAGGGTTTATTACACTGTGCTTTATTGAACTGCTACAACAGACAGACCACTAAAGACATTTGTAGACATATTTTTGTAAAGGTAGGAGCTTTGGATTTTATGGGCATTTTTTTCAAATTTAAAATAAAGATGAATATAACATTTCAATGCTTTTGTGTCTCAGGAGTTAAGTGAGGTTTCATTCTTGGGATGAGTGTCAGCATGATTTGAATGTAAAGGCTTTATGTGAATAACATACATCAGGGCTCAAAATTGTGACAGTATACCTATATGTGAACTTTTTTTTTTTTTTTGTAATGCAAGCAACCTATTGCAATCAGACAAACTATCAAGTTTATTTTCCCTGTAACCATTATAACCAACCAAACTTCAGCTTTACTTCACTTACCTTTATGCTGGTTTTAGATTTGCTAAAATCGGTCACTGACAGCTGCCAAGTGAGCTAGAATTTCCTAAACCTAACTAACGTTAGTTAACTGAACCAGTTTTTTCCCCTCAAGCATAACAAAATAAAACGAACAATCACATAATTTTTTGCAAAAAAAAAAGAAAAATGAAATGAAGTTAATATCGACTAATATATATTTATATTAGTGAGTTGGAAAATGGGACCCTGTAGGCTACACCTTTCGCAAGAGTGGCAAAAATAATTCTCCTGGTTAAGGTACGAGGCGGGCAAAATGTAGGCTACTGTGAACTGCAAACAATGTAGAGTAGAAATTGCGAGTGAAACCCAGTTTGCAACACCAATGTAAAGATTACTTGCAGTTCTGTATTCTAGTTTGCTATTCACATTCAGTCTTTTTTCCTCTTTGGAAATATTTTTTTTGTTGTTGTTATCAATTAAAGGTTAGTTGCACCATTGCTGCAAAACTGGTGCTTGGCGCACAAACCAGCTAATGCTCACCTCACGTGAAATGGTATTATGGAGAGTTCTTTGAGTTTCATGCAGACCACGCTGGCTACATACAGATGCAGTATAGCTATTAATAACAAAAAACTATGTTTTAAGTTAGAAATTTGGCTTGGTCAAAAGCCGCAAAGAAAGGAAATTCAAATGAGCACCACCAAACCAAACTTCAGCTTTCCACACTATCAGGGATTCAGTTTTTTATATCTGACTGCTATACAGTTCTGTAGCTATGTTGGTCTACTGTATTTCAAACAACATCTACTCATCACTGGGCAGATTCAAACCTTCTCTCAAAGAGCCTAATTCATACTCTTAGAGTATGTGCTGCCACCCATGGTAGTGACCTGTACGAAAAGACATATATCCCTACTGCAGTTTTGTGCAGGCTATTTCTTATACTTTTTATACTTTTATTCTATATATTTATTTTATGCATCTTATTTTTAATTTTCTTATTGTACAGCACTTTGGTCAACTTCTGTTGTTTTTAAATGTGCTTTATAAATAAACTTGACTTGACCTTTCAAAAGCTATCTACCAGTATTATCAAATGTTAGCTATCAATATTGGTATGAGGCATAAGAGGAATAGTCCTCTTAGACAATATGACATAGCAGGACAATTAGGCCTACATGTTATGCTATGACTGAAAGCTTATGTACTCTGTATGCCAACAGTGTATGGTTTCATATATATCATACTATTTAGGTGTACACGAGTGATATTCATGGGCAGTGGGATAAGCCTGTGACACATGTCCAGTAGGGGTGTGCAGCGATGCCTGTATCTGTATCTGTATCTGTTGGATCATCAAAATGATCTGTATCTATATTCGGATAGAAACCAGAAGTGGTGTTACATATAGGAAATGTCATATTTTCTAGTCTAAAATTAATTGCTATTGCAATTTATGAGTATTCACCCCCCTCCCTGTCTTTTTTCTTTTCAAAACCTTTTATAAGAACTATATTCTGGACTTTATACTTATTTATCTAACCCCCCACCCCCTAACTGGGGGACACTGAACAATAATTTTGGATACGAACTGGAAAAAATCTGAGGTACAATATATAATCAACTCATGAAAAGGCAGTTTTATAAAAACATGAAACCATTCCATTATACATTTGAATGGAAACTATTTCCACAATAACAAACCTTTCTGCCTGTTGTGATTTCATATTGTACTTTTTGTTTATTTTTTTTACATGAACATGGAAACCCCCCACCCCCACACCTCAATGGTTTGCCCCTGTATTGCTCCTAGCTCGCTCAGCCTGCCCTCACTTTTTGTTTTTGCGCTATGTGAAATGGTTATTATGTGAAATGCGATGCCAAATTCACGATGGTTAAACATATTACAGATTGTAGTGTAGGGACAACGGACTACATTTCCATTCATTCCACAGGAAACCCAAAAGACATTTAAAACACGACCACAGCCAATCATGTCTCTTGGAAATACGAGACACTAAGGGTCATAAAACTAAAACAGATAAGACTGAACGCATTCCAGTCTGTCGCCCCAATCCTATTCACTTCTCTTCCTCGATAGTGCTGCACAAGAGGCAGCACTCCAATTTATCTTCCCCCTTTTGCTAGCTACACAGCTACAAAGGTGGATCTCCATTGCACCAGCAATACCGCGGCAGCAGCATCAAAGGCCGCGGAGAGAGACGCAAGGAACAGGTTAGCTTGCCTACGGCATCTAACCATAGAACTGAATTAACACAACTCGGACGAGGTGCGTTCCAGCCACGGACGCAGGTGATAACCAGACGACCAGCAGAACTCCCTACCAGGATAAGAAAGGCCAAAGGAGAAGCCACCTCACGGACAAGCCAGCTATAATCAACTCACCGCGGACTTCAGTAAGACTGATCAAACATCCCAGGCATAGCTTAGGATTTTAGGCTGAATTGTTTATCGGTAATTTGATTGCATCTCGACTTTGTGCGATAATAGCTGTATAAACGTGTTGTGCTGGTTAGCAAGCTAGCCGGCTGGCCTACCGTCTCATTGCTAATGTGGTAGTACTGTTAACTAACCAAAGCAGGCCTCATGGTTTGCTCCTCTTTTCTTTAACACATACTAACATTCGTGTGAAATGGTCTCAATTGGGATGGAAGGTATGCCATCCGCCAAGTTACGGCTTGGTGGGGCATGCCCCATACCTATACAGCACCGAGAATTTGGCACTTTTCAGGGTTTCCTACAGAAGTAACCACAATGACCATAGACTCTTAGCCTTTAAAAACATTTAAAAAACCTTAAGAACAACTGTTAAAAACATTAATTGAAATCATATGTTTTTCCATGAGGCACAATCGCTTCACATGCAAAGATGAAGAAACACAGGGCCAAGTTGCATTAAATAATTTAGCAAAGTTTGGATAGCATTGCTTTGGAATAGAGCTAGTTTATTTAGTGTGAGCTACGATAGGCAATATTGTTAGTTGTAACTTGGCCACATTTTGATATCGATACTTTTAAAGGCAGGCCTAGTTTTTGCAAGTTGGAATTAAGGACTTATAGACAGCGCTATGTAGGCTATGCGTGAGTAACTTGGCTTTTTTTTTTTTACGTCGTAGACGTTTTTGATCTGATTGGGATGGCAGGTATACCATCCGCCAAGTTACGGCTTGGTGGGGCATGCCCCATACCTATACAGCACCGAGAGTTTGGCACTTTTCAGGGTTTCCTACAGAAGTAACCACAATGACCATAGACTCTCAGCCCTTAAAAACATTAACTTCTGTATGTTCTGACCTCATGTAACCACACAGCATTCAGATACAACTTCACACATCCACACAATAAAACCCCAAACTTGGGTTATTTTGCTGTTTTTCTCCTTCTTCTTCCTTAAATCCCGTATTAAGACACACCTTTTTACACTTCTTCTTCTTCTTCCTATTTTTCCTGCCAAACTGCCTGCCTCTGTTGCGATGTTATCCAATGGGGAGAATTATTCTTTGAGGGTATGGTCCGTATACCTGCTCATCAATCTTATCGCCCAATAAAAACGCTTCATACTAATGTTTTTTAATGTTAATATAGCTAATTGCTTCATGCTTTCCAAGAAGCTACTTTGACCTAATGGTTAGAGTTGCTGTCTCTCACACAGAGGATTGTGGGTTTGAGCCCAGCAGGGCACATGCTTATTTTCCACATAAACAATTTGCAACTGTTAAGTACTTTTCATTTATTAGACTGTTATTATTTTCACATTAACACATTAACATATTTTTATTGCAAAGGCAGAAGAGGTTTCCTGTGATGCTCTCACTCCCGTCCTTTTGTGTCCTGTGTTTTACCTGTTCCCTCTTGTATCGTGTTGTTTGTATTCCTGTTTGTTTCCCTCGTGCTGCAGGCTGGGCGTAGTTTTCCCTTTCGTGTCACTCTGTTCTACTACTCTTTATCCACCTATCCCTTTCCTTCTCTCCGCATGCATTCTGCACACTCTCTGCTCCGTTAATCACTCACGCATACATTAGCACGCGGCACTTAATTAATACTTGTTAACGTTTGTATTTAGTCACCCGGTGTTCTTTGTCCTGTGCCAGTTTGTTAAGTCTCTTTGTGGTAACACTCTGGTCTTTGTCTCGTGGATACATTGTATCTAGTCCTGTCTTGCCTGCTTTAAAAGCCTTCGTCTTGTATTCAGCGTTAACTCGCTGTTTCCAGCCCTATCCAGCTTTAATCAGCTCTCGCCTCGGAACGGCGTAAACACACTGTTCATTCTGTCCTGCCTCGCTGTACTAACTTTTGTCTGCTCTAAGTCTACCAGCCTGCAGCTGTGCGTGCATCCTGCTTGTGCTGCTGTTTCTGCCAACCTGCTGCTGTGTTTGCATCCAGCCGGTGCTCCAGCTCTGCTAACCTGCAGCTGTTCGTGCCACTCCACTCTGCCCTGTCTCCCGCTCCCCGCTCCTCCTCTGCTCAACCAGCCTGGATTCCTGCCACCATCCAGTCCCTGGCCTCTCCCGTTCCCTCTGATCCCCTGCTAAATCCATCCCCGGTTGTCTGTCTAACTCTGTGTCTCCCTATGCTTCAGGAGGAATTCTGGTCGAAGCAATAAATTATTGAAGTATTTGGAACTTCCTGTGTGTTGAGTCGTGCATTTGGGTCCAGTTCATACTCGGAACCGTAACATTTCCAATATTAACTGTTCAATGTTTCACTTGTATTTCACTTGTACTATATCACACCCTCCCCAAACCGGACGCTCGCTCTTGTCTGGTTTGGGGAGGGTGTTACGCTCTGCTCTTGCGGTCATGACTGACTGACTGTGGAAACCAAACCTCAACGTACCCTTGCCTCGGCCAACATTTCTTTATTCATTAATTTGTTCACTTCAGCTCTGTTCACTTTATCCTTTTCACACATGACACAATGTCACCATAAAATTAACTACTAGGAAAATTAAGAATTTATGATAATAGCCTACATTAAGAATTGATGATAGCCTCCTTTAAGCTTCAATCCTTTGAGATCGGATTTATAAACCGCCAATTCCCTAAACATATCTGTTTCATGGTTAGTCACTTTAAAAAAAACAAAAAAACAATAGCCTCCGAATGTGGCTCTAGTCTACGCTACTCTGCAGATAATGTAGTTAATGCAAACACTTTTAATTATAGTAATAATAATAAGAAGAAGAATAATCTCTGGTATGTACTTTCTTAGTAGTATCTATTGTTTTCTTTCTGGCTAAGATTCCTGGGAAATATGCGTTGTCCAATTAAGCTTGTTAGCCAACGTTACTGTTGCCAGATAAACGTCAGTCTGCTTCTAGTCAGGAAGCAGATAGGTACAAGCTAGGCTACTATGAAGCGAATCAACATGCCTTATAGCCTACATTCATTGCACTACAGAAAACAAAACTAAACCTAGCTGTCCGGTACCAAAACATTTCCCGCAGGTAACGTTCTACACTACTGGAAAAAAAAATGTGAAGGAATTCTGCTGTGCTTTTGAACTCACTAGCTCACTCACTAGCTCGTAGCCCACACATGGAAGGTTGGAGTTACGCATCCGGCAATCCAGTGTTGAATAGCCTAACGTTAAATGTATTTCATTTTCTATAGAATACTAATAGCCCTATTTTAAAACTGTATTTCCATATTTTACTGATGCAAACTATTTAGGCTGTATGTCTTTCAGCTAGAATGTGTTTGCGTATAGCCCATTGTGCATGCATGTCTCCATATAGACTTGGTTCATTAATTTACATGCTTCTTCATGATCCATAGCTCAGGTGCTGCTGTTCATTGTATTTCATTACACATTAAATACTGCTCATCTACAAACTCTTTTAATGTAATTGTGTGCTGTCTGTAATAGGATAACTGTTCTCATTCTTGTCAATAGAGGGCGTTATGGTTACGCGAATGTCTGCATGCATTTCTTTGGAATGCATGTCTCTCTCCGTGTTTATCTTCATGCATAATTCATCATTAGTTAGCTATAAAAAATATGATATCACATCAAAAACATCTACGACGTTAAAAAAAAAGCCAAGTTACTCACGCATAGCCTACATAGCGCTGTCTATAAGTCCTTAATTCCATCTTGCAAAAACTAGGCCTGCCTTTAAAAGTATTGATATCAAAATGTGGCCAAGTTACAACTAACAATATTGCCATTGTAGCTCACACTAAATAAACTAGCTATATTCCAAAGCAATGCTATCCACTTTCCTAAATTATTTAATGCAACTTGGCCCTGTGTTTCTTCATCTTACCATCTCAAGAGAATGTGGTCAATGAAACTGTATGTGCCACATCAAACTGCAAAATGAAAATTATTTATAGTGGAAATACTCTGATTCAGATGTGTTGCACTTAGAAATTAAACAGAAAAATTACTACACTATAGGGCATGTTTGAACAATTGTCTGCATCCGCTGCTTTGGGTCTATGAAAAGCACAGAATGAATAAAATGTATTATTATTATTATGTATTTATTGATTTATTTATTTGGATTTATATCAAAACCTATGTGGTTCTACAGAGCATCGATATACTTTTCACAAAATTCTGTTTGCAAATATCATAAATACTATTATGTTAAGAAAATTCGTACTATTATTTATTTGCCACCATCTGACCCACAAACATGTCTGGATACGTTTGTAAAAATGCTATATGTACGCTATTTTCTAGGTAAAAATATTACTCATTTTTATCTGCATTTATTTATTCATCACCCCTTTCTCTATTGTACATGATGTTTCTTGATATAAATGTTTGTGAATTGTAAAGAATTCTGTAGCAGCAGTTAACATTTTAAAACCTGTACATTTTCTAAAGTAAACTTGCCAACAAAGTACAACCATATCCTTTCTGGAGTGTAATTATTCATCAACTGTTAAAAACATTCATTGAATTCATATGTTGTTCCATGAGGCACAATCTCTTCACATGCAAAGATGAAGAAACACAGGGCCAAGTTGCTTTAAATAATTTAGGAACGTTTGGATAGCATTGCTTTGGAATAGAGCTAGTTTATTTAATGTGAGCTACGATAGGCAATATTGTTAGTTGTAACTTGGCCACATTTTGATATCAATACTTTTAAAGGCAGGCCTAGTTTTTGCAAGTTGGAATTAAGGACTTATAGACAGCGCTATGTAGGCTACGCATGAGTAACTTGGCTTTTTTTTTTTTTTACGTCGTAGACGTTTTTGATCTGATTCAACTTACTGTAGATAAATACGTTATTTTGTGAAAGAAGTGCGTGAACTTATTTATAGTAACGTCAGATTTGAGATCAATTAACCATCATTGTGCTGCGACACAGTTAGCTTACTCCACGTGATTCCTTTGTTCCCTGAACGCACACGTGGCATCGGCCTACACACCGACACACACACGCACACGCACCCATATGTGCATACACACACATAAATGCTACAATATGCACACAACACAATAGGTCTATTTAGTAGAATGTAATATTCATGTTTTTCCTTGTTTAATAAATCTGTTTTTGTTAAACCTGGTGTCTGTTCTGATATCTTATGAACACGAGGACTGAGTCAACCTAATCATTAGAACGTAATACCTTCACCCCTTATGAATTATTAGTTATTAGTGCTTTGATGGTAAATTGAAGTAGTAGTAATTATAATCCATAATAATCAAATGAGACTGATTTAATTTTAACCTAACTTAAGAATAATGAGAGCAAACCTCATCATTCCAGTTATTGCCTATATTTCTGGCATCCCATGTAAGAGTTTATATATGCGTTGAGCAATGAGGTTTGGCGTTAATGGCATAATATTTGCACTTGCAGCAGAGAAAGCAATCTGCGTAGCTAGCCAGCCACTCGCTTTCACCCTCCATACGAGAAAATTAATGACAGACTTCCTGGTGGAGTCGAGAGAAATATCAGTTTTCAACCCACTATCCATTTCATTCATTAAACTTTCAGCTTAGCTACTGTGTTAGCTTGCTCCAGCTTGAGCCAGCTCTTGGTTGCTGTGCTATTTATGGGTGGAGATAAAACATCAAAAGTGGATTCACATGAAGGTATATATTTGCGACAATCGCACTGTGGTAACTTAATTAAAATGAATATTTAGCCTATATCACGGATTCTGTGAATGCTTGTTTCTACCCAGATTGTTTAACATTGAACTCGCAATTAATCCACAGTGTGGACTTGTAACGTTAACGTAACATACGCTAGTCTATCAATAGAATACAGGAGACCTTAGTAATACGTTAGCAAAATATCTTTATAAACATTGTCACAGTTTGGTTTTATAATGCTGATTTTGATAGGGCATTTGATTGTGTTAATCACTCCTGTTAGTGGCTATCTCAATGAATTAAATCTCTGGCAGATAGCTAGCTGTGCCGAATTAGTCTCTCTCTTCTCTCGCTCTCTCTCTCCTCTCACACTCTCTCAGTTCTTTTTTCCGAATCCGAATATTAACAAGCAACTTCTGTTCCAAGGCATTATTCGTGCTTTCCCGAATACGGTATTCGGCTCCGGATACACCCCTAATGTCCAGTATAGGCTGCTGCTTGTATGGATGATTCTAATCTGCTAATTAAGAGTAGAATGACTATGATGGTATAAGTCACAGGCAGCAGGTGATTAGTTTTTAAGTGTGTACATGTCACGGCTCAAAACGGGTAAATCCCAGTCCTGAATCCTGACCAGGTTTTTGCATGATCCACCACTCCCCAAACAGTACACCAGCCAAGAAGTAAAAGGTAAAATTATTTTTTTATTTATACAATTTCATAAAAAGTTTGTACACATCGATGTCTGACAGAATACTATGCCCATCCGTGGGTTCTGTACTCCCTCCCACCACTCGCACAAGTCTGCCGGACGAAGCTGGACCCACCTGCAGGTAAGCGTGCCCGCCCCCACACACCACACAGTACATGCTCACCACTCGTAAACACACTGTGCAAAATATATTTAGGCTACTGGCATGGGCACACTCATGATCACACACAGCCAATAGCCCACCTCGGGCTCAAGAGTACTGGAGTCCTGCCCACACCGCACCACTGGGATGACTACTACAAAATAAAATAAATAAAAATACAAGCCATCCGGCAAAAAATAACATTACATTACATTCATTTAGCAGACACTTTTATCCAAAGCGACGTACAATACGTGCATACAGAGACATCATCAAGATCACTACAGAGCAGACAAGACAAAGCACATCCTTCCCATAATGTAGCAGCTATCCCTAGTAATGAACGTTGACTGTAGTTCACAGTAAGCTGTGGGTAAACCAGCTATACTACACTTCTATTCTAAATACTATTACATAAAACACAGGGAACTAGTAAACACAGGGAACTGATATTCCTAGGTTAGAATATCAGTCAAGGTGGAGTCTGAAGAGGTGTGTCTTCAGGCCTCGACGGAATGCAGGCAGGGTTGGAGTAGAACGTAGGGGAATGGGAAGTTCATTCCACCACTGAGGAGCTAAGGTGGAAAAATTCCGCAGTCGGGACGAGCGAGAGCCTTTGCAGGGTGTCCGCGGGTCATTAAAAAGTCTTAAATAGTCTTAAATTCATATTTATTAAAAAAAGGCCTTAAAATGTATTAAATTGTATTAAATTCGTTTTTGAAAGGTCTTAAATATTTTTTGAGGCGATGTGTTCCCAATCTCACTATACGGAGTTTTGCCAAATGATAAACTGAAAGAAAACAAAATACGATAGAAATTACGCAAGGATCCTTTTTAGGTGAAGTCACGCTTCTACGTTACCAAGCAACCTAAACTGTTCCACAGTAGTAGGCTACTGTCAGTAGGAGCGATTCTGACAAGATGACTTTCTGCTAAATTTCTGCTTCGGATTCAGTCAAGGGAGGTAACAATCTAAGTTCTATGTAATAGCCAAGCTAGCAAACTAACGGATTCATGGGTAAATGCAAGTTTAACGATAAATGACTTGAGAAAAGCGAATACTCAACATGGTTAAAACCCGTGCCCGGTAATGTCTCCGAAGCTCGATGCAGTATATGTCGCAAATGTTTCAAGCTTGGTACAATGGGATTCAGGGCGGTAGAATCCCATATGCAAAGCGAGAAGCAGAAACAATATTCAAGAGCACGCCAGCAGACTACAATTGCTCCGTTCTGCACAATTATACGATCCCAGATTTATGCGTTTTAAACCAATTTCGGTACTTTCCTGTTCTTTAACCTGCTCTTAGTCTTTTAATGTTTATTTGTTACAGGGATCACTCATTGGCAGCTGAAGGTAGTGGCGATTCTTTTTTTTATTGTATAGCTGATTATCTCGCGAAATTCGTCTGTGTGCAAAGCTATTTTTCATTGACCGCGCAGTTTATTTTAGCTGTTTTGGCGCCATGAACGGGTTTTTTTTGCAGCGCTTATTTGCAGCTACAGCCCACACTCGTGTTGCCGCAAATTCGAACATCTCTTATTGTATTTGTATTTCTTGTATTAATTGTAAATCTAATCTAGATTTACATCACATTTATGCTCCCATTTACGATCAAATGTGTACTTGAATGAGGCCCAATTGGGTGCTGAGGCCCAATGGGTGCTGTTTTCAGGCTCTTACTCCAGTGCGCTGTGCACTAAGACAGGTGGTGTGGTGAAAATATGGCATGGAATTGAATGCAGTACACATGCAGTAGACACAGAGCATTCCATTCCATTACACATTTTTGCCACACCGCCTGTCTTAGCGCACTGGAGTAAGAGCCTGAAAATATCGCCCATTGTCTTCTCCAGTTAGGCGTACTGCTCCCTTTCAAGAGCATCCGGTGGTTTGTGGAATACCAGAACCACTTCTGCTAACTTAATTCTTGACAATATTACATACTCAGTTGCGAAGAGTGTATCTTTCACTTTTCATGCTTATTTTTGTTGCAAGTTTGGTCTTAAATTTCATTCTAGGTGGCATTAAAAATGTCTTAAAAAGTCTTAAAATTAACTTCTTGATACCTGCAGACACCCTGCTTTGACACGGAGGGGGGGGGGGGGGGGGGGGAGTGCGAGTCGCCCTGCTGTAGAAGAGCGAAGTGGTCGAGCAGGAACATAGTTCTGGATTAAGTCCTGCAGGTAGGCGGGGCCTGTCCTATTGGCTGCAGTGTAGGTCAGGGTCAGAACTTTGAACCTGATCCTGGCTGCAACTGGCGAGCCGATTCTGTTACCATCACCGATAACAATGGAGAAAGTCCAAGGTCCATCACGCGAGATTTATGGGCACAGATTATAATCTTGTACTCTAGAGTATTACCATCAACGAGCACTATTGACTGATGGGGAATTCCCCCATCATGCAACTGATTTACGTAACGTTGTAATAAAATTTCCCGCGACTTTTTGTGTTTTTAATCAAGTCGGAGATTTTTTACGGTAAAATAAGACATTTTATGACAGTTCGTGATTCCCGTACCCCACCCCCAACCCCTAAACATAACCTCACAGGAGTTCATGTAACTCGGGCTCATGCCCGAACTGTTAAAGGTTGTATCAGCGATTTTGGGTGGAAACATAAATTTTTTTTTTTTTCCTCACGATCCGCTAGCTGCCCGCCCCATAAGCAGGCCGTCAAAAAACCGCGTCTCTGTAGGCAGCCTATGCTCCGAGATCGTACACAAAAACAAATGGTACTACCAACCACTCAAAACCAAAATAAACAGTATTCCAACCAATCACAATGATCTGCACAAACGCTAATACTCTTATCTCGCTGAAATCTTGACGGATTTACAAACGGTTTGGTTTCTTACAAACGTTATTAACGTGGTTATAATTCTGGATGCTTGAACACTATTTTTTAAAACATAACATAATTATTCATAAGTATGTTCGTTTGGGATTTCGCTTCAGAAGTGACGTCACGTTTGTGCAGATCATTGTGATTGGTTGGAATACTGTTTATTTTGGTTTTGAGTAGTTGGTAGTACCATTGTTTTTGTGTACGATCTCGGAGCATAGGCTGCCTACAGAGACGCGGTTTTTTGACGGCCTGCTTATGGGGCGGGCAGCTAGCGGATCGTGAGGAAAAATCAGATGAATGTGATCATTTATGTTTCCACCCAAAATCGCTGATACAACCTTTAAGATAGTAAAATGCATTAATCGTCATAGGCTGTGGGACGTTGCATTATGGGGGAATTCCCAATCAGTCAATAGTGCTCGTTGATGGTAATACTCTAGAGTACAAGATTATAATCTGTGCCCATAAATCTCGCGTGATGGACCTTGGACTTTCTCCATTGTTATCGGTGATGGTAACAGAATCGGGTGAACTGGCAGCCAGTGGAGTGACCTCAGCAGGGGGGTTACATGGGAAAATTTCGGGAAGTTGAACACAAGCCGGGCAGCTGCATTCTGGATCAGTTGAAGAGGCAGAATGGCGCAGGCCGGTAGGCTTGCGAGCAGGGAGTTGCAGTAGTCCAGGCGTGAGGTGACCATGGTCTGGACAAGAAGCTGGGTGGAGTAGGTGGTCAGGTACGGTCAAATCCTCCTGATGTTGTACAGGAGGAACCTGCAGGACCGTGCCGTCGCCCTGATGTGCTCTTTGAAGTCCAGCCGGTCGTCCAGGACCACCCCCAGGTTCCTTGCAGAGCGGGAGGCAGCCACCATGGTCCCGTCAACGGTGATGGAGAGGTCATGTAGTGGGGAGGTCTTGTACGGCATGAAGAGGAGCTCTGTCTTGTCAAGGTTGAGCTTCAGGTGATGGGTAGCCATCCACTCTGAGATGTCAGTCAGACAAGCAGATATCCTCTCCTTAACCTGTGGGGTAGAGGGAGGGAAAGAGAGGAAGAGTTGAGTATCATCAGCATAGCTATGGTATGAGAAGCCATATGAATGAATTACTGAACCAAGAGACTATACATAGAGAACAGCAGAGGACCCAGTACAGATCCCTGTGGGACTCCTGTAGACAGGGGACGGGGAGCAGAGACGGAACCCTTCCAGGAGACTTGGTAGGATCTATCAGTGAGATACGATACAAACCAAGAGAGGGCAGTTCCAGAAATGCCCATCTCAGCGAGTGTGGAGATCAGGAGTTTGTGGTTGACTGTGTCGAATGCCGCAGACAGGTCAAGGAGAATCAGAACAGAGGAGAGGAGGCTCTAGCAGTGGCGAGTGCCTCCGTCACGGCCAGGAGAGCAATTTCAGTGGAATGGCCGGTTCTGTAGCCGGACTAATGCGGGTCAAGCAGGTTGCTCTGGTGGAGAAAAACAGACAGTTGGTTAAGGACAGCACGTTCAATTTTTTTTGGACAGGAAGGGCAAGAGAGATACAGGACGGTAGTTCCTTACATCAGCGGGATCCAAGCTAGGTTTTTTAAGGAGTGGGGTTACATGGGCAGTTTTAAAGGCAGCAGGAACATGGCCACAGATTAGGGAGGTGTTAATAATGGAGGACAGAAATGGAAGGAGCTCAGCAGATATAGACTGGAGGACTGCTGAAAGTATGGGGTCTAGTGGACAGGTGGTTGCGCGATGGCGCGTCACCAGCTGGAGCACATCTGAGTCCTCCAGAATCTTGAAGGATGACAGTGTAGCGATGGGTTAGGTATGGGGGATGTGGGGTGTCACCGGATGCGTGAAGGAGTTCCGGATCGCGGCCACCTTCCCCTCAAAGTGGGTAAGGAAGTCATCTGCAGAGAGGGAGGAGGGTGGAGGGGGGATGAGCAGGGAGGAGAAGGTAGAAAATAGTTTACGTGGGTTAGATACACATGCATCAATTTTAGACTGGAAAAATGAAGTTTTAGCTGATGTGGTTGCAGCTGTGAAGGCTGCCAGCAGAGTGTAGTAGGAGGCCAGGTCATCTGGGGATCTGGATTTCCTCCACTTTCTCTCAGCGACTTGCAGCATGGTTCTGCTGGATCTGAGAGAATCTGTCAGCCACGGGGAGGGGGGTGATGGTCGAGCTGGTTTGGAGACAAGAGGACATAGTGAGTTGAGAGACTGAGAGAGGCATGAGTTAAACACAGAGGTGGCAACATCAATAGGCATTTTAGCAAAGGTAGCAGGAGGAGGAAGTGCAGAGAGAGCAGAAGGAGTGTGAGAGGGTGCGGAGATTTCTCCTGAACATAATAGTGGGTGGGTTGTTAGCGGAGTTGAGGGAGAGTGGGTAGGAGAGAGAAAATGAGATAAATAAATGGTCCGATACGTGGAAGGGGGTCACCGTGAGTTCAGATGTGGCGCAACTCCTGGTGAGTACAAGGTCCAGTTGGTTACCACTCTTGTGGGTGGCAGGCGATGGGGACTGAGTGAGGGCGAAGGACTGGAGGAGTGAGGCGACACTGGATAGCTGGGAACTGTCTGGTTGGAGGTTGAAGTCTCCCAGTAGGATTACAGGGGTACCATCCTCAGGGAAGGAGCTCAGGAGAGTGTTCAGTTCATCCAGGAAAGCGCCGAGCGGACCTGGAGGGCGATAGAGAACAACAATGTTAAGTGCAGATGGGTGAGTTACAGTGACTGCATGAAACTCAAAGGAGGAGATATTCAGGCAGGGTACAGTGGGAATAGAGAATTTCGAGGACGTGGAAATGAGCAAACCAGTACCCCCGCCTCTGGGGGTGTGGGAGAAGGAGTAGCCAGCAGACAGAGCAGCTGGAGTAGGCAGTGATGAAGTCAGCTTTCTGGACGGCTGACCGGCAGTTCCATAGTCCACCCACCACTGAGAGTTCCTTATGAGAGGACAGTGGTGGGCAGACCAGGTTAGCCGGGCAGACCAGGTTAGCCGGGCAGCACCTGCAGTGGTTGGGCCTCCTGGAGCGAGGCATGGAGCACAGAGGAATGGGGGTTAGACACATGGTAGGGGGTGATAAGACAGGTTAGGTGGGGAAAGATCATTACAAACAGATTGCCGATGAGGCTGCCATATTACGTATTCCGGCAGCCTCTACTTTAACTTATAGACTATGCTAATTTCCCGATTGCACTCAGCTGCTTGCAGGGCTAGTTCACTCAGATGAATCTATTTTCAATTAGCAACACAAAAGACTAGCAGCTGGCCTAAAAACACAAAGCAAGTTAAAAATTGCAGCTAATGCTGCAATTTACTTCAACTACACAGTGACTATGCTACAGACAGTTCAATTAACTAACGCACAGCTGAAATCGAATGAAAAGACGACACTTAGCCTATCCGACGGTAGATTATTGACAACGCTGGTCTGATTGCACTCTGAAGTAGGAATCCAAAGACGCTATATATTCACTCAGGTGAATCTATTTTCAATTAGCAACACAAAAGTAGCAGCTGGCCTAAAAACACAAAGCAAGTTAACAACTGACCGCTAATGCTGCAATAACCATAAACACACAACGGGACAGCTTTGCCACCACTTGGTAGTCATCAGCAAGGTATCTGCCTGTCCTGTACGGGCGAGCCGCAGTTAACAGGCTTTCTGCTGCGAACCGTCACACACTCGCCGGTCTTGCTACGGGACACCCACTCTAGGCAGGGGAGAGAAGGACACACCTGCTGCCGCTCAGTTCCTGTTCACACCGGTCTGGGACCCACAAACGCTGTGCTCAAGTACGGTGCAAACACATTCCTTACAGTCTGGGAGAATTAACTTCTCCCAGCAGAAGCGTTGCACTTTATTCCGGTCCCTTGGATCCGCCACACCGACCGCCTGTGGAGTTGCCGTCGTTGCTGTTTCGCCAAACCCGGAAGTAACATCGCCATTGCTTCTGCTTGTTTCCACAGCTACTGGCCACTCCAATCTCCCACAGCCACTCATCGTACGCACAACACATTCGCATTCACACAAAAATGAAACTAACAAAACTTAACAAACAAGAATAAAGGAAAAAACACCGTCAAACATTCGGGAGCTCAGAGGCGAACCACCCTCTCTCGCTCGCCCTCCGTAAAATCTCTCCCTTCACCCCAGGTGCGCTCTATTTATTCCCTCAGGGAGGATGAAGAATGATTTGTTTGAAACATTTTACACTTAGAAACGCATCGTAGCTATTTGCTCAGCTTACGTTAACCTTGTTCCCAAAGTGTGCAGATGGGGTTCATTCCAATTGCTTATTTTATCTGTCCTCTTCTCCTCGGGCCTCGTCTGACCCGGAAGTCGATCGCCATCTTTAAGGACATTCCAAACTGCTAAATGCTCCTCGGAGGAGCGAGGAGTGGGGAACGAGGAGGCTCCCGGAGGAGGAAATGAGTGAGGAAATGTAAGTGTAGCCTTTGAGGAAGCCTTTTCCCAGAACGTGTGACGTGTATAAATTATCCACCACTTTCCACATCTGCCACGTTGCAGGCGCACCCCTACACAAATGCAATTTTACTGTTCCTTTCCATTTATTATAAAGCGCTAATCCTTAATGATACTCATTCATTATAACTAACAAAAAGCTACATTTATTCATGAAAAAATATGCTAATAAGCATTATAGTTAAGCACGTAAGCATAATATGATGCTGACGCTTGATTGAGCAAGGACTAATGCATAATTGCTAATGCATCTTGCCTTGATTCCTCCACCCTCGTATCTGATCCTTGCATCCTTTCCTCGCATCCTCCATTGGGCGGAGCTAAGGAGTGAGGAAAGGACACGAGGATAGGATGCAAGGAGTGAAAATAACCGATTGAAATGAACCCCTGGGGTGCGTCCTAATACTCTAAAAATGCATCATCGTTTCCTCCACTACCACCTCCTCTCCTCCGTGCTCTGGAAACTGATCTTTGTGTTTTCTCGTTACATATTACTTGTTACATATTAATTAATATCTTGACGCAAACCACAATGTCAGGTACATTGTATACTGTACATGCATACACTTGTCCTTTAAATGTACAGACTATTTTGCATACTTCCAGATAGTAGACTAGAGGAGGAGAGGAGACGACTGGAGGATAGAAGGTGAAGAGTGAAGAAAATTGGGACGCACCCATGGGGGGTATTTTAGAAATCCTGCTTCGTAGTATACCCCCCTGGCTAGCAGATCACATAGCTTCTTGGATGTTGAGCCTTGCAACTAAATGCTTGTAAGTAGCTAAGAACACCAATACAAAATTAATTGCTTGTGTGCTGGTGCACGTTACAATACAATATTTCTCAATGGTAAACATCTTTAAACATCAGGCTATCTACATTGCTACCTAATGTAGCAAGCTGGCTAGAGCCACATGGCAATGGAAGATATAGGTAAGTTATAGCTATTTAACTTTAAGTTAGCAGAATTATTTTTGTTGCATTGTGACTTACAGAAAACAACTCAGCATAATAGCTAACGTTAACAACGGAAGCTATTTTAGCTATTAGTTAGCTATTTGCGATCATATAACTGAGCTAGGCTATATGCCACCATAAGTTAACTTATCTTAAAATTATCACTCTTCAACTGTGTTGTGTTGGTAGGATTTAGTTTTGTCTAACGTTCACCGACACATCTCTGCTAATACTATATTCAGTTAAATATCTGGCTATTTTAAAGACGAACTAACGTGACGTTAACTTAATGAATTGTCCTGCATTGGTTCAGGTGACGTTATACATCTTGCCTTGCCTTGCCTTGCCTACCGTTAATCTATAAAGAGCGGTCATGTCCAGACTCATGTAAACAGGGAAACGTTCTCATAAAATTTCTTCTTACCGTGAAAAATCCCCAACTTGTTTACATGCCTGGACAAATGTTACATCAATCTGTTACCACAGCGGCACTCTTGCCACAAGTCAGCAATTATATTGAGAAATACCCTCTTGGAAAACAAAAAAGGAAAGAAAAGAAAAGGGCTAAGTTATGCTGTTAGGTTAACGTTACTGCATAACGTAACTGTTTTTTGCCAAATCTGAATCATAGCCATAGTAGCGTGGAGCTTTCAAAACCATAAGTGTGGCACCCCCTTTAAAAAAAATAAATGTAGGCTAACTTACACGTAGCCGACTGCGATAACTTTGGGGCTAAATGAGCCACAATTAGTTCATAAAACTGAAAAGTTGGCTAACTTAGATATCCAGTGAGTAGCCTACAAGTGGCTAACGTTAGCAGTTGGTGGTGTTCGGAGTTGTGTGGAACTGCTTACATTTGCCACTGACATGGCAAAATATCTTTTAAGCAAACTAACTTGATGCACTTGCTTTCTCGAGTTGATTTGCCCACACTTGTAATTCAGAAAAATGTTAAACCATACCGTAAAATTCCAAACTTGCCTTGGACTTTCAGGTTAAAAATATAGGTAGTAGGCTACCCTACGGCCGGTTTCTGTGCTGTGATAGTTTAATAAGAGTGTCAGAGACAGCAAATTAGACTCGGGAGAAATCTGACGATAATGTTATAACGGTAGTTCGAACTTTCAATTAGCCTTCGGTTGCGAGCAAATTTATGCCCCAATGTTAAGTCAATGGACAATTCATTTCCGGTATCGTAAAATGTTTTATTTAAAAAGGTTTATTTAAAAACTGTACAATAAACAGAAATGTAACCCATCAAAAGCATTAGTCTATGTCAAGCCCGACATACTGCGATGTCAACTTTAGCGATTAGAGTTGTAGAATTTGAGCTAGGTCGTTGGAAAAAAAGTCTTAGGGCCCTATCTTACACCCGGCACTAAGCGGCGCTAACCCAAACGCAAGTGTCTTTGCTATCTTACACCTGGTGCAGGTTCATTATAGCGCCTAGCGCTCACGTCCTTTAAATACCAAGTATTCTTGTGCCCATTGCAAGTGAACTGGGCAGGTTGGTCTTAAGATGAGGTGTGGCCAGGATAATTTTTGGAATATTGCTATCTTGAGCCAGCAGAAAGCGCTTGCACGAAAACCACCACAAACCTGGTCTATGTCACAGTTGTTTACATGTTATTTTAACGGCGCATATACATGCGTCTACATAGGCATGGGCACAACGTGCGTACACCCTCCTGTTACACATGGGCACACACAAACATGACTAAAAATAACAAGATTACAATGTGAAATATTATTATTGTGTAGGCTAAATAAAAAAATGCATAATAATAAAAGGGTCCATAGGTCAAAGACCACATACCTGCCCCTCAGTGAAGGGGAATGCTGCATTAAATTGCTTTCAGCCCACTCCATCAACATCCAGGTGATGTGTGATGGTACGTGTAAGGTTACATGTTTAGACTGTTCGCATTTATCCTGGATCAAGCAATGACTTGGCTTATATTTGCCAATAATTCCTGTAATCTTCTGGGGGGACAGTCGTCTGTTACGGGACAATGGCTATCCATTAAAAACATTGCTGATAACATCTATATCAAGCCTAATGCGCGAATTGTCATTTCCTCCTAATGTATGAATTTTCATTCAATGGAAACCTCATGCACTGCAATAGACGGACATTTCAGTTCTGAAAATGCGCTTCAGATGTCATTACAATACAGCTCTCTTCATCTAGGCCTACAGCCTGTAAGTAAATAGAATGGTTTTGACTGAAAAAAGTTCAAAACCTTGTCCAGTGTATTGTTTTTCAAATAGCCTAGGCCACAGTCCCCGGGATTCGCTGTGCATAAGGTTTTTTCGATAGCCTATGGTTCGAAAACTGAGATTAATTTAAATTTCACCATGTTAACTGAATTTTAACCTTATTCTTTGTCCTTCATATTTTTTTAATTACAGTGATCAGGTTTCCATACTCTCATCTTATTAAAACCCCGCTGATTTCACCTGTCATTCCATAACTGAACAAAACGATTTTAAAGAGAACTAAGAGTCTAATTAGAAAAGAAAACAAATTTGCAGAACATTACACAATTAATTAATTGCATGTGCACTTTAACGTCATGCAGGAGGAGCAGGTCTGTCTCCCCTGCTGTAAATCACACGTTTCACGGTCTTTCTGGGAAAGTGAAATTGTTTTAAAGCATTCCACTACCAGTAAAACAGGTTGGTCACATTTCAATATGCAGGACATTATAAAACAAGGGAAAAGATGTGTGAACCTATGGGTTCCCAACCTGACAGCTTTAGTGTATTTAGTGTCATCATTAAGGAAAAATAACGGTATTTATGTTATTAATCAATATTAGAATGCACATAATGAACTTTGGTTGAAGCTTGAACTTCGAGAACTCCATGAGAACAGCCTCATGGAATTGATGCTTGACAATGCTTGATTGTATAATCAAACTTTGGCAGGCTAATTTGGCATTTTCTAAGTTGAGATGGAAGCTATTCTGGTAAATTATTCTCAGCTGTTGCAGATGCTTTTAACTAAATTTAACCCCATAGACTATATTTTCTAAAATAACAGCACTGTCGGGAATTACCGGGAACCTGTGCCGGTGTTAAACCCTAATGTTTAGAAATGTATTATTATTGTGTATATCAAAACGTGTCATAATGGTTTGTCTGAATAATATTGATCATACTATTGATCCATATAGCCTATTACTTGTTCGCACTACACACGCACAAGTTTATTGCATGTTACACCCAATACACACCTATAATTAATGAAGAGACTTAAGTTCAGCCCATTTGCACATTGCGCCCTGCTTACATTCAAATAACATGCCGTCTAACTAGCAAAACTGGACTTGGACATGCCCTAAATGCACTTTGCGCCATGCGTTTAGACCAAGTGCTAAGATCGTCAAGATAGAGCTCCTGATCTTAATGCAAATTTTTTTCTTAATGTTAATGCTAAGTACTTAACTACACTGCCTGGCCAAAGAAAAAGTCGCAATTGCATCCGTCATGCATAGTGCCCACTGTACAAGCCTTTGGAGGCAGTGTTAAGATCCGGGGTTGCTTCAATTGGTCAGGTCTAGGCTCAGCAACGTTATGCAGCAGTAAAATGAAGTCAGCTGAGTACCTGAATGTACTGAATGACCAGGTTATCCCATCAATGGGCATATTCCAGGATGACAATGCCAAGATTCATCAGGCTCAAATTGTGAAAGAGTGGTTCAGGGAGCATGAGGAATCATTTTCACACATGAATTGGCCACCAGAGTCCTGACTCTGATTGACACCACATTGAGTGGTTCGACTCTCCCGTCGTCAATACAAGATCTCGGCCAAAAATTAATGCAACTCTGGACGGAAATAAATGTTGTGACGTTGCATAAGGTTGTCGAAACAATGCCACGATGAATGCACGCCGTAATCAAAGCTAAAGCCAGTCCCACAAAATATTAGAGTGTGTGACTTTTTTTTTGGCCAGGCAGTATATATGAACTCAACCAGTCTTTCCCATATTTTTTTCCCATTTTTTATGGTGAGATATTGATGAGATGAGTTGATCTGCCAAGTGGCTTGGTAATTGGTTATAAAACGGCTGAGATATTGACGGGCAAAATTTGGGTTTTAAGATGTAAGTTGCAACCAAAACCAAATTTTAATGCTGGATTAATTTCAATCAAGTAGGCTAGTTATTAAATACACAGCAACTTCTAGAGTAACATAATGACCTCAATCATCTGGAAGGAGAGGGCTGCTTTGTGAAACCTTTAATTCATTTAAAATTATTTTTCTAATAAACTATACTCTGTAACTCATCATGGACTTGGAATATGCTATTTAAAGTAATGTTGCTACTTAACAAATATGCATAATGACCTTAGTCCAACTGTATCTGACAGAGGATATGTCTAAGGATATGGATATGGCTGACGTGAAGCCTATAATTATTTTTCTAATAAACTGTATATTCAATATGGGCCTGGAAGGAGTTATTCAGAAGTCTACTGCTCATTAACTAAATTAGAAATGACTTCAATCCAAGTGTACCTGGAAGAGGATCCCATGTGCTAACATTCACAACTTTTGTAACCATAATTTTCAGCAGACACTAGGCTACTGTCCATTGTTCAATAAAAAATTGCTGGTGCTCCTCAATTTTGCTGGTCCTCCTAACTTTTTGAGTTTGGGAGCACCAGTCCTACTAAGTGAAAAAAGTTCATTTTTAACAGTGCACATTTATTCAATTAGATATACAGAGCAAGGATAGATTGTAGTCTTATTAAAGGATAATTGGATCTCTCAAAGTGACCATTCATACATTTCAATGTAACATACCTGTCGTAGGATAACATTTGCTTGAGTTGCAGGCATATCCCTCTAGTACCCCGTCCAGGCCCCTCTAGAGCATACATATTTTAATCAGAATAAAAGCATGCTGACCTCGGTCAAGCGGTTCGGTCAAGGTGCATTGAAACCAACGGAAAGATTGCAGTAGCTCACTGAAAATCGTTAAAAAAAACATAAATTGAATCAGAGAGGATGGTGAAAAAATGTGCTTGGGGAACCTGTAGTGTAGACTGGGTACCCTGAAAGATTGGAGGGAGGAATCATTTTTTTCCCTTTTCCGAAGCCCAAAACCAGCGACAAATGCATTTCTGCTAACTTAACGTTAGCTATTACGTTAGCTAAATATCCCAGTGCTCAGAAAGTAACAATGTGTTAATGAGGGGTAATAAATCAGCTTCACCAGTCCAGGCCAGATATGGATCACTTCAGGTATTCACCCTTCATTTTAAGTCCAAACTCTCTTAACTTCTTTGAAATAACACGGTCTTCCAGAGTCTGATGCAAACAGGATTTATTGTATATAATTCAAAGGAATTACATGCAGTAACCCAGGCTGATCTGCGCAGATAAAAGCATGCATCCACAGTTCATTCTCCCTTCAGTGGACCCGTCAGAGGCAGTCTGACGCGCACACCCTTCCCAGTCAGTTTCTGTCTAAGTCTTTTCTTTGTCCATGAATGGTGGGTGCATGAGTGTAAGTTCTGAGTGTGAGATGTCTAGTCTGAGTCTTCCAGTGTATCCCAGTATGGTCCAGCGTGTGGTCAGAATGGTCAGGAGGGTCTCATAGGTCTGAGGTGTGGCCTGTATGGCTGTTCTTTATATCCTTTTCCCATAGTTCCACCCTTTGTGGGGCTTAGAAACCATCTCCTCCCATAACCTGCCCCTAATTTTTTAATTAAACAAAACCCATACATTTTACACCATTATTTATGATTTCCGAGTGCTCATATTTTTTAAAAGATGGGAGTATCCTTTTACCACTAGTCTGTGTTTTTGGTCCAGTGATGCACATGCGTCAGCCCCCCTCTAACAGCCCCACTTTGTAACATTACAGTTTACACCTTATACATAATTCTGATATACATTGGCTATGCATTGTGTGCTTAGGTATATATATATGTGCACTGTATACATATAACTTGGTTTACATTTGATCATATGGCTTATAGCCTGATTCTTGCTTACATTATGATTATAAAATAACATGATGGTGCTTTTGGGTCCCAGGGGATGCTGGAGTTCCCCCGCATCCCCTCAGCTCCCATGGCTCTAGTCAAGGTTTTTATGGCATTCTTCCCAGCTGTACTACTGAGATGCTTTACAGGAGTTTTCTGGGGATTTTTCTCCCACAGTAACTTCAGCACTTCAGTTATTGAGATCGCACTGCTGTAACGTTAATGCCGGTCTTCATTACCACCATATCTGATGTGCTCTAAGCAACAGCCAACTTTAGGTAACATTGTTATTTATATCTAGCTGTCGTTAACGTTAGCTACGTTAGCTCGGCTAACCAGACGTCCTCTTTCCTGAACATTTCTTCTTTTGTGAGTGGAAATATCCGTCCAGGCGGGATTTCTAAATTCCTAAAAACGTTTTGCTCGTTCTTTAAACCGTATATAAACAAACAAGATAGCAAACGTTTTTTAACGTTCAACGCCGTCTAACGTTACCCCTGCCCCCATTTTCAAATATGGTCGAAAATATGGTCACCCTAACATTACCTAGCTAGCTATTCAGTAGCTCATCCTGGCGTCTTAACATGACAGTTTGAGGTCACTGCCTTTGGGCGGTTTATATTCATAATGTATATGATAACTAGGCTAGTTCAATAATCTTGCCTGCAGTGCAGGGACAACACACTGCAGTCATGGTGTTTATCAGCAACATCGGTAATCAGCTGGTGCAGTTTCTCCAGCGGTAGCCTAACTTTAATTGACCTCGATTCTAATCACATTTTCATTTCTACACTTTTACTTCATGCACATACCGCTTTTTCCTAAAACATGTCAATTAAGCTTACCCGAGTATTTTTTTTAGAGTAGGCTATCTAGGAAAGAGCCAATGTGGCCATTGTTTACACTGTAAAGTTCTGACATGAAATCAATTGTTTGTCGGAGTTTGGAACACTAAGCAAGCGATAGGTCAATTGCAACACATGAATCTCAGATTATTTCCACTATAAATTATTGTCCTTTCACAGTTTTATGTGGCACATAGTTTCATTGATCGCATTCTCTTGCAATGGTAAGATGAAAAAACACAGGGCCAAGTTGCATTGAATAATTTAGGAAAGTTTGGAAGGCATTGCTTTGGAATAGAGCTAGTTTAATTTGTGTGAGCGACGATAGGCAATATTTTAGGCCAATATTGTAGGCCACGATAGGCAATACTTGGCCACATTTTGATATCAATACTTTTAAAGGCAGGCCTAGTTTTTGCAAGTTGGAATTAAGGACTTACAGACAGTGCTTTGTAGGCTATGCATGAGTAACTTGGCTTTTTTTTTTTTTTACGTTGAAAACATATTTTTTGGTGAGATATCACTTCTTTTTGTGTACTAATGTAATGTGTCTAGTAGCTAACTAATGATGATAATGCATGAAGATAATGACATCAAGAGAGACATGCATACAGAATACATGCAGACACGCATACATTGTAGCTCAAAGAAAGGCATAGGCATGAATTCTGTGCTTTAGCCTACCATGAACTACAACTAAATTAAAGTGTATGCAGTAATTTTAAGTGCATGATGGTACGTAGCCTATTTGAACTGTATAAACTTTGTCCCTAGTGGTTGAGACGTATCCGTTTCAATTACAGTATTGTGATGGCAGGTATGCCATCCGTCAAGTTATGGCTTGGCGGGCATGCCCTATACCTATACAGCACCAAGAGTTTGGCACTTTTCAGGGTTTTTTACAGAAGTAACCACAATGACCAAAGACTCTCAGCCCTTAAAAACATGAAATTCTATATGCTCTGACCTCATGTAACCACACAGCATTCAGATACAACTTCCACACAATAAAGCCCCAAACTTGGGTAATTTTGCTAGTTTTTCTTCTTCCTCTTCTTCTTCTTCTTCCCATTTTTCCTGCCGTACCCTCAAAGAATGATTCTCCCCATTGGATAACAACATCGCATACCTGCTCTCCCAAGCTTATCGACCAATAAAAACGCTTCAAACTAATATGGACACATCTAGAATTACAGACAAAACCGCTATATGGCTTGGTGTTTTCCATGAAGCTACTATGGCGTACTGGTTGGAATTGCTGCCTCTCACACAGTGGATTGGGGGTTTGAGCCCAACAGGGCGCAAGTTTACTTTCGACAAAAGACGTTTCCAATATTAACTGTTCAGTGGTTCACTTGTACTACAGCGAAATGGTGAAAGTCAGACGAAACCACTTCAGGTAACGTTACGCAGTATGGAAACACATGTTCCATTTGCCGTATACACTGACAAATGGCCTCTAGCCTATATCACGTGACTGCACCAAGAACCTTTGGTGTAGTGGTGAGCGTCAAGCCTTACTATGCGAGTGACCTGGGTTCGATCCCCTCCTGGTACAAAAGTGTAATTTAATTTTGGACTAAAACAGTGTGCACATGTTCTGGTTTTACAAATTAGCATTCACCGTTTTCTCTTGCTTACTGTAGCCTACTATATACAGTACCTGATGCACTTTCGGTTTAGAAGACACCTAATTTTTTTTCTCCAAAATCTCTCATATACTGTAAATATGTTTAGGAAAGCAAGTACATGCCAGTATATTCAGCTACAGCTGTTTTCTGATTAACCCTGACATTTCCACAGCGACCATCTATCGCACTTACGGCTAAAATACGTTGCTGTTATTATTGTGTAGGAACACACATGCTTTTGTACATTTTTTTAAAAACGTATCTAAATGATTAGGCTACTTACTATGTTATGGTTATTATGTATGTAGCTACTAGTGACTATTCTGAAATAAATGTATTTTGTTGCAAATTTCTGAATACAGCTTCTTCAATTCGAACTGTAAACCATGGATGTGCATGGAATATTTTTTATTGACATTGACATCTAAATAAAACTAGTAGCCTACAAACTACGTGGAAATTGTCTTTGGAGGGCCAAAGTAAATAAGGTTAAAGGGTTCGCCTACACGGTAGACATAGCCTAGTAACGCATGCATAGCCTACAAAGCACTATTTTGTAGCTAACAAAATAATTGGTTTTGCGTAGCTGCAATAGCCTAGTAAAAGTAACGTGAAGAAAAATTAATAAATAAATCTTTACCGAGGCTGTAACCAGGGAACTCCTGCATTAAAGCCAGGCACAGTAAACAGAGGGCCATAACATAGCTGCACATAGGCTATGCCTATGTCCAGCACAGCTTCAGTGTAGGGCCTATATTTTTCCGGTCGTGTCATCTGGGGTAAATCGTTTGGTCTTCGTGGTACCAACCATACCATGCAAGTGAAGTTTAGTTTTCTGTACTGCAATGGATGTACAATGCCAGGCCACTCTAATATTTCGTTGGACCGCCTTTAGCTTTGATTACGTCGGGGCATTGTTTCGGCAACGTGGCATTGTTTTATGCAACGTCACAACATTTATTTCCATCCAGAGTTGCATTCATTTTTGGCCGAGATCTTGTACTGACGACAGGAGAGTCGAACCACTCCGTAAAGTCTTCTCCAGCACATCCCAAAGACTTTCAATGGGGTTAAGGTCAGGACTCTGGTGGCCAATTCATGTGTGAAAATGATTCCTCATGCTCCCTGAACCACTCTTTCACAATTTTAGCCCGATGAATCTTGGCATTGTCGTCCTGGAATATGCCCATTGATGGGATAACCTGGTCATTCAGTATATTCAGGTACTCAGCTGACTTCATTTTATTGCTGCATAACATTGTTGAGCCTAGACCTGACCAATTGAAGCAACCCCAGATCATAACATTGCCTCCAGAGGCTTGTACAGTGGGCGCTATGCATGACGGGTGCAACAGCGACTTTTTTTTTGGCCGGGCAGTGTAGATACTTTTGTACCTATTCCCTCCAGCATCTTCACAAGGTCCTTTGCTGTTCTGGGATTGATTTTCACTTTTCGCACCAAAGCACGTTCATCTCTAGAACACGTCTCCTTCCTGAGTGGTATGATGGCTGCGTGGCCCCATGGTGTTTATACTTGCGTACTAATGTTTGTACAGACGAACGTGGTACCTTCAGGCATTTGGAAATTTCTCCCAAAGATGAACCAGACTTGTGTAGGTCCACAATTTTCTTATTGATATCTTGGCGGATTTCTTTTGATTTTCCCATTGTCAAGCAAAGAGGCACTGAGTTTGAAGGTAGGCCTTAAAATGCATCCACAGGTACACCTCCAATTGACTCAAATAATGTCAATTAGCCTATCAGAAGTTTCTAAACCCATGACATCATTTTCTGGAATTTTCCAAGCCGTTAAAAGGCACAGTCAACTTAGTGTATGTAAACTTCTGACCCACTGGAATTGTGATATAGTGAATTAAAAGTGAAATAATTTGTAAACAATTGTTGGAAAAATTACTTGTGTCATGCACAAAGTAGATGTCCTAACTGACTTGCCAACACTATAGTTTGCTAACATGAAATCTGTGGAGTGGTTAAAAATGTGTTTTAATGACTTCAACCTAAGTGTATGTAAACTTCCGACTTCAACTGTATTTTTCCTCCGTTTTCAAACCGGAACACTATGGCGGCCTGTTAATAAACTTTCTTTTATCCCACCTAAACAGTCCGCTAAAATACATTTCTGAAAACATTTGAGGTGAGAAATAGGCATTCATATTTGATCTAAAATGCCTACTTCAACCGTTTGATCCGAGTTTCACGAGCAACAGTGGACGCATTAATTTGCCTAAAGTAGGTTTGGAATCTATCCTATTCAAATTCAGAACCGGCGAACGTACCAGACAGTTGCCGCGCCACATCCATCATGCACCACGCGATTGCATCGCATCCTCTCCATAGAAAATGAATAGAATGCGTCGAACCGATGCACCTCGCCGGATTTGGTGAGAACCCACCTTTAAGGCCTGGTACATACTCTACGCAAGGAGCATAAATGCCAACGCATATTCGGGACATACGTGAGCTTCTTTTCACCCTGTCCGCTAGTTGGCAGCCTAGGCTAATCTGGTTGGAGCGAGTAACCTTGCACCAGAAATGATTACTTCTTTGTGTGTAGTTGTTCGTTCTGCAGTGATTGAACTGTATTTACATTTAGCGCCTCTAACAGAAACGTGCGGAATTTCACCACACGTTTGCGTCGTGTTACAAAATTTGGACTGCACATTTTGCTACACAAGAACGTGAGAAACGCCCCCTGCGTTGCTCTGCGTCGTTGCGCGCATTCCCTGCGTAGAGTATGTACCAGGCCTAAGACTCCACACAGACAAATTTTTTGTCTGCATTTGTGTGAGATTAAAACATGTAGCCAATGGCACAGTTATTTATAGATTTTTTTTTACATTAATTCAACAACGCGATGATAACCACGTGATATTTTGCGTTAGAACTGTATTGTCTGTGCCTGAGAAATGGGATGTGTTCCTGTACTTCATAAATATGAACCTGCGGTGAATGTTTTGTTGGTAGTAGTAGTAGTGGTAGTCGTTTATTTGTCCCCGTGGGGAAAATGGATTGCAGCATTATCACAAGACATTTAAAGGATAGAACATAATACACTGACAACAGCGCAGACACAGATAAAAACAGACATCGGCAGACATGACAAGGGGCATGGACCTAAAACCCTCCTTCGCAAGATCATACCCTGATAGTGAAAGAGGAGGGGGGGGGGGGAGACAGTGCCAGACCAGCTGGAGCAGTGCGACCAGGCCATCACTGATTAAGGATTTTAATGGCTTGTGGGGCAAAGGACAGCCTAGATCTGTTCTTTTTCAACAGAGGGCCACGATATCTCCGCCTAGATGGCAACAATTCAAAAGAAGAGGCAAGAGGGTGCCTCAAGTCACTCACAATACTGTGTGCCATTTTTAGAACTCTGTCTTTGTATAAGCTTTCTAGGCTAGGGAATGAAATTCCTGACAGTTTACTGGACAATGTTATGGCCCTCCTGACTGACCTTTTCTGTGCCTCAGTGACATTGCCAAACCAGCAGATGATGCCGAAGGAGAGCACACTTTCAATAAAAGCATGATAAAACATCTTAACCATTCTGTTGCCGACATTAAAAGACAGTAGTTTACGTAAAAAGAACATTCTTTGTTGAGACTTAGCATTTACTTTCTCAGACCATACGTCCCATCTAAGCTTGTGGTCAAGCACAACACCGAGATACTTATACTCAGTAACACATTGTATGGGCTCCCCATTTAAAAGAGTAGGGTTGGGGGAATGTGCTATTCTAAAATCTATTTCCATCTCCTTTGTTTTTGAGGTATTTAGAAGCAGGTTTGACTTCTCACACCAGTTAATGAAGAAATCAAGGACAGGCCCATGCTGCTCTTCCTCATCATATAGGAGGCTAACCAGGGCCGTATCATCTGCATACTTAATAAAGTGCCTGTTGGAAAAAGTGCTAATGCAGGAGTTGGTATATAAAATGAATAAAAGAGAGGATAAGACACATCCCTGGGGAGAGCCTATCCAGGTAGTTATCCTATCAGAAAGTGCCATGCCTATTCTGACCTGCTGAATTCTACAGCTGAGGAAATCAACAATCCAGGAGATCAGCCCAGGTTCAAGTGAGAATTCTTCAGTTAAAATATTTGCTAAAATACTAGGCTTGATGGTGTTAAAAGCCGATGAGAAATCAGCAAATAAAATCTTTGCATGTGCTTTCGGCTTCTCGAGGTGAATGTGCAGAAGATGCAGCAGGGTTGCGATAGCATCTTCCACCCCTCTAGATGCCTGATATGCAAATTGCATGGGATCTAAAAGATGCTGTGTTTGTGAGATTAAATACCTCTTAACTAAACGCTCAAAGCATTTCATTACCAGTGAAGTAAGTGCTTATAGGCCGAAAGTCATTGGGCTCACTGGGCCTGGGGATTTTTGGCACTGGTGTAATTGTGGATGTTTTCCAAATAGAAGGGACTTTTTGCAAATTAAGGGAGGACCTAAAAATGTCTGTAAACACAGGTGCAAGTTGTTCTGCACAGTGTTTTAAAACAGCTCCTTCAATATTAAGTAAAAAGGGGGTGATCCCTTCAATATTGTCGGGGCCGGGGCTCTTTCGTGTATTACACTTTCTAAAAAGATGGAGGACTTCTGACTCCTCAATAGTCATACTAGAAGAGAGGGGGGAGGATGGAGGGGAATTACAGTGTCAGCCTCTTTACTGTTGCTACTCTCAAACCGGCAGAAGAAGATGTTCAATTGATTTGCCGTCTCCCTTCCCTCAGTACTGATCAGGGCAGGAGAAGTGTGGAACATTAGTCATGTTTTTAATTCCCTGTCATGCTTCTCTGGGATTACCAGAGGCCAGAGCTGCCTCTAACTTCAGCTTATAGCTATACTTATCTAACTGTATTTGTCTTTTAATATCTCTCTGTATGTCTCTCCTAGCAGACTCATCCTGGTTTTTATAAGCTTTTTTCCTCTGAATAATAAGCTTCTTTAAACTGCGAGACACCCAAGGCTTGTCATTAGAATATACTTTGAAAGCCTTAGTGGGTATCACAGAGTCTACACAAAAATCAATATAACCAGACACTGTCCCAACCCGTTCATTAATGTCGGGGGTATCGAAGCATCCCTGCAGAGCCATAATGCTATCGTTTTTCCACATTTTGACAGTCTTAACTTGAGGTTTCTCCCTCTCAAGTAGCCTCCGATAGACAGGGCGTAGGTGGACTACACTGTGGTCAGATGTCCCAAGTGGTGGAAGCGGGGATGCAGTATAAGCGCCCTTAACAGTTCCATAGCATGTCCAGAGTCTTATTCTTCCTAGTGTAACAGTCAACATACTGGTAGTAGGTACGCAGGGATTTTTTAACAGGACAGTTATTAAAATCTCCTAGAAAGAACTTTGGCGCATCAGGAGAAAGTGATTCAAGTCTCTGAGAGAGATTAAAAATTAACTCGGTGGCTTTGTTAAAATTTGCCTTGGGGTGTATATACACCACAGTGAAAAATAATTGAGGAAACTCCCTGGGAAGATAAAATGGTCGTAGAGAGACACACAGCAGTTCTATGTCTGGAGTGCACAATTGTTCTCTTATCACCACTGCCCGACACCACTCATCCCTGATGAGAAGACAGACTCCGCCCCCGCGTACCTTCTCGGTGATGATCGGGTCTCGGTCGGTTCTAAACGCCGAGAAGCCGGAAGGCTCCACCACACTGGACTTGATGTTATTATCCAGCCATGTCTCAGTGATCGCTAAGACACAGGCATCCCGATATTCATGCAGGTAGCGGGTGTTGGCTGACAGCTCGTCCGTCTTTGCTCTCAGGGACTGCGCGTTGATGAGTAGAGCCGTAGGCAGAGGGAGTTTATTTCTTAGCCTTTTCAGCCGGTGACGGGTGCCGCCTTTGCATCCGCGTTTTCGCTTTGTACGAGAGGTAGATGGGTCTTTTTTAAAACAGTTTGGTAACGATTCGACAATGGTTAAAAACTCCTGAGACAAATCCGGAAATGTGTTGCGCAACAACAGCAACGTTTCTCTGCTGTAATGGATTTCTCGGGCTGTGCCGCCAGCAGCATAGTCGTGGTTATAACCTTGGGAGAAATAGCTGTTTAAAATCACTATAAACAGGCTGATCATGTACCACAGAGCGAGATCCATGATTGCTTCGATTCGGGGAAAGTGCCGACATAAAAGACAGTCACAAGCACTCAAACAAACAAACTAAAACAAGCAAAATGCCAGCGTGAAACACCGCAGGGCAGCCACCGAGCAGCGCCCACTTCCTGCTTCCTGCTTAAGTGTGCAGACTAATGTTAGGCTACCAGACCATGTCGGGTGACATTCACCTCTTTTTAAGTGAAATAGTGAACATTAATACTGTTCAATTTCTTAGCATTTGCAAGAAAACTATGTTCTTTAATGTGAAAATAACATTCTTGTATGAGAAAAAGTATGTGCACACATTTTTAGTTGAAAATGAAATTTGACTTTGGTACCTGGCGGGGGATCGAACCCCAGTAACTGACCTCATGCATGGAAAAGCAAGATCTTGACCGCTAGGCCAAAGCAATTTAACAGAAATTAGCAGACAAAATGAGACTTTCGTCTTGAGGGCTTTGTGACCTCGCTCTGGGCCTAGTTTGCGTGCTGCCAAGAGCTGAAAACTGTGAGCAGGATTATTGACTGAAGGAATGCTTTGAGTGTGTGAACTGAGGGAACTGCTTGGGAACCGAAACCATAATAAACTCTTCTCCCACCTGTGTCTGTATGCACGTCTGGAACCAAGGCCTTGGGTCAGGGGGGGCTGAGTGTGAGAAACAAGGTTGATGTTCCCAAAACAATTAAGGGTGGGAAAGGAGGATGGTCTCTATCCTGTTTTGTATAACCAAAAGTGTATAAGTATGAAGGCTTGTTTTGTGAAACTTTAGAATGGACACTGACTGTGAACGATGTGTTTATTCTCCATGTATGCATGAATAAAACTTCTTGAATTTCACCAGTTCGAACCTCAGAGTGGCTTTATTCCACAACAGTGGTCAGGCTGCCTTGTCTCCTTTTGAGGAGAAACACCAGAACACAAAGATATTCACAGAATCCAGGGCCTAGTGTGGCCAAGGAATACCACATGGTCTCCTTTTCCATTTTAAAGTGATACTGCAGTCAAAAACCGACTTTTCCCGTTGAAAACCGATGTTTTGGGTTAGATTATGATCATACACAACTGTTTATGTCCGAAAATCTCATGTTTAGTCAAGATAGTTTTATCTGAGTTTTTGTGTAGGCTTACCAATACGCTAGTTTCCGGGGATTCGTGACGTCACGAGATCCTTAACATAAAAATGGGTGGAGTTGAGGTGAATCCTAGGGGTGGTCTCGGCTGGGCACGTGGTATAAAAGCAGAGACCAACGGGTTTTTTTTCCTCTTTGAGACTGAGACCCTTACTGCTAACTAGTTTGTTCAAGTTCAAATGTGAATTGCTTTGTATTACTGCTAACGTTAATATTCCAAACTTACCTCACATCACCCAATCAGGTTCCTGCCCTCAATGCGGGGGCAGAAAGGTATTTATGGTGGAGCAGAAGGAGAAACTTGGCTTTTTCTTACTGGGGTCTTTTTATTGTTTTGTTGGCGAACAAAGTTGGGGGCTGTGGAGCGGGAAAGTTCTGTGAGGGGAGCGCTGCAGAATTCCAGGAGTCTGCAGACAGAGAAGTTTTTCTTTGGTTTGGTAAAGTCGTGACCGCTGGGTTTTATAGCTGGCATTTATTTTATTCATCCTGTGCTGAAATTGTATTATTCTGGCAAGTTCTGATTGATCGCTCTCTCTTTTCTGGTAACTTCAATTTAACATCTGGTTTTAATGTCTTCCTTTAAGTATAAGCAGTGAGCCTACGTTCATTAATTACATTAATTCCAATTAATTACTCTAATTGATGATTGTTCCTGTAATAAAATTGTTTAATCTAAAGACCTTATTTAGACTTTGTTTTGACTTGTTGGTTGATCCACCAGGTTGCTGTTCGACTGACCTATCAACAAATTTGGCGATTTAATTGATGATTGTAGGAGTTTGCATGTTCTCCCCGTGTCCGCGTGGGTTTCCTCCGGGTACTCCGGTTTCCTCCCACAATCTAAAAAACATGCAGGTTTAGGCTAATTGGGGGGGCATTAACAGGGCATTGCTGCTAAAGAGCAAATGTGCTCAGTCAACCTACCCTGTATAAATAAAGGTAAAATAAAAAAATAAAAATTGTCATTTTTAATAATAATTATTCAATTAAATTTATTAAATATAAATACATGTATGGTGGAGTGATGGGTTTTAGCACACGATACCACTTGTGTTCAGTATTCACAGTGCTGCGCATTTTAACAAGGGCGTTGAGTGTTAGAACTGCTGGATTCAGAAAAATAAATGCATTTTTCCTTAAACCTCACTTCCCCAGCACATTTAATATTGAAATTCATAATCATGATTTAATAATTAATTTTACTGATTAATTATACTTTTGCACCATTATGTCACCGTATGAGGTTTTGTATATGTATATTATAAACACTAGATGGCGCTCATGCGAGGGTATACGTGCATATCACCGACATAACCTGTTAACCCTCCCGTATTTCCCGGGTTTCTCCCGTATTTTAACCCCATCTCCCGCTGTCCTCCCGTTTGGTATTTTTTCCCTTGAATCTCCCATATTTTGCTTATATACAGTTGCACTCAAAATTCAAGATTCAAATTCAGTTTGCATGGTGAATTTTATCTCCGTTTTTTAACCGTATGGTATCGAAAAAACCTTATGCACAGCGAATCCGCTGTAGCCTAGGCTATTTGAAGAACAATAAATGCAATATTCACTGGACAAGGTTTTGAACTTTTTTCAGTCAAAACCATTCTATTAACTTACAGGCTGTAGGCCTAGAGAGCTGTATTGCAATGACATCTGAAACGCATTTTCAGAACTCAAATGTCCATCTATTGCAGTGCGCGAGTTTTCCATTGAATAACAATTCACGCATTAGGTGTAAATGACAATTTTAAATGACAAAGAAGATTGTTCCCCCAGATGATTACAGGAATTATTGGCAAATATAATTTGTTTTTTTAAACAATAGTTAAATAGTTATAGCTCGATCCAGGACAATTGCGAATAGTCTATACATAACCTTGCACGTACCATCGCACATCGCCTGGATGTTGATGGAGTGGGCTGAAAGCAATTTAATGCGGCATTCCCCTTCGCTGAAAGAAGGTGGTCTTTGACCTATCGACCCTTTTATTATTATGCATTTTTTTATATAGCCTACACAATAATAATATTTCACATTGTAATCTTGATATTTTTAGTCATGCTTGTGCGCGCCCTAACAGACAGGTACGCGTGTTGTGCACACGCCTATGTAGGCACATGTATATATGTATAAAATAATATGTAAACAACTGCAACAAGACTTTAGACCAGATTTGTGGTGGTTTTAGCGCAAGCGCTTTCTGCTGGCTCAAGATAGCAATACGCCAAAAATTATCCTGGCCACTCCGCATCTTAAGACCAACATGCCCAGTTCACTTGCAATGGGCACAAGAATACATGGTATTTAAACGACGTGAGCACTAGGCATTATAATGAACCCTGCGCTGGGTGTAAGATAGCAAAGACACTTGCGTTTGGGTTAGCGCCGCTTAGCACTGGGTGTAACATAGGGCCCTTGGTGTCTTCTAAACCGAAAGTGCATCAGGTACTGTATAGTATAGTAAGCAAGGGAAAACGGTAAATGCTTATTTGTAGGCTACAACGTTTTAAAAATATATTATTGTTTCTATATCTGAACATGATTTTCTTAGTGTGTATAAATGGTGCATTTTACAGTCATTGGTTGTAGCGAGACGAGGGTCGTAAGTGCTTTTGGCTATTAATAGCATCCTCCTATTTTATTGCCCTGCAGTGTAACTGCAGAAGCTGAGCTTTTCGCAAGCGGCTCCCCTTTTAAACAATTCTGCATCAAAATTTACAGGGTTTTCTTAAAGCTGTAGT
Source organism: Synaphobranchus kaupii (assembly GCA_029718625.1). Lineage (NCBI taxonomy): Eukaryota > Metazoa > Chordata > Actinopteri > Anguilliformes > Synaphobranchidae > Synaphobranchus > Synaphobranchus kaupii. The sequence goes on from CM056398.1 coordinate 17,251,011, forward strand.
TTATCATCAATACATTAGGCTACTTATTTTATGTGTATTATACATATACTGTATGTGTCTATTCTGAAATAAATGTATTCTGAACCTTTTTCTTTCAACCAGGTATTTAACCTCTTGCTGCCAAATGCCCCCTAGCGGTAACACGGGCGTTACGGAAGTTATTAAATTATACATTTCATTAATTTAATAATATATAGTAAACTGCTCACCTCAATATTTTGATTAAATATCCTTAAGATATGTCAATTCCTTCTGGGAAAGTGGTTTTTAAGCCCAAAACGTTGAGTTAAAACTTTGTAAATTACGTTGGAAACTCCGACCTAATTCACAAACGTGTATTGCAGCTTGATGTCACACCATAAACAATGGGCTGGTAAACTGTTCTGCTTAATTGTATTTCACAAAACTTTGGTTTGAAAAATCATTATACCTTTAGACTTCAAGAAAAAATACATTAAAACTTTCATAAGGCTGTACATGATTTTTTTCAAATTTTAAAACGACTTGTGCTTTTCTGCACTTCATCACGAGTAGTTTGGCTGTGTTCAGTTTGGCGTTGTGAAACTCAGCCAGTTTCTGGAGTACCAATCCCGTGGCTTAGTATATTTTAGCCAAAGGGGTTTTGTCCTTTATTGCATAGTTTTATGCAAAACCGTCGTCAATTGGGTGTACAGTCAAGCCGGAAAGTCTGCACACCCCTTTCACCTTCTCCACGTTTTATTACGTTACAGACTTATACTACAATAGATTGAGTTCATTTTTTGCCTGAAACATCTACACACAATAGCTAATAATGATGAAGTGAAAACAGGTTTTTAGAAAATATGCAATATTATTTTACTGACAAAAATAGGTTATTTAGGGGTTACATATCTGTACACACCCTTAGCCTAATACTTGGTTGCTGCACCTTTGGCAGCGATTACAGCTTCAAGGCGTCTTGGAAAAGAAGCTACGAGCTTGGCACACTTGTTTCTGGACATTTTTGCCCATTCCTCTTGGCATATCCTTGCAAGCTCCATCAGGTTGGATGGGGAGCGTCAGTACACAGCCATTTTCAGCTCTTTCCACAGATGTTCAATTGGATTCAGGTCTGGGCTCTGGCTGGGCCACTCAAGGACATGCACAGACTTTCTCCGAAGCCACTCCTTTGTTCTCTTGGCTGTGTGCTTCGGGTCGTTGTCATGTTGGAAGGTAAACCTTCACCCCAGTCTGAGGTCCAGAGCGCTCTGGAGCAGGTTTTCTTCAAGGATCTCGGTGTACTTAGCTGCATTCATCTTTCTCTCTATCAGGACTAGTCGCCCCGTTCCCGCTGCTGAAAAACATCCCCACATCATGATGCTGCCACCGCCATGCTTCACTGTAGGGATGGTATTAGCCAGGTGATGAGCGGTGCCTGGTTTCCTCCAGACGTGACGCTTGGTATTCAGGCCAAAAAGTTCAATTTTGGTTTCATCAGACCAGAGAATCTTGATTCTCATGGTTTGAGAGTCCTCTAGGTGCCTTTTGGCAAACTCTTTTACTAAGGAGGGACTTCCGTCTGGCCACTCTACCATAAAGGCCTGATTGGTGGAGTCCTGCCTGGATGGTTGATCTTCTGAAAGGTTCTCCCATCTCCACAAGGATACGCTGGAGCTCTGTCAGAGTGACCCTCGGGTTCCTGCTCACCTCCCTGGCTAAGGCCCGTCTTCCCCGATTGCTCAGTTTGGCCAGGCGGCCAGGTCTAGGAAGATTCTTGGTGGTTCCAAACTTCTTCCATTTACGAATGATGGTGGCCACTGTGCTCTTTGGGACCTGTAAAGCTGCAGAGATTTTTCCGTACCCGTCTCCAGATCTATGCCTTGACACAATCCTGTTTCTGAGGTCTGCAGATAATTCCTTTGACCCCATGGCTTGGAGTATGCTCTGACATGCACTGTCAACTGTGGGACCTTATATAGGCAGGTGTTGGCAATCCCCAATCATGCCCAATCAATTGAATTTATCACAGGTGGACTCCAATTAAGTTGTAGAAACATCTCAAGCAGTATCAGTGGAAACAAAATGCACCTCAGCTCACTTTTGGGTGTCATATCAAAGGGTGTGCATACTTGTGTACATATGATATTTTACATTTTGATTTTGAATAAATTAGCACAAATGTCTAAAAACCTGTTTTCACTTTGTCATTATGGGCTATTTTGTGTAGAGTTTTGAGACAAAAAATGAACTCAATCTATTGTAGAATATGTCTGTAATGTAATAAAACGTGGAGAAGGTGAAAGGGGTGTGCAGACTTTCCAGCTTGATGGACAGAGCAATGGACTGGTTTGGTGGACCGCTTTCCCTCATCATTCAGATTGGGGTAAGATCGCAGAATTCAACAAAAGGGTGAGTCCTGCGGGGAGTTCAGGGGATGCCTGCAAAAAACTGAGGAATTATTGTGCCGTGTCCTGATTCACCTTGTAATACTTCTATTTTCCCAGTAAAGAAAGCAGATGGAACTTAGTGATTGGTACAAGATTTGAGAGCCGTAAATGCAGCGGTACCCCCCCCAAGCCCCAGTGGTCCCAAGTGGACTTGCATGCCACAAGGTTATGCCGAGTCTCCTGCTGTGTTTTCCACATGTTTAAGTGAAAATTTAAAGGGGTTTAGTTTTAAATATGGAAGCACCTGATATGCTCTCCCTCTGAAAATGCTTGCAAAGAAGACACGCTTCTGCTGCTTTCCTTTCTTGCTGGGCAAGGTCATAAGGGGTCATTAAAGAAATTTCAGTTATGGTAACCTGAAGTAAGATACCTAGGACATCGTATCAGTCATGAGGGATGGAGATTAGCTCTGGAATGGGTAGAAGGGATTTTGGAATGCCCAAAAAAAATTTATAAATAAAATTAAGTGCATTCCAGGTTATATATATATATATTTTAAAAAATAATAATAATAATTATATCATTATATCTTAATAATAATATATTATATCATTCTTAGGATTGGTTGGCTATTGCCGAAACTGGATAGTAGATTTCTTTGTGATTGTACAGCGAGATTAGGCGAGATTACCCATGGGTCCAAATTAAAATGAATGAAAAATTGAATTAAACAACAGAAGCTGAAATTGCATTTAAGGGAATTAAATTGGCTTTGATAAACACTGCGTGTTTAGGAATTCCCGATCACAAAAAACCTTTTGAACTATTTGTAGATGGAAAGAATGGATGTATGACAACTGGCTTAACTCAGAAACATGGCGAAAAGTATAAACCAATTTGATATTACTCAAGAAAACTTAATTCTGTAGCTAGAGGACTGCCAGCCTGTTTGCGAGCTGTAGCAGCTGCAACAGAAGCTGTATCATCAGACATAGTAGTATACTCTCCCCTGATTGTCTACATCCTCCATGCTGTTCATGCTCTGTTATTACAGGCTGAAACAGCACACCTAACTCCGGCCAGGCTATTGCATTAGCATGGAGTGTTGCTAGCACCATTCTTAATCATACTACTTTACTTTCCACAGAAGGAGAACCACATTCCTGTGAGCATATTGTGGAAACAGTGTTAAAACCCCGGATTGACTTAACTGATATGCCTCTCGCTAACCCAGAGATTGTAGTTTTTGTTGACAGATCAGCCATGAGACACCCCACAACAGGAGCTCCATGAGCTGCCTATTCGGTATGTGATGAGCATCAAATTTTAGAAAATGCACAATTGCCCTCACATTTCTCTGCACAAGCATGTGAGTTATTTGTGCTCACAAGAGCACGTTATTTGGCTAAAGGGAAAACTGTGACCATTTACACCGATTCGAGATATGCTTTAGGAGTGCTGCATGATTTTTGAGCCTAATGGAAAGAACAAGGTTTTATAACCTCAGGGGGTAAGCGTTGTCTCACTTTAAATTAGTCGCAAACCTATTAGAAGCATTACTCCTACCCAAAGAAATAGAGGTGTGTACATGCCAGGCACATACAAAAAGTCTCTCAAAAGGGAATGCTCGTGCTGATCAGGCAGCAAAAACTGCAGCACTCTCCTCCGCTGCCCCAGTGTTGCAAATGAATGTAAATAATGTAAATAATATAAATTTGTTTGATAAAGATGAGTTGAAGTTGTTTCAGGAATCTACAGAACAACCTGGAACAAACCCAGTAGAGGAAGCATCAATGTGCACCCCGCCCAGACGGGCTGTGGGTCTCACCTGAAGGAAAACCTGTGTTGCTTGCATGTACATATCACATCTCATGGTGTTGACCATATGTCAAAAATGTGTATGTTAGATATGGTGAAAGCTTACTGGTATGCATCACGTTTTTTAGCGATGGCGCAGCGATTCTGTAACAAATGTTTGATCTGTTTACAGAATAACTCAGCTCGCGGACAATCAATGGGAGCAGTGGGACAGCCTGTCCCTGAGGAACCATTCTCCAATCTAATGATGGATTTTGTAGAATTAAGTCCATGCAGAGGTTATAAATATTGTCTGGTGATTGTGGACATGTTTTCCAAATAGGTGGAATGTTTCCCTTGCAGAAAGGAGGCTGCACTATCAGTGGCCAAGGCCCTCATGAGAGAAATAATACCAAGGTTTGGCATTCCGTCTAGAATATCCTCAATAACCTTAAAGACTTATTGTGCCTACCACCCCTTGAGTGGGGGTGCAGTGGAGCGAATGAATCAAATGATCAAAACCAAGTTAACTAAGGTAATGACAGAAGCAAAATTAGATTGAGTAACCGCACTTCCCCTTCTACTTATGAGCACGAGGGAAAGAAAACATCAAGCCACAGGACTGTCCCCTCATGAGGTGCTTACTGGCAGAAGGATGCGAATGCCTAATGTCTTATACCCCCAAGCAGGGCTCATGCTGAGGAACCTGGATGATGTAATGATTGATTATTGTAAACAACTTAATCAAATTTCTAAGTCTGTTTTAGCAGAGGTAAAGGCGGCTTAGCCTTTCCCAGTGACTGGGCCTCTACACACCATACATCCGGGTGATTGGGTGCATTGGCATCAACCGAGGTGGCAAAGACCGTTCCAAGTACTCCTGGCTTCCAACACTGCAGTGCGGGTTTTTTGAGGAAGAAACTATAATGTACTAAAATAAGTGTGATGGGTTTCATTTCAGCGGTACAACGACTACCACTTACAAGGAATGTCTGCTACATTACTAAGAGTTTTCAGATTTAAGATTTACTCCAGTAGTTTTATTAGTAACAAAAGGGTGAAGTGTGATAGAAAAATTATTAACTAAACTATAGTAAATGACATACAGATGGGGCACAAAACCGTCCCCCACATATAGGTTTCTCTCTGTCTCACATCTGTACCACATTCCATCACGGGCCCATACAGAGACACCTTTCCTCCTTAGCAATGGCTTGGATACACGGCCGCTATGTTTACATTCCTTAGATAACCCCTGCTCCAGGCCTCTGCTCCAGACCTCTGAGCTACAGACCTTTGACAAAGTGGAGAACATCTATATAGTGATATGTATACATATAGTGAGTGTGCGACTATCTTTTTTTCTTTCTAATATTATTTTACCGATGGTCAGCACCTCGCTAAGTTATCTGATGTGCATCCTCCCTCTCCACAATTGTATTTCATAATAATAACAAAGATGTTGAAGATATGCTGGTAAAGGTTAAAGCATTTATCAAATTGACCATTCAATCACCATTCATATGTATGCAACTTATACCACAAAATTCTTCATAGATCTAGCCTCTAATTTTGAGACTACACCAGATTGATGCATTTAACTTTAAAATGTACAAAACTTTCTCCTGGGGGGGTGCCCCCAGACCCCCCTACAGGGTTCGGAGTCCGCAAACACTGATCTCCCTTATTTTCAAAGCCCAATGTTGACAGGTATGACATAACTGGTAACCCAAAGTTAAGCTATATAAATTTATATTTATATATTCAGCACATTCATTGGTGCCTCTGAGTGGGGGCTGTTAAGATAGTCAGGTTTTAACTATCTGTCCTCAGTAGTACCAAATTCATATGTAAACGCCACTACACATACATTAACTGGCTTAATAGGTTTCTCTCTGTCTCACATCTGTGCCACATTCCATCACGGGCCCATACAGAGACACCTTTCCTCCTTAGCAATGGCTTGGATACACGGCCGCTATGTTTACATTCCTTAGATAACCCCTGCTCCAGGCCTCTGCTCCAGACCTCTGAGCTACAGACCTTTGACAAAGTGGAGAACATCTCCATTTCACATTGGAATGTCAGCGTACGGTGTGGTGAAGGAGAGCACATTAAATCATATAAACTCATATGGAATACTTAAAAACACACACATTTATATTTTGAGCTGTTAGTCCTGCATTAATTATTATGAAAAATTCTTGTTTTATATACTAGATAAAATATAACTTTAACTTCTATGCATGCTACTGGGCTCCTTTTAAATCCGAGCGGTCTACTTATGGATACGTAAAAGCTCTTTGTATTAAAGAATATATTTTCAGTACTTATACATGAACATATTATGGTGTATATAGTGTATAGTTACATTTTTCCACATTCCTTTTTTGAAACTCTGTCTTAACTTTCCCCCTCCGCGAGATAAGGCGGAGTCAACTGACAAGTGACCAGAGCATCTGAATTATGTGAAACAAGGACACCCCCAAATCTTTGGTGCTCTGTGTAGAGCATTCAAGCAAGTCTCTCCTATTTGATCAAATAAATTTGGATTTTGACCTGACGAACACTGAGTTGGAAGAAAATTTATTTGTCCTCCATTGATGACTAAGAGAAAATCCACAACAGTTTTTAACCTCTTGCTGCCAAACGCCCCCTAGCAGTAACGCGGGCGTTATGGAAATTATTAAATTATACATTTAATTAATTTAATAATATATAATAAACTGCTCACCTCAATATTTTGATTAAATATCCTTAAAATATATCCATTCCTTCTGGGAAAGTGGTTTTTAAGCCCAAAACGTTGAGATGAAACTTCGTAAATAACGTTGGAAACTCTGACCTAATTCTCAAACATGTATTGCAGCTTGATGTCACACCATAAACAATGTGCTGGTAAACTGTTCTGCTTAATTGTATTTCACAAAACCTTGGTTTGAAAAATCATTATACCTTTAGGCTTCAAGAAAAAATACTTTAAAACTTTCATACGGCTTTTTTTCCAATTTTAAACCGACTTGTGCTTTTTTGCACTTGATTACGACTCGTTCAGCTGTGTTCAGTTTGGCGTTGTGAAACTCAGCCAGTTTCTGGAGTACCAATCCCGTGGCTTAGTATATGTTAGCCAGAGTGGTTCTGTACTTGTTTGCAGAGATTTATGCAAACCGTCGTCAATTGGGTGTATTTCTTTGACTGATAGCACAATAGGCCTATCTGAAGTGGGAAAAACTGTCTTCGACCCGCCTCCACTCCACGCTTTCCATTGGGTTTTAAAAACTGTCTGTCAAATATTCCAGCAATAGCCAAGACTCTTATCTTTCAAACAAGCCCTCATTCAACACAACGCCATCGTAAATCAAGGAAATACAGCCCTGCGTAAGAGGAAGAGGCAACCAAGCGTAATTATCAAACCGAGATGGCGCAGTGTTTTTACCTTGTAGCGTAGCTCGCTACATTCTGTTTAGCAAAGCACAATTCATAAGGTAAATGCGCTGTTTATATTTTTACTTTACAGTTTCTTTCATACAGTTTTTGGTTAGTTATGTCTAGGTTATTCAGGAGTTTCTCCGTGCAGCAGGTCCTAGCCGAAATATGGTTTTGCGGTCTCAGTGTGATATAAGGTAACAGATTATTTTGCCGGTATACCAGTGCGAATTCACTGTTATGTATAAAATGAATCCCTCTGAATTAAATGAATATAGCTAACATTACTATATTGTAACAATGGCAAGCTAGCCAGCAAAATTACACATAGCAGCTAGCTATCTATTTGTGCCTGAGACGAGCTGTTCCGAGTTTCTTTTGAATGCTATGGCGTCTGAAGGGTTTGTTTTGTTCCACATGAGTAAATTGTTCTGTAAGCAGTACAGCAGGCTCTGCAGGTAAACAAATGAGCAATTTATGCATGACCTAACACGAGGGAGAGATAACATGAGGATGAGTTTGTTGTTGTTGATTATTATGCAGGGGTTTATTTTATCTAGGGTGGACATTTGATTTTATCTACCTGGACTAATTTCTGGCTAATGAGGCAGAGCTTTTTGGGGACCATGGCTAGGCTAGTTAGTTGTGTAATATGAAACACACATCTAAAAATTAACTTTTATTGCCAATTATCAGATTTTATTGTAAAACTTAAAAAATAAATTATATTGAGACTTTTCTGGAACCTGGCCATTTTGCACCATTTGGCACAATTTGTGCCAACTTTGGTAACCGAAATGGTTCACCTGAAAAAAAGCTCTGTAGAATTTGAATGATTTGAGATATTGACACCATATCTTTAGCAGAGATAGGCAGCATATTGAGGAATCACAAAGAGGAGTTATTTCCTCCATAGCTCTTGTAGCTCATCAGGGTAAAAAATCAGAAATTTGAATTTAGGTACCCGTTTTTGTTTTTTCACAATTTCTGTACATAAATTGTTGTAGTTAAGTGGCAAGAAGTGTATGTATATGAATTATGACTACTTAGTCATAATAGTGCAGTTCTCTTTTTTAATAAAAGCTATGAACCATATTTGTAGCCTTTACAGTTATTGAGATAAACAGCTTTGTTTGTCACTAGTAAAAACTGGCGAGAATTGGTATATTTTGCCCTAGGTATTAAGAGGTTAAATGAGAAGTTTGGCTAGATCAAAAGCCGCAAAAGAAACAAAATTCAAATGAGCACCATCAAGCCAAACTAGGGCTCTCTACACTATCGGATTTCCGGTACTGTTTTTTAAAAATATATCTGACTCCTATACAGTTCTGTAGCTATGTTGTTTTACTGTATTTCAAACAACATGTACTCATCACTGGGAAGATATGTTCAAACCTTCTGTCATAGAGCCAAATTCAATACTTAAAAAAAAAAAACAATATAATTATTGAGATGAACCCAAAATGCAGAGATGTGAAAAATATTGTAGTGTATTAATGTTTCAGTGGAACCAACCAAAATCATACTGTATGATTATATGTATACACGTATTTAATAAAAAAAGATTTCACCAAAATCAAGGTTTCATAATTATTGGCACCCCTGGTGTACTTGGTGCTACAACCTCTGGCTCAATTGTGACTGTAGCAAGTTTGAAATCTCTGCAAAGGAACTGATTTTTAGTGAATTTTTAAATAGTTTTTTATATTTGGATCTCTATAGCGCCACCATGTGGCTCGATTGGGTTAAAATTGTACGTTTGAAGTTGTGATGTGACTCTTAATAGGCATACCAAGGTTCATAACTTTCTGTCAAAGGGTTTTGGAATTATTAGCATTTAATAATTTATCAGACATAAATTAGTAGCATTTTTGTGATAAGGCTGAAAATTCATTGGCTCGTCATTCGGCCATTTTTTGACCTGGCCTTAGAAAAGTAATGCATGTATGAAGGCACTTGAGATGAGTCCATGTAACAAGCATCGTGCAAATCAGTCATATTTTGTAGGAGTAGCATTTTAATTGTTTTACAAAAAATTCTAATTAGCGGAAAATCCAATATGGGCGGACTTCATGGGTCCTTGAGGCAAATTTTTTTGTCATGAACAGAGCGACCCTAGGTCAAACGGGGCGTTGGCAGTCAATGCAAAATTGTCACATGCAGTACAGCGCCACCAGGTGTTCTGTATCATAATTTAAAAGATCCAAGAGTTTGGCCATTCCACCAACCCTACCAAGTTTGGTGATTCTAAGCCTAACCATCTCATGGGAATTTCAAGTGAAAAGGGAGAAAAAAAGAATCAGAACAAATCAATAGGGTACCAGCAGCTGCGCTGCTCTGTCCCCTAAATATGGCTGCAAGCAGCAATTGCGTGGACCAAGCAGGCCAATAAACACCAGTAATAATTTAATTCAGAACCATGTGTGCTACAACTTGGAGAATGTCTCAAGCTAATCAAGCAAATCTGCAGTAAATTACAGTAATTTATATAACTTATACATAAATAACCACATCTGAATTTAACACCAAAGCTATAATCTCTCTCATAAACCCCTTTCACACATGCAGCCTTATCCGTAAATTTTCCAGAACATTGCCAGATAGGGGTCATGTGTGAATAAGAGCCGAAGTCGAAATTCCGGAATATCCGCGCCGGCAATTTGCCGGCAAAAGACCTAGTGAGGTTTCCGTAAAAGTTCCGTATCGATGTGACGTGTGAACAAAGCCAGAACATTACCGGATCAATCACGCCAGCCCGTGGTTTTTCGCCTGAGGGATGGTTCTAAGAGATCTAAAACGTAGTCGAAGGTTTCGCGTGACATATGGAAATGCTCCCTCCACTGCCCGTCGTCAAAATTATTAATGACACTAGACCAGAAGACTTTGCCATGGGGTCGCTCCCGTACCCACATTCGTCTCGCCAAGCCCCGAGCCACATGAAAGACTCGTACAGCCTCCAGCCGCCACAGGCGACGTCTCCAGCTTTGAGCCAAGCTAAAGCGGAGTTGTTCCGACTTATCCTGATTTTTCGTTAAGTTTTTGTTTATGAATGGTGTTTCGTGATTGGAACAGATGTATTATTGCCAGCGTTTGCCTCAAAAATGTATAAATAAACAAGAGTAACTGTAGTACAACTGCACACTCTGTCACTTCATCACCCGCCATTTTTTTCAGTAGTAAGTAAACAAACGTATCCTAGCAACATAGGGGTAGAGCGTTGGTTGTATGAACGCTACCAATACGGAACATTCCGGAATATTGCTGGATCAACTTTTCCGGTAATGTTCCGTATTGCATGTGTGAAAGAGGCTATAGATACTTTTGTTATGTAACGTATGAAGAGAAAAGTCCATTGACAATTTTAGTCCAAATTTCATGCAAAACTGTCAATGACTCAAGTAGGGGATCTGCTTTAACTGCTTTACATTAATTCAAAACTGTAAAAATGAAATAAGTTCAAAAACACGGCCTTGTTCTTTGTGAGCAGAAGAATGTAATAACAGTCGAAAAATATGGGTACGACAATTATGGCTGCTTAAATGTAAATGAAAATTACAATCACGCCATAAAGATGGGTAAATTCCCAGAGTCTTGTGAGCAGACTTTGATAACTGTTTTACTGAAACCAGGTAAAGATCCCAAACTATGTGGGTCTTATAAGCCTATTTCAATCCTTTGTCATGATTATAAGGTTTTCTCCAAGGTCCTTGCATTAAGACTTGAAAAAGTTTTACCAGATCTAGTTGATATTGACAAACTGGGTTTGTTCAGAACCGTTCATCCATACACAATGTTAGACGGGTTTTTAATATTATTCACTGCTCTAAGCTGAGGGGCCATGTTGTATTGCTGTAGCCTTAGATGTGGTTGAACAATTTATGCATGACGTAACATGAGGGTTGTTCTGTAACATGAGGATGAGTTTGTTGTTGATTATTATGCAGGGGTTTATTTATCTAGGGTGGTCATTTGATTTTATATCCCGTTTACATATACCTGGACGCATTTCTGGCTAATGGGGCTCTGGTGGAATACAAGATTCACTGTGCTGTTACATGGGTTTGTAGAGCTTTTTGGGGACCACGGGTAGGCTAGTTAGTTGTGTAATATGAAACACACCAAAAACACATCTAAAAATGAACTTTTATTGCCAATTATCAAATTTTATTGTAAAACTTAAAGGGTAAGTTCGCTATTTTGGACCTTGGACCCTATTTGCGGTCCGTCTTCCATGAACCTGATCCATGAAGTCCATTTTTTCGCTGATCGGCTCCAGTATTGAGTTCGGTACAGATTTCCTGTAGGCTCTCACTGGGCTACAATAGAAGTCAACGGGGCAATTAGAAATGTTATGGAAAAACAACGATAAATGTGCTTTTATAGCTCAGTGTGTATTCTTACGGTCTCAGTATGCTCTCCTGTGAAATGTAGGCTATCGCAAACGCAAACCGAACGTTGAAACAACAGTTCCATTTGAAACAGAACTATTTTCTCCGACCGCACTACCTCGCACTGACTTCGGATAACATTGCCTGCGCAACTTCAGCCTCTCTCTCTTCTCTTGCTCTCTTATCATCCATCTCTTGTAGTTCCGTGTCCGTGTATTCTGGCAGTCAAAATCGAATTCTTCGTCTTCGTAATCATTATAGTCATCCATCATCCAAGTTTTTTTGTGGAAATTGTAGCCTACGTTGCTGCAGGTAAACAAACGCAGACTGCTCAACTAGATAGTTTCGTGAACGGCCGGCACACCTTCCCGCTCCCCTACCCCCGACACATAGTACTCCGCGGGAGCAGCGAAAACAAGCAACAGAGAAATGCTTACTTCCAAGCCATGCCAAGCACGTAAAAATGTTCGGATTGAGATACATTTCACAGGAGAGCATACTGAGACCGGTAACAATACACCCTGAACTTCCCGTCTCATTTATTGTACATGAAAGCACATTTATCGAACATTTCTAATTGCCCCGTTGACTTCTATTGTAGCCCAGTGAGAGCCTACAGGAAATCTGTAGCGAACTCAATACTGGACCCGATCAGCGAAAAAATGGACTTCATGGGTCAGGTTCATGGAAGACGGACCAAATAGGGTCCAAGGTCCAAAATAGCGAACTTACCCTTTAAAAAATAAATCATATTGAGACTTTTCTGGAACCTTTCCATTTTGCACAATTTGGCACAATTTGTGCCAACTTTGGTAACCAAAATGGTTCACCTGAAAAAAAGCTCTGTAGAATTTGAATGGTTTGAGATATTGACACCATATTTTTTTAACAGAGATAGGCAACATATTGAGGAATCACAAAGAGGAGTTATTTCCTCCATAGCTCTTGTAGCTCATCAGGTAAAAATTGTAGGTACCCGTTTTTTAGTTTTTTCACAATTTCTGTACATAAATTGTTGTAGTTAAGTAGCAAAAAGTGTATGTATATGAATTATGACTACTTAGTCATAATAGTGCAGTTCTCACTATTTTAATACACGCTATGAACCATATTTGTAGCCTTTACAGTTTTTGAGATAAACAGCTTTGTTGGTCACTAGTGAAAACAGGTGAAAATTGGTATATTTTGCCCTTGGTAGGAAGAGGTTAAGATCATCCTCTGTCCTCTTAAGTAGAGGAATATAATTGAGGGAAAATACTTTAAGTTAAGTTTGTTTGGTATCTGAAGCCCCTAATAAGTAAGCTTATCGGAGTCCCACTGGAAAGGCATAGCATTTATTGACTAGGATTTAGCTTTGGAATTTAAAGGCATAGTTGCACTCTGTTAAGTTAATCTTATATCCAGAAATGGACCCATATTCATTCAATGTATCTATAACAGCAGGTATCAATGTATCTGGATCCACTAAAAAAGTTATGATGTCATCCGCGTACAAGGATATGGTATGGGTACGCTCCCCGACCTGTATATGGTGAATAGATGGGTGGGCTCTAATTGCTATTCCTAAGGCTAGAGGCTCTATGGCTACGGCAAACAAGAGAGGGGACAAACAACAACGCTGCCTAGTACAATGAGACAAAAGGAAACTGGATGAGATATCACCATTAGTCTGTACTTGAGCTACAGGGTGTTTATAGAGTAGTTTTACCAGATCCAAGAATGTAGACCCAAAGTTCATTTTAGCCATTGTTTCAAACAAGTATTGCCATTCGACACAGTCAAAAGCTTTTGCAGGTTTCTATAGTTTGCTAACATGAAATCTGTGGAGTGGTTAAAAATTAGTTTTAATGACTTCAACCTAAGTGTATTTAAACTTCCGACTTCAACTGTAGGTGTAACATGATTAGTTATGCTTCCACTTGCCACTAAAACTTTTTTTTTTTTAAATTGTAATGGTTTTATTATTCCACAATGACAAGTCAGTATATCAAACCAACCAGTCGCTTCCTTGCAATGGTAAGTCGCTCTCACACCGACGAGGTGCTTCTCCACACCGACGAGGTGCTTCCGACTTCAACTATACATGCCCTGATGGTGTCATGCTCTGCCATGACCCTCAGCTCATCCACTGTCAACATCCTCCTTCTCTTCAGGGACTGCAATACATAAATATATAATTATTTACCATTTCATTAATCCACAACATATGATATCAAACCATTTCTGAGTCATTAAATGGCTGTATACTAGCAAGAATAACATCTTACAGCAAACACTTTATGCTTATGTCCAGAATAGATAAAAAGGCTATTCTGGACACAAGCATAATGTCCATCCTGTTACAATCCCGGATATGGACTGGACTCAAATGCACAACTCGAACACAAGGAATGCCAATACTCAATTATTTTATTGCTTCGACCAGAATTCCTCCTGAAGCATGGAGAGAATAAACAAAGGCAGTTATCGTTCCAAGCCGGAAGTGGATTCAAACAGACAGACAATATGGAGAGCGCTAAGCTCTAATAAATTATTGCTTCGACCAGGCTTCCTCCTGAAGCATAGGGAGACATAAAAGACTAACAGTCCGGGTATGGGTACAGCAGGGGAACAAGCAGAAGCAGGAGAGGCCGGGGGGCTGGTGATGGTGACAGGAAACCAGACAAGCTGAGCAGAGGAGGAGCGGGGAGCGGGAACCAGAGCAGAGTGGCAGGAGCAGTGCAGGTTAGTGGAGCGGGGTCCGGGCTGGGCGTGTACGCAGCAACAGGACAGCAGCGGCAGCAGCACAGGCAGGAGGCGGGCACTGCCGCAGAGTGGAAGAGCTGGGGCCCCCGACTGCATGCACACATGGCAGATGGTTTGGCAGGAAACAGCAACACAGGCAGGGAATGCAAACAACTGCAGGTTGGTCGACTCAAAGCAGACACGGTTAGTACAGCGAGGCAGGACAGACCAAACAGCGAGAAGCGCCGTTCCTGGCGAGAGCTAGACGGAAACCTGACGGAGTGGAAAGGCGAGTAAACGCCGGTAGCAGGACAAAAGGTTTTAATTACAAGACTAGACTGGATACCAAGTATAACCAAGACAAGACCAGAGGTTCACACAAGGAGAGTTAACAAACTGGCACAGGACAAAGAACACCGGGTGACTAAATACAAACATTAACGAGTATCAATTAGGTGCCGCGTGCGAATGTATGAGAGAGTGATTAACGGAGCAGAGAGTGTGTGGAATGCAAGCGAAACGGAGGAGTGGGACAGGCCGTTGAAGAGTAGTGGGACAGAGTGACATGAAAGGGAAAAAACCACACCCAAACTGCAGCACGAAGGAAACAAACTAGGGAGAGACAAACATGAAACGAAGGGAGAAGGAAAACACGGGAAACAAGAGGACGGGAGTGAGAACATCACACATCCATCGCTGAAATAGATATATTTGGAGCGTATCTATGTTCCCAGGGTCCTATGTTCCCCAGTTCAAACACACATTAACCCTCTTATTGTGTTCGGGTCAAATTTGACCCATTTCAAGTTAAAATATTTCAGAAATATAATCTAGTTTATAACCCTAACCCACAATAGCCCATGTCATATTAAGCGAATACATATATATATAATCAGTTGCCATTTAATTCATCCATTGCATATCATATAAAACTATTTCTGAGTCATTAAAGGGCTATTTAATTAGATCTGGGCATGATAAGGTAATAATATAGGGGCTGAGCTCCAGGTATGAAAATACGCCCCAGCTTTTTTTTTTTTCATGAGTAGCCAAAAGCTCATTTCTACTCTGGAAAGCACTCACAGCTTTGTTCCACTCTCTCTCGCTACCTCTCTCACTCATACACACACAAACAAACATGCGTGCTGCAGCTTCTGCCAAGCCCCAAGTAGTCGAGGCAGAAGCAATGGTGGAGAATGAGAGGATGGGCAATGTTTTGGAGTGGTAGGCGGCGGCACGCATAGCCTCGTTTGGGCTTATAATGATGCAGCCAGCAAACAACAAATCACACGCTGTACAAATAGTTACCCATGCCGTAGGCTACTCATTTTACACAGGCTGTAGGTAATCACAGTAACGTTACCTGCAAGATATCAACAAATATTGGTTCCTGTTTCAAAGGGTGCACATGTGGTCACTGCACTGAACTCTCCAAGAGAGAATGTCTGTTGTAGGGACGTTACAAAGGTAGACGTGTAGCATGCATATAATACAACTACTGGCTCAACTATGCTTTATATATTTACTTTTAATAAATTATATATAAAAATAAAAAAATAAAAAACTAGCTAGCTACTTGCTAAGCTAGACTGAAAAACTAACTACCAAAAACCAAGGGACTGTCAAGCTAACTATAAAAAAATACCAAAAATAGGTTACTATAACTTACTAAAATATTCAAAAAAGCTAAACTGTAAGCTAGCTATATATATCGCTCACTCTCTATCTCCTATCTCCTCTCTGTTCATGCAGATCAACCACCGAACTATAAAGAAAACGGTGAGATTAACCGCTGAGATTTGCTTTTATAGCTGGGTCGTAGCCCGCCCTCGCTCCAAAACTTCAGGGCGTAGCTGTACAGGTTTCAATTTTGTCACCGGGATGAATACGTCAGCTGCATGAAGTTTCTAGCCAATCACAGATTGAACATGCAGTACCTAACGTTTTACCACTAGAGGCACTTTTGAGCCAGATTCTTTAAATTTACTCTGTTTTGCGGTGACTGCAGTAATTTGTCAAGATTTGGACCAGGATCAATCAGTCATACTTAGAAAAAACCAAATGTATCAGTTTTCATCTAAAATAAGTGGTTTTAGTGCTTTGTTACCCTTTAAATACACAAAGAAATGCGCCTCAGAATATGAGTATCCCAGCGAACGGCGCAGAAAGGTGTTCAGACAGAGCATGATGTGTAGAATTGTGGACAATGACCACGTTTACATGCACACCATATTCTGATATTCACTATATATAATATTCACAATATTCTCTTTCAGGCAATATTCTGAATAAAGTGTTTACATGCTCTGTAGAGTGTTGAGCGAATATTCCTGTATACATGTTAATCAGCATATTCCGAATAAACTAGGACATGCGCGTTATTTTCCCGCTATAATTCCCGTTTCCGCAAAAGGTTTGGAAATGCTTGCTCTTGTATTACATTGTGTTGTCTTCGTAGCACTTCTCACCTCTTTTAACATACACTACTCACAAAAAGTTAGGGATATTTGGCTTTCGGGTGAAATTTATGGAAAATGTAAGTTCACGCTACAGTGATATTATACATATCATGAAAGTAGGGCATTTAAGTAGAAGCATGCAATGGTGATTTCCTCATCTCAAACAATTTATTGAAACAAAAGCCAACAACAGTGGTGGGTATACCACAACAAAAATGTCAATGTCTCAATAACTTGTCATGTGCCCTTGAGCATCAATTACAGCTTGACAATGACGTCTCATGCTGTTCACAAGTCGACTTATTGTCTGCTGAGGCATGGCATCCCACTCTTCTTGAAGGGCGGCCCTCAGGTCATTGAGGTTCTGGGGTACAGAGTTACGAGCCTCTACACGGTGAGTCAGCTGATCCCATAGGTTTTCTATGGGATTCAGGTCTGGACAAAGTGCAGGCCACTCCATTTGAGGTACCCCAGTCTCCAGCAGCCTTTCCCTAATGATGCGACCTCGATGAGCTGGAGCATTGTCGTCCATGAAGATGAAATTAGGCCTGTGTTGTTCATGCAGGGGCACAATGACTGGATTAATGATGTTATTCAGGTAGTATGGGCTTGTCACTGTACCATTCACAAAGTGTAGGGCAGTTCTGTATTGACTAGACACACCTGCCCACACTGTAACACCGCCACCACCAAAGGGTCGTCTGGTGACAACAGTGGCTGATGCATAGCGCTCTCCTTGACGTCTCCAACATCGTTGGCGGCCATCATTTCTGCTCAACGTGAATCGACTTTCATCAGAGAACAGCACTGAGGCCCACTGGTCCCTCGTCCAGCGTAAATGCTCCCTGGCCCATGCAAGACGATGACGCCTGTGCCTGGTGGTGTGGTCAGGTACCCTTGCAGGTCGTCTAGCACGCAGACCACGCTGATGTAAACGGTTTCGAATGGTCTGACGTGACACTTGGGTGCCTCTCACCTCCCTTAAATGTGCCTGGAGTTGAGTGGCATTCATCATCCGGTTCCGCAGGGCACTGTTCACAATGAAGCGGTCATCAGTGTGGGATGTGGCCAAAGGACGTCCACTTCTATGCCTTTCTGTGACTCTTCCAGTCTCTCTGTATCTCTGTTGCAACCTGCTGATGACACTCTGTGACACTCTAAGCTCAGTGGCCACTTCCCTCTGAGAACATCCTGTTTGAAGCCTCGCAATGGCGAGGTACTGTTGATCAATTGTTAGGTGTCGTCTTGGTCTCATGATGTCAAAATGTGAACAGCATGATGAAGAGGACTGTTTAAATACCAATTCTAATTGAACCAGGAAATTTATTGGTCGATTCATGGATCAAACACCTGTTGTGAATTTTGCCGTTCAGCTCCTTGTTAGAGAACAGCAAGTTGTGCAAAAAGTACTGAAACATTGAATAGTTGGACATGCGCATTCAAAAGTTTAGAGAAGGTCAAATTAATTTCACCTGTAAAGGTTATAGTGCATTTTAGGTTCATCCTGAAATTTCACCCGAAAGCCGAATATCCCTAACTTTTTGTGAGTAGTGTAATTGCCTTTGGCTCCACAAGGCAGTGTTTCTCACACAAGTTTGCTTAAATTTCAAATACAAATAAGATACAAAAGCAAACTTTTAATTTTTCTTTATGAAAAATAGATTTCAAGCGGTTATAAAAGAAAGTTTTCAATACAGACAGGAGTTAGTGTCACAAACATGGATTAAGTCTAGCAATGGACTAGATTGCACTTTTAATGGAGGATCTCACTTTAATGTGCATTCTAGTCATTCTTAGCTGACAATACTACTTTCAGACACCATACAGGAGTGAAATTACAATACAATACACTGGAACCCATTAATTCCATATACAGTTGTTATTATTTTTTATACAGCTGGTATTCCATTACTACTAATAGGATTTTTAAATCTTACCCTGAACAGGGAGCGGTGTGAAAGTGGATGGCTGTGTAGAAGGGTCACTTGCTCTGTTCTCTAAGTGTAAATATACAAAACATCATTTAGAAACTCATCCTAGTGTACCAATAGGTACTTAAAAAAAATATACATATATTTTATAAAAAAAGTTTATTATACAATAAACAAATGTTTAATGTTAGACCTAACGTACCCAATATAAAATGTTCTGCATGCATGGTTTACTTCGCTAATGTTGATTGCTATTTTGCAACAACTTCAGTTAAACAGTACTCAGAAATTGCTAATCTTTCTAACGGCAGCTAGTTGTCTTTTACGTACCGTTTACTTATAGAATTAATGGTAGACCTATGTAAAACCTATAAAAAACTATAACATCACATACATGTTACCATCATGACCATGAAATGTGCTTCTACCAGTACCAGTGCTTGGATCACCTTCAGCCAGAGGAGTGGATGACTGTGTAGAAGGGTCTACTCCATTCTCTATACCGGAGTTATATAAATAGACAAAGTATAATTCAGGAACTCATCGAAGCTAGTGTAACGTTACCAATAGGTAGGCCTACCTTTACAGTAAACAAATTGCTAGCTAGCCAATGTTCTCTGGAGAATGATTGCTAATTTGCAGCATAGTTAACGTTACAGAAATGAATGAAAGTGTCCGGATGAGAACCGCTGGTTTTGTTTTGTTTTTTAGCTTTAGAATAGGCTGCCTTGTGCGTTTTCCAACAATGTTTGACCTGGTCACTGGTGTGCACAAAACCTGCTTCCTTTAGTTTGTCACACACTCTTTTAAAAATGTCACTGTTATGGTGCTTTCTCCAGTCAATGAAGTCCATTATGTTCAGGTCTTTCATTATTTGAAGACATAAGTCGGTTTCGCCTTCGCTCCAGAAATGCGAGCTTTTCGCCATTATTGACCCAACATGCCCAGACTAAATAAATATTCTATTCAGGGGCATGTTACAAATTATGTGTTTACATGACAAAACATTCTGGTTAATACAGGCATATGCCAGGTGTCTTATTCGAAATTCTAGAAATCAGAATATTGGCTTAATCGGAATTTGTCAATCATTTTAAGGCGTTTTCATGACACATAACCGGAATATTACCATATTCCGATTAATATAGGAATATGGTGTGTGTGTAAACGGGGTCAATGACATTCAGGTTCTAACTCGCTTATGAAAGTTTCTGGAAATATCTATCTCAACAAAAAACTTTTTCAATTTACAAAAATGGCAAGCTACTCATGCATAGCCTACAAAGCGCTGTCTGTAAGTCATTAATTAAAACTTGCAAAAACTAGGCCTGCCATTAAAAGTATTGACATCAAAATGAGGCCAAGTTACAACAAACAGTATTGCCTATCGTAGCTCACGTTAATTAAACTAGCTCTATTCCAAAGCAATGCTACCCGATTTCTCCTACATTATTTCATGTAACTTGGCCCTGTGTTTTTCATCTTACCACCTGAAGAGAATTTGGTCACTCAAAGTTCAGATGTCAAATAACAAAAAATGCCTCATGGAAGAACACATCATTTCAATTATTGTTTTGAACAGTTGAGGGAAAATGACACTCCAGAACACAATTTTGGGGGAAAAAATTATGTCTAGGCTCTGCAGGACCAAATAGGTTTCTATTCAAATACAAATATTACAAATAATAATAATTATTATTATTATGCATTTTATGTGCTTGATGCAGACAATTGTTCAAACATAGCCTATAGTGTACTCATTTCTTTACACATGTGAATTGGAGATTATTTCCACTATAAATAATCGGCATTTTATACTTTGACGTGGCACAAAGTTTCAATGATCATATTCTCTTCAGATGGTAAAATGAGAAAATACTGGCCCAAGTTACATTCAATAATTTAGGATTGATGGGTAGAATTGCTTTAGAATATAGCTAGTTTAATTAGTGTGAGCTATGATAATAATAATAATAATAATGCCTGGCATTTATATAGCGCCTTTCTCTATACTCAAAGCGCTTTACAATGATGAGGGGGAAACTCGCCTCAACCACCACCAATGTGTAGCACCCACCTGGGTGATGCAACAGCAGCCATTTTGCGCCAGAATCCTCACCACATCAGCTGAGGTGGAAAGGGAAGGAAGAATTTTTTAGCCAATTAAACTGGGGGATGATTAGGTGGCAGATTGACAAAGCCTGGGTTGGGAGTTTAGCCAGGACACCAGGGAAACCCCTAGGCTGTGTCCGAATCAGAGCCAGGTGTACCTTTTGTGTACGCATATTTGAGTCCACTTCGTCAAAAAGCTTTTGAGTGGGCGACTTTTTCTCACAAATGGGGGCACTTAAAATACCAGGATGAACCCCTTATTTCCGGGGTTTTGTTGAGTGAATTCAGGAGCACACTCATCTGCAGAACTGTGCACTCACCCGACAATTTCAGTAAGTAACTCGGAAGTAAAAACGTAAAAGACGTAGAGCGTATATGCATATCTATGGTACAAGAGTGGGTCATATTACGAAATACTCTTTTTTATTTTTGTTAATTCTATCTTCATTCATAGTCTACACTTTGTAACAATTGTCATATGTTAACTGATTGATATTCTCAATAAAAATTAAAATTAAAAATGATATTACGAACTACTTCCTCACTAGTTTGGAAAGGGATTTGCAGGATTTATTTCGCACACTGCTTGCAATGTGAGGGGACAGGGCACATAGTAGACAGGGGTCTGAGTGGACAGGGAACAGGGCTCTGATTCAGACACAGCCCTACTCTTTACAATAAGTGTCATGGGATCTTTAATGACCACAGTGTGTCAGGACCCCGGTTTAACATCTCATCCGAAAGATGGTATCTCCTACAGCACAGTGTCCCCATCACTGCACTGGGGCATTGGGGTTTATTTGACCAAGGGAAGACTGCCCCCTACTGGCCGACCAACACCACTTCCAGCAGCAACTTAGTTTTCCCCAGAGATCTTCCATCCAAGTACTAACCAAGCCCACACCTGCTTAGCTTCAACCATTCAGCAGGCACAGATTGCATGGTGGTATGGCTGCTGATAGGCAATACTGTTTGTTGTAATACTTTTCATGGCAGGCCTAGTTTTGGCAAGTTTTAATTAATGACTTACAGACAGTGCTTTGTAGGCTATGTGTGATTAACTTGGCTTTTTTGTAGGCTATGCGTGAGTAACTTGGCATTTTTGTATGTTGAAAATTTTTTATGTTCAGATATCATGACTTTTTGCACTGTGTTTCTTATGATTGAGTAGCTAACTGATGATATATAAATCTATGAATCATAAGATAAGGAAATGTAGAGAGACCTGCACACACAAGACATGCAAATACACATGCATTGTAGGTGGAAGAAAGACATAGGCATGGATTCTGTCCTTGATCATGAATGACAAATGAATGAAAGTGCAATATTATGGCATGTTAGCGAATATCGAAGTCACCATGTGTAGACTAAGCAAGACAAGGGTGTTTTACATGTAACAGCATTGTAGTGACTTATTAGAGTTAAACGAGGCAACAACTTAATTTTATGAGAAAACGGGCATCACCAGAGGTATATGTTTAGGGGGGGCTAAGCCTCTACTAGGGGGGTCTGGGGAGCATGCACCCCCAGGAGAAATTTTTCAAAAAACCAGTCACAAAATGGTTGTTCCCCATGAGTTTTGAGAGCATAAATAAGCCTTAAATCAATAAATAATTTAGTTGTTGCAAAGAATGTTCTTTAAATTGCTTTGATATATAGCAATAGGGTTGGGCTGATGTACGATACCCTACCATCATCTATCACCTAAAATTTATCGGCATCAGCAATGGTTGACACATCGTGATGTCAAAGACGATGTGTAGTCTATTCTAGTTTGACAGCTTATATAGCAAATTGCCTCAATGGCAGTGGAATTAATTTAGGCCTGGCCTATTTAATCAGTGATTTGTTTTTTATTGCAATTAAAAACCAAATTCCATAGCATACATCTAAATGTTCATGTACGCATTGATTCAGTTTTAACTTGTAATCATCCTTCATGAGCAGGGAATCATGTTGGGGGGGCGGGTTCCTTCAGAATTAATTATGCTCTCCCGAAAACCTCTTCCTATCATTAGAAAAGAAAAAAAACTTTGCACTTTTGTAGCTTTATCAAAACTTTATGAGTGAAATAAGTTACCTATGTAGCTAACTGTAAACTATTATCTGTCTGTAGCCTATTATCCAGGCTATCGCAGTAGCCAACTGCGGACATAATACCAGAGAGGCTAGACGACGCTGAAGTTGGCTCCCGATTCGCAGCTCCCGATTCGGAATTGCCGGTCCACCTTAAATCGGTCGCGAAAAGCGAATGTATGCTTTCACGGTCATCCTTGCGCTTTTTTCTCCGCTAAATCTAATTGGCTCAACATTCTGATAGCCTAGTTGTGTGTGTGTGTGTATATATATTTATTTTTTTTGGATACTGCACCGTTTTGTAATAATCGCACTCCAAACTGTCCACCAATGTAAATTACTGAAAAAGGTGAAATTTTGTATAGGATTTTCTTGCCAATTTTAGAACGTCTCAAACTTTTGACACTTGAGTATGAGAGAAGAGGTTCTCTACTATATCTGACCCGAGTTGGGTGAAATAGTACTGTAACATTTTGAAATAATCCCACTTCAAACTTTCTATGTAATCCAATGTAAATCAACTGAAAAAGGTGACATTTTGAATAGGATTTTCTTGCCAATTTCAGAACGTCTCAAACTTTTGACACTTGGGTATGAGAGAAGAGGTCTTCCACCACCTCTGACTCAAGTTGGGTGAAATATTACTGTAGCATTTTCAAATAATCCCTCTTCAAACTTTCTATGTAATCCAATGTAAATCGACTGAAAAAGGTGTCATTTTGAATAGGATTTTCTTTCCAATTTTAGAACGTCTCGAACTTTTGACACTTGGGTATGAGAGAAGAGGTCCTCCACTATATCTGACCCGAGTTGGGTGAAATCTTACTGTAGCATTTTCAAATAATCCCTCTTCAAACTTTCTATGTAATCCAAAGTAAATCAACTGAAAAAGGTGATATTTTGAATAGGATTTTCTTGCCAATTTTAGAACGTCTCAAACTTTTGACACTTGGGTATGAGAGAAGAGGTCCTCCAGCACCTCTGACTCGAGTTGGGTGAAATATTACTGTAGCATTTTCAAATAATCCCACTTCAAACTTTCTATGTAATCCAATGTAAATCAACTGAAAAAGGTGACATTTTGAATAGGATTTTCTTGCCAATTTTAGACCGTCTCAAACTTTTGACACTTGAGTATGAGAGAAGAAGTCCTCCACCATCTCTGACTCGAGTTGGGTGAAATATTACTGTAGCATTTTCAAATAATCCCTCTTCAAACTTTCTATGTAATCCAATGTAATTCGACTGAAAAAGGTGATATTTTGAATAGGATTTTCTTGCCAATTTTAGAACGTCTCAAACTTTTGACACTTGGGTATGAGAGAAGAGGTCCTCCAGCACCTCTGACTCGAGTTGGGTGAAATATTACTGTAGCATTTTCAAATAATCCCACTTCAAACTTTCTATGTAATCCAATGTAAATCAACTGAAAAAGGTGACATTTTGAATAGGATTTTCTTGCCAATTTTAGACCGTCTCAAACTTTTGACACTTGAGTATGAGAGAAGAAGTCCTCCACCATCTCTGACTCGAGTTGGGTGAAATATTACTGTAGCATTTTCAAATAATCCCTCTTCAAACTTTCTATGTAATCCAATGTAATTCGACTGAAAAAGGTGATATTTTGAATAGGATTTTCTTGCCAATTTTAGAACGTCTCAAACTTTTGACGCTTGGGTATGAGAGAAGAGGTCCTCCACTATATCTGACCCGAGTTGGGTGAAATCTTACTGTAGCATTTTCAAATAATCCCTCTTCAAACTTTCTATGTAATCCAATGTAAATCAACTGAAAAAGGTGATATTTTGAATAGGATCTTCTTGCCAATTTTAGAACGTCTCAAACGTTTGACACTTGGGTATGAGAGAAGAGGTCCTCCAGCACCTCTGACTCGAGTTGGGTGAAATATTACTGTAGCATTTTCAAATAATCCCTCTTCAAACTTTCTATGTAATCCAATGTAAATCAACTGAAAAAGGTGACATTTTGAATAGGATTTTCTTGCCAATTTTAGAACGTCTCAAACTTTTGACACTTGGGTATGAGAGAAGACATCCTCCAGCACCTCTGAATCGAGTTGGGTGAAATAGTACTGTAGCATTTTCAAATAATCCCTCTTCAAACTTTCTATGTAATCCAATGTAAATCAACTGAAAAAGGTGATATTTTGAATAGGATTTTCTTGCCAATTTTAGAACGTCTCAAACTTTTGACACTGGGTTATGAGAGACGAGGTCCTCCACTATATCCGACCCGAGTTGGGTGAAATCTTACTGTAGCATTTTCAAATAATCCCTCTTCAAACTTTCTATGTAATCCAATGTAAATCGACTGAAAAAGGTGATATTTTGAATAGGATCTTCTTGCCAATTTTAGAACGTCTCAAACTTTTGACACTTGGGTATGAGAGAAGAGGTCCTCCAGCACCTCTGACTCGAGTTGGGTGAAATATTACTGTAGCATTTTCAAATAATCCCTCTTCAAACTTTCTATGTAATCCAATGTAAATCTACTGAAAAAGGTGAAATTTTGAATAGGCTTATCTTGGCAATTTTAGAATGTCTCAAACTTTGGACAATTGAGTATGAGAGAAGAGGTCCTCCACTATATCTGAGCTGAGTTGGGTGAAATATTACTGTAGCATTTTCAAATAATCCCTCTTCAAACTTCTTATGTAATCCAATGTAAATCTACTGAAAAAGGTGAAATTTTGAATAGGATTTTCTTGCCAATTTTATAACGTCTCAAACTTTTGACACTTGGATATGAGAGAGGAAGAAGGTTCTATTTCATATTGTTCAATACGCCATGGTATGGGAGGAGACTGAATAGCAAATTAACCACCACTACGGGAGGAGCCACGTCACACCATAGTAGTATATGGAATACGGCTTATGTCACTTTTTGATTGAATTTGATTGATGGTTGATAGGTCAAAGGTCAAGCGGTCAAATGGGGGTCACATTTGCATATTTTTAATTTTTTTTTTTTTTTTAATATTAATTAATTTTTTTTTATTTTTAATTTTTTAAATTTTTTAATTTATAAGGTATTATTATTCGGGGGGGTGGGTTTATTGTGGTGGTTTTTGTTTTAAGGTTTTATTTATTGGCATTGTAACGATGTCATTTTATTGGGGGTTGTTTGTTGTAAACGTCGGTTTTTATGGTCGTTCTTTGGGTGAGGAATTTTAAATTTATTAGAACAACATCGTGAAAAAAAGTAACTTTGTATATATATATATACACTACTCACAAAAAGTTAGGGATATTTGGCTTTCGGGTGAAATTTATGGAAAATGTAAGTTCACGCTACAGTGATATTATACGTATCATGAAAGTAGGGCATTTAAGTAGAAGCATGCAATGGTGATTTCCTCATCTCAAACTATTTATTGAAACAAAAGCCAACAACAGTGGTGGGTATA
The DNA here is from genome assembly GCA_029718625.1 of Synaphobranchus kaupii. NCBI lineage: Eukaryota > Metazoa > Chordata > Actinopteri > Anguilliformes > Synaphobranchidae > Synaphobranchus > Synaphobranchus kaupii. The sequence continues at coordinate 17,277,702 of CM056398.1, forward strand.
CCACAACAAAAATGTCAATGTCTCAATAACTTGTCATGTGCCCTTGAGCATCAATTACAGCTTGACAACGACGTCTCATGCTGTTCACAAGTCGACTTATTGTCTGCTGAGGCATGGCATCCCACTCTTCTTGAAGGGTGGCCCTCAGGTCATTGAGGTTCTGGGGTACAGAGTTACGAGCCTCTACACGGTGAGTCAGCTGATCCCATAGGTTTTCTATGGGATTCAGGTCTGGAGAAAGTGCAGGCCACTCCATTTGAGGTACCCCAGTCTCCAGCAGCCTTTCCGTAATGATGCGACCTTGATGAGCTGGAGCATTGTCGTCCATGAAGATGAAATGTGTTGTTCATGCAGGGGCACAATGACTGGATTAATGATGTTATTCAGGTAGTATGGGCTTGTCACTGTACCATTCACAAAGTGTAGGGCAGTTCTGTATTGACTAGACACACCTGCCCACACTGTAACACCGCCACCACCAAAGGGTCGTCTGGTGACAACAGTGGCTGATGCATAGCGCTCTCCTTGACGTCTCCAACATCGTTGGCGGCCATCATTTCTGCTCAACGTGAATCGACTTTCATCAGAGAACAGCACTGAGGCCCACTGGTCCCTCGTCCAGCGTAAATTCTCCCTGGCCCATGCAAGACGATGACGCCTGTGCCTGGTGGTGTGGTCAGGTACCCTTGCAGGTCGTCTAGCACGCAGACCACGCTGATGTAAACGGTTTCGAATGGTCTGACGTGACACTTGGGTGCCTCTCACCTCCCTTAAATGTGCCTGGAGTTGAGTGGCATTCATCATCCGGTTCCGCAGGGCACTGTTCACAATGAAGCGGTCATCAGTGTGGGATGTGGCCAAAGGACGTCCACTTCTATGCCTTTCTGTGACTCTTCCAGTCTCTCTGTATCTCTGTTGCAACCTGCTGATGACACTCTGTGACACTCTAAGCTCAGTGGCCACTTCCCTCTGAGAACATCCTGTTTGAAGCCTCGCAATGGCGAGGTACTGTTGATCAATTGTTAGGTGTCGTCTTGGTCTCATGATGTCAAAATGTGAACAGCATGATGAAGAGGACTGTTTAAATACCAATTCTAATTGAACCAGGAAATTTATTGGTCGATTCATGGATCAAACACCTGTTGTGAATTTTGCCGTTCAGCTCCTTGTTAGAGAACAGCAAGTTGTGCAAAAAGTACTGAAACATTGAATAGTTGGACATGTGCATTCAAAAGTTTAGAGAAGGTCAAATTAATTTCACCTGTAAAGGTTATAGTGCATTTTAGGTTCATCCTGAAATTTCACCCGAAAGCCGAATATCCCTAACTTTTTGTGAGTAGTGTATATATATAAAATGTATAGGTTAGTGTCAATAGTTTGTGTTAGCAGAAGCGTTTTAAAAGAATAAAAGAATAAAATAATTCAAGACGGTTAATTGCAGACTTTTTAAACGTGACAGACCGCGGTAGGCTAAATGAACAAACTAACGCGTTATTGCGTTTCTGTATTTTCCAGGGCTAGTCTCTGACTTCTAGTTTTGACTTCGACAAGCTCTTAACAAATTGTTAAGTCAGGGAAACCTGTGTGTGCGAATGACACCAAACCCGAGTACAAAGTTCGCGGAGGTCCGGAGAGATCTTTTTTCCAATTGTTGAAGTGCGGGTGTGCGTGCGAATGACTCCAAAAGCCGATGACAAAATCCGCGAAGGTCCAAGACATGCTTGAGAGAGAGAGCTGTTGCAAAACCGTTCATCGGCGGTCTGACCTGTGTACAGCTGAAACGGAACAACCCCCAGTAGTTTCCTTAACACAGATACTCAGAGACACACAGGCAGACAGGCAGACGCGCGGCACAGCGTTGAACTACGAGCGGGTCTCTAGTATTCGCCGAACACATGTTCTACAGCTAGAGATTCCACAATTGACACTGCGCTGAGGATCAAGCGGCAGGCGTTCGAAGAAGAACTGTGAGACTACACAGGCAGCCAGGCAGACAGCGTTGAACTAACAACAGATGTCGGAAGGCTTAGTGTTGTGGCGAGTTGGATTTCTGCTAACGATTGTAAAACCTTTTGGTTGACGAGGAACAGATGTATTCCTGGCGGGGTTATTAAAAAAAAAAAAGTTTGAAATGAATGAATGAAATGCATAGACTGAAAATATTTCAACAGGCCGCAAAATGCCCCGAAACCATTGAAAAGAACTCCAAGAAGCGTTTTTAAAAATAAAAATCTAAAAGTCTATTAGTATTTAATAAAAACTTTTCAGGATTTTGTACAAGTTTTTGTAATAGGGTAATACTTAGAGCCAATATGAGTGTTTAGTATCGATCGGTTACTAAACATACGGTTTACCCGATTTAAGCAGGGTTGAGGCGTTATATATTAAATGTTGCGTTTAATCGTATATTCAAAGTGTATTTTATTCTTCATGCTACATTTCACGGGGAGGGGCACGTTTTTAGTTTTTGACGGTTTTATGGTCGTAGGGGCCTATAAATGGGCTTTTCCCTGACAACTCAAACAAACGTTTTCCTGCCGCAAAACAGAAGCTGACAATCGCCTGTAAAACAACCAGCAAAAGAAGCATGTCTACCACAGAAAAACCAACAACAACGAAATCTCCAGAGGTTTTGACAAACAATACTGTTTTGACAAGACCAAAGAAGCCTTATACAAGGGTATCAAGGCTTCAAGGATGTTCGTTTTACGAAGATTGGCCTGCAGAATTTTCAAATCGACGATGTGGCTACAATATCGATACGTCTGGCCAGGCACCAACAATGACCCTTTTCAACCTGTGTGAGGGGGAATTGTACAGCGAAAAATCAGAGTCTATATTATTTGTACGCAAGGATTGGCTTAAATTCAAGCAATGTTACAAAGAGGTTGTGGACGATGTACAGAATATTTGTAGTTTTCTGAGCTGTTCGGAGGAAAGCAGCATTATCTGTGTGTCCGCGATGAAAGAGTATAAAAAACTGTTCATTGCCGAGACATATGATGCAAGAGACATTGGTGATAAGCTAATTGTATTTCATTTGGACAACCTGCAAATGTTGGACAAGGCTATTGAGCGAGCCGATGAGGTGTTTGAGGAGTATAGACTTTGGGGATATTTTCCCGATGTGAAAACGAACTTATTGTCGCGATTCAACGCCGTGGCTGAAGAATCTGGTGATGAAGAATCTGATTATGAAGAATCTGGTGATGAAGATATGGAAAATATACCACCAGCCCCACCAACAACGCCGATTGACGAAGACTCTACATGTTTTGTGTAAAAAACAGTTTGAAAGTTGATTATGTTTGTGTAAAAAGTTGATGTCAAAACATGTAAGCAAAAAAAATATATATAATAATGTTTTTTGAAATTTTTAGATTGTGTGTGTTCAATATAAATGTATACATAATGTCTTTTTGATTGATTTTGTGAACTTTAAAATAAAAAAAGCCTTTTCTTTTACATGCTATTTTACGTATTATTTCATTATTATTATTATTATTATTATTAATCGTTAAAATATGTTAAATTCAAATCAAACCCCAAAAAGGAAGACCCCACCCACAGAACATAACTCTTAACGTTTTAAGGCGTGGCTATAAGTTTCAGAGGTGTTTAAAAGCCACTCGACAAACTCAGTATTTCACTGCCTTAACAAAACTCTTGTCAAGCATGTCTCAGAGCGTTTACAAAATGTATAAATCCCTAAAGCGGGCTGATTGCTCAGAATCTTGGGAGCCTGAGTATCCCGCGAACAATGACAAGCCGGCTACAGAGCCTTGGATCGATGCCGACAAAGCTGAAGCCCTATTTTTATCAGAGCCAAAAAATATGGCCGATGAAGGCTGCGAGTTGACACACTTTGCACAACAGTCCAGCCAAAAAACAAACCAGGAGTGTATAGACGATGAAATTGATGGTTGTCTTACAACCCCAATGGTCAAAATGCTTAAAGCTATAATTGCCTGTCTTCTGAATGGAGCAATAGAAAAAAAAAGGAGAAGCGAATGCCAAGGCTGTGAAGTTGATCACCCCAGTCAACTGAGACACAGCTGCCTCTTTGAAGCGGATGCGTATTATTATAAAAGTAATTTTACAGACTTTGTGACAAATGTAAAAAAGCCGTGGCTGCAACCTCTGCTGATCAAGGCCTTGAAAGTGTTCGGAGGGGTTCCAGAGCCTGTGAGAATCTTGGGGTCTGTTGACACCATTGTTTCAGAACTTCGGGAGGCGCCACACATTGGGGATAAACTGTTGGAAATCTCCCGTACAACACTAGACTCAGTCAGTGAGAAGGCTATTGCGGTTGTCATCACAGACTTTTGGGAGATTTACGAGGCAATGCAGGAACACCTATGGTGTGACCATTCTGAAGGCGTGCGAAACCGGATGAACGATAACATTTGAAAACATTTTCAAGAAATGTTTAAATGTTAATATGTATAATTTCTGTCATGTAACCTGTAACTTTTTTTTAAAAATACATAAATAAATACTTTGGTTTTTTATATATTGTGTCATTATTGTGATAACTGTAAGGATGGCGGGTGAGAAACGCATGAAAGATGTTTATTATGCTCCAGAAAATCCAGGTTCTTACGGTGGCAAAGAGCGCTTACGAAATGTATTACTTGAAGCAGGGAGTAACATATCAAACAAAAAAGTTACGGACTGGTTATCGGGTGAAGATGCATACACTTTACACAAACCCATCAGAGTCAATTTCAAAAGAAACAGGGTTATTGTGAGAAACATTGATTCACAATGGCAGCTTGATTTAGTAGACATGTCAAGTTTATCTGAGCATAATGATAATATGAAGTTTATGCTAACTTGTATAGATATATTGTCAAAATACGCCTGGGTATGTGTTCTTAAAAACAAGACAGGTATCGAAGTGGTGAAAGCCCTTCAAGAAATTCTCGCAAATGGACGTATACCTAAAAAAATACAAACCGATAAAGGTAAAGAATTTTTCAATAAAAGGTTTCAGAGTCTGATGAAACGCAACAAAATATTACACTTTGCCACAGACAACGATGATGTGAAAGCATCTGTGGTCGAACGTTTCAATAGAACGTTAAAATCCAGAATGTGGAGATACTTCACAGCGCACAACACCAGACGCTATGTAGATTCTGTCCAGGATTTGGTCCTGGCTTACAACAACAGCTATCACAATACGATTAAAATGAAGCCAATTGAAGTAAACGAAAATAATTCTTTTAAAGTTTTTAAAAACATGTATGGTCTCTTTACAAAAAAATCTAAAAAGCTAAAGTTTAAGTTTGAGGAGGGGGATACCGTCAGAGTTTCCAAAGTACGTGGAAAGTTTGCAAAAGGTTATGAGCAAACATATACAGACGAATATTTTACAGTCGTTGAAAGGGTCCACAGAAACCCTCCTGTATATAGATTGAAGGATTATGATGGGGCGAGCATTGACGGAACATTTTATGCTGAGGAATTACAGAAGGTTATAGTTGGAAAAGACAAAACCTTTAAGGTCGAAAAAATAATTGCCGAAAAGAAGTATAAGAAACAGAAGCTCGTTTTAGTGAAGTGGGTCGGATGGCCTGAAAAATACAACAGCTGGATACCTAAAGATAGCGTGTTTGATATCTAAAAGAGTAGAAACCATTAGCTCGCCATGGAGGAAGCAGGCTTTTATGTCACTCTCCCCAGTAATGCCAGTCTAGATATCTATCCTGGAAACAAAATATCATGTTACACGACGAAGTTCGCCAGACCCCTCGAATTTCGTGGACAGTGGGAAGTTGCTTTAGCAGAAATTCAATACCCATGTACATGGAATATGCTATCAGCTCATGAAAATGTTTTTATCGTAAGTGATGGTAAGAAAAAGGAACTCAGCTACGTTGTTTTAATAAGCTGGGGATACTACAAGAATCTTAAGTCCTTGGTTGATGAGATGAATAAGGCGTTACAAATAAAGAAATTGGATATTGAGGTGACCCATTCAACAATGAAAAACCGAATTTATATTAGTAGTGCAAACGAAAATATGTCGCTGAAGGCTAGTGGTAAACTTGCAAGGATGTTGGGTTTGGACCCGGATGTACCCTTAACGGTAGCAAGTTCTGTGGCACCACATCCAGCAGATATTCGTGCAGGGTTTTACACAATGTATGTTTACACAGACATTATTGACTACCAGAGAGTCGGAAATAGTTTTGTGCCCTTGCTACGATGTGTACATATAACCGGGTCTAGCAACGATGTCATCACAATCACATATGAAAAGCCACACTACGTTCACGTGTGCAAGAAGCACATTGATAACATAACAATTGAACTGAAATCGGATCAGAACGAGAACATACGCTTCACTTACGGTAAAGCCCTCATAAAATTGCATTTCAGGCCGGTGAAGCATCGATATCACGAATAAAAATGGCAAGTTCAAACCTATACGTTGACCCTCATAGGTACATAGACTATTATACAACACAAGCCGGTAATGGTCTGCCGGGGTATAAGGGTGCGAGCGTTATGTATGGTAGCGGTCTTGGAGGACTTTTTAGAGGTTTATTCCGTATGGCATTGCCCCTACTAAAGAAAGGCTTCAACATAGCCAGACCACATTTAACATCAGCAGCTAAAAACATAGCCAAGGATGTAGTCCATAAAGTTGTGACGAGTCGTTTGAACAACAGTGAACAAGAAGGCTCGGGGCTTTTGGTCATGACCCGTAGCGCACAGAAAAGGCCTCCAGGGGGGCGGGTCACAAGTCGAGCCAAGGCTAAAAAGAGACGGCCGGCATACATTAGGGTCACAGTCGCAAAGAAGCGTAAGAGGAAGGCTAAAAAACAGACCAAGAAGGTTAAGAGAAAAAGTAGATACATTTTTTTAAAATGGCCTTTATACACAACATGTCAGAGGAATGTATGAAGTCGGAACTGGACCTTTTTGCAGTTCCTTACACACAAACAAGCATTGATAAGAGCATCTACGTAGAAGTACCACCCCTGTCTGCCATTTCGGATACTGGACCTCTAGAGTTCTATATAGCTGGTAATGGCGAAGATTACCTTGACTTAAACAATACTCTTTTATACCTACGGTGTCAGATAACCCGGGCCGATGGCACCAATATTCCGGCCGATGCCAAGGTTGGGCTTATTAATTATCCCATAGCGACTATTTTTTCACAGGTGGATATTTCATTGGGAGACCGGCTGGTAAGCCAGTCTAGCAACACGTACCCCTACAGAGCAATTATGGAATGTCTACTTAATTATTCTGAAGACACAATGTCTAATCAATTTACGTCCGGATTATTCTATAAGGACACCAGCGGACATATGGACGTAACAGACCCAGCGGGTGAAAACAAGGGTTTGAAAGATAGAACTCTATATACAGCCGCGAGTAACACTTTTGAGTTGCTCGGACCCATACATGCAGACATGTTTTTTCAGGAGAGACTACTTATAAACGGAGTCGATATAAAAATTAAGATGGTCCGTTGTAAGGATGAGTTCTGTCTAATGAGCGAGGATGCACCTCAGCAACAATACCGCCTTAAAATGGTCTCGGCCACACTATTTGTAAAAAAAATTGGGGTCTCTCCACCCGTTAAGCTCGGACATGCCCAGGCTCTACTGACATCAAATGTTAAATATCCGATTGACCGTGTTAGTCTTAAAACTTTCAGTTTAGCCGCTGGTCTTAGAGTTTGCAATCAAGAAAATTTGTTTTTGGGTCAATTACCGAAATCTATCATTATAGGTTTGGTAGATAACGACGCTTTTACAGGTGTTTACAACAAGAACCCTTTCAATTTCCAGCATTACAATGCAGAATATGTATCCCTCAGTATGAACGGTCTTCCAATACCGAGTAAACCATATCTCCCAAATTATGGTAACGGTTCTGCGGTTCGCGAATTTTACAGCCTAACGCTGGCCACAGGTCGACATCTCAAAGACACGCCTTTGTGCATTAACCGTCAAGAATACCTGAACGGTTACACCCTTTATGCTTTCAACCTGACACCCGATGAAGGTTGCAGCCAGCATCTATCCTTGATCAAGACGGGTAATATACGTCTGGAGATGAGATTCAGAAACCCGCTACCCAGAAACAGTTAATTTAATTGTTTACGCATGCTTCGACAACATCATTGAAGTGAACCAGAGGAGGAACGTGTTGTATGATTATTATTAATCATGAATACCAGAGAACTAACGGCTATTTTGAGTAACAATCCTTACACAGAAAATAACTTTTGTGGGGTTGTGGCCTGTGATGAGCTACCGAATAATAAACTAAATAATTTACCAGCATTGTACATTGTGAATACACACCCTCGAAACAAGCCTGGAGAACACTGGTTAGCGCTATATTTGTGTGCGGATAAAACTGGTGAATTTTTCGACTCCTATGGCAACCCTCCTGACTACATTTATTTCCCAGATAACATTATTACTTTTTTACAAAAGAACTGTAAAAGGATTGTTTACAACAAGGCACAAGTGCAAGACCTACACAGCACAAAGTGTGGACAGCATTGCGTCTTTTATCTGCACAACAGGGCCAAAGGGGTTCCGTTTAATGAAATTATAACCCTATACTCTGATAATTTGAAAAATAATGATGCGATGGTTTCAAGATATGTTGATAAAATATACTTGGACAAGTGTGTTAAAAACATGTTAAACTGTGTACAGACTGCATGCTGTGGTGAAATGTTTAAGGCCTGTCACTGTTGAAAAAAAACACAGACATGTATTGTTTGAATATTGTTTTGTCTTTTATTATAAAATAAAAACATTTTAAACTTTACATTTCGACATTTTGATCATTTAAAACAAAACACACACACACACACACACACACACTCAACAGCTTCAGAAATCTAGCCACGCTGAATGGTCTAAAGCGGGAGATGAAAAAACAGCCTTAGGGCCTGGTTCTGGTGTCATAGGAGTAAAGGTTGCGGCGGTAATTGGTATTTTCTTTTTGTGTTGATTTATCTTGCCGCGCACATTTTGATTAGGTATGACAGAAATAGGCATATTAAGCATAGCCATAGCCTCTATAAATTCCTCCCAACCCCGGGGCCTTCTATCGTCAGAAATCTTGTGAGGGGCCGTTATGTTCTTTATTAGATCCAACATATGCGAACCACTGACAACCGTACCATTAAACACAAACTCCCCTTTATCATTCCACGTAGCGACATTTCCTGATTTAGAAATTTTATCCAATATGTAGGTGGCATTTTTCCGGCTTCTAGGTGGTACGCTTTGTACAAAATCGTCAACTCGGGCGGTGTCCGTTCTGACATTATCGCCAACCTCAACAGGCAACGATAGGGTCAAATGTTGCATTTCGGCTTCCCCTTGTTTAACCAAAGCAATGAAACGTTGTAGAGCAATCGTGTACAGTTTTACCTTCTCATGAGGACCAACATCAGTCCTTGATAAGATGTTACGTATGGTTTGATCCAAATCATTTTCAACAGTTTGTCGGATTGGTTCCGGAGTAAAAGTAAGATTCTTTCATTTGTCCAGCTGACTTTGAGGTACGAGAAACATTTTTTGGGCGTGATCCATGTTTTTAAGCCCCGCTACGACCCGCTATCAAACTGGTGAGAAACGGTATTGCTACACTCAGCAGTGGCATAAGAAATCCACCCTTTTGAGAAATAATCTTTCGCCTCTTTTGAATAGATGATCTTTTGTTAATCAACAGTTTAATTCCGACCTTTTGTTTTCTTATTTTTTTCAGTTGTGTATCAGTTAGGGGTATATTACCCCGTAAAACATTGAGAGCTAGTTCACAAATTGTGTTTATAAGTTCACCAGAAGCAGACTGTAATATGTTACGTCTTTGCCGGGCATTACCTTCAAATAGGGCTTTTAGAAAAGGCCAGTTCCGTTTAATACGTGCAGACATATTACTTTTTCTTTAGCACATAAACTACCGGCCACTCTGGAGCGTACAAACCAGTTCTGATGCGGTATTCCTCAGGCGTCTGGGCTTTTAAATCAACCAATAGATAACCGTAAGGGTTTCTGGTAGCATCATCAAAACATTCAAGGAAAAACTTTGAATGTCTGGGGTACATTTGTCGTGCCAAAACATTAACTTGCATTTTATCTCTTGGATTTTTGAACAGAACAATATAGTTTGCATTAAGATTAATCGTACGGCTGTTTCGACCCTGGAAGAAAAGATTCTGAACAAGATATATGATACTTAGGTTTCTATGGTGTGTATATTTGGTGAAAGCTCTCTCAATTTCAGAGCTCTGACTGGCAGCCTGCATAAGGTCATCAACAATTACCATGTTGGTTTTGTGCAAAGGTAGCAAAACTTCATCGGTCAAGGATTCAGGAAGACCTTCTACAAAATGTACATTCTTTATTTTACAAAGCACTTCATCATACATGGGTTGCCAACACGAATAAAACCATACAATGTTCTGTGGTACTGTTGACAATACATGTTGTGCATTTTCGAGCAGTGTTTTCACAAAAACGCTTTTACCGCTGTTTGATGGACCTGAGATTATGCATGAAAAAGGATGTTGAAGGCGGCTATCAAAACCCTCAACCCCAATCACTTGTCTAGAATCCATATGGCAAGGTTTTGAAATCAGGGAGCAGGACCCTTTTGTTGTAAACTACTCTGAATCTTTTAGAAACTAAACGATTGCTGAGAGAGAACCCTCTCTTTCCTCACAATTTGATTTGTGTTGGTTGTAATTTCGCGAGCTGGGACCTCTGGATTCTGTACATAGTGTTGTACCAATTCTGTGAGGGTTGAAAGATTGACAACTTGTGTGTTAGTATGATGCAGGGTTATACCTTTCACTTTCATGCACGTTTTACCAAACAGTGTTTTATAACCGTACGTCTTGGGCCCTCCTGATACAAATTCAACAATGTGGTCAAAGGGGTCTAGCTCACTAGTCAATTCTCCCAAAAAATCACCTAGAGACGGCATCCAGTCACCCGGTCGGCACACAAAGATTACAGAATCTGTGTCGTGGTACAGAACCCTGTCAGGCATTTTATCCATGACATCATAAAGCTCGAGCCGGGCATAAGCTGTGGTGAAGGCCGCGATGAACACATTGCTGTATCTGGGGACCTTCGGGAAACACTTAGTAAGTTTCCACTGTACCAGAGCTACGTCTTCTGTAAGAAATGAAAAGTGTGAGACGTCATACTCATCTGAAAACATGAATTGCAGAAACTGTTCAGGATCACGGATCAAGGTTGTGTTTGGCATGTTGCTTCTCTGACTAAATTTGCCCCAAAGACTATTTAAAAACAGTTTGGAAATTTGTCTCTTGGCTTTGTTTACAGAAATATTGCTTGGTTCTAAACGAACACCCTCCTTCTGCCAATAACTCTGCACATAGGCCGCCTTGTCAGAATCATCAGAAACCCAAGAGGGGTATCCTGACGCTTCTTGTTTGCCCTTTAAATGCGTCTTAATATAGTCACTGAAAAGAGAATCGGACCTATCTTGGAAATGCCAAATTTCAAAGATTTTGTCGACGATGTAACCTTTTTCAATAGCCTTAAGCATTTCAACGGTACACCATACACCTGTGAGAGAACGCAACTCATCAGAATGTTCACACGTACCTTGATGCTCAGATTCTGCGCAGGACCGGCAAAGTGGAAACATTAATTTACCAGACTCTGTACGGTAACACAGGTATTGTAAGTTTTCTTGGTGGATATACCCTGGCTTTGATCAGACCGAAATAGTTTTCGATCGGTTCAAAGTCACGGAAGATGATGGTGGGGTGATTTGTTGGGTAAACTTTAGTTTTGTTCACGAACGGGTATAGACTGGTGAAATCAAAATAGTGTATTTGTTCACCTTCTTGAGCCTTGTAGTAAAGTTGCAACGCATTAGTTCGACCGCCAAACAGAGCAGCCCGAGGTTCCAGACGTTCCGGGTAGTCATGATGGCGCAGGAACTCCTGAACCTCGGGGCTCTCACGTTTAAGTCTTACCCATTCGTGCTCCCACATAACTACAACATTCAGGTTGTATACGCTACGCAGTGTCAATTTTCTCTTGAAATTTGTGATATATTGAACCAAAATCTGTTTTTGTGAGAGGGTTAATTGTACTTAAATTAAAACATTGAGGGCAAGCATGAAAAAAACACCCCGCAAATTCAAAAGCTGTCCGAACGCCGGCTACATCTGAATAACTGTCTAGATAATAGTTACCCATCTTAACCTCCCCCCGGTTCAAGGCATGTTGAATGAAAATCTTTTCCCGATGACTCACATATTCTAACCATTGAATGGCTGCTGTGGAAAACGATTTCTGCTGCTGCGCGTAATTATCAGGCGATGTGACTGCTATGGTGTTTTTGGGCAAAAAGTTTGTACAGTATTGTTTCATGCACACCGAGGCTATTGTAATGCTCTGGAATGGGTCTAAACCTGTGCTCCCAAGCACCTCGGCCCTAAACCGCAAACAAGCTTCCCGCAAAATAACAACGTCATTCTGACAGTACTCGGCTATTTCTTTTCGAAAGTCAAACACACCCCCAGACACATTATTATACCAGGACATAAAGTCCTCCCTCTCCTTGGCCATCATTGTGTCAAAACCATAGTACAAGGGTGGTGGGTACGGACCGATGTAATTCTGGTTCTCAATTTTATTCCAGAAATGGGGAAAATACCCTTTTTTAGCATTTTCAAAACCTAGAGAGCCAGGCATGGCACTTAGCTTCATAGTTAGGAAACAGAGTGAATCAATATACCTCTGTTTGAAATCCTCATCTGTAATGCACAGGAGCTTGCTGCCTTGCGCTATGATGTTTGGTGTCACACCATGCTTTACCAAATACTGCATCAGCAGGTACCCATCGTACCCCTTCGAATTATGGGCTATGAATGTATACCCCTTGTACTTTCGGGTTCGATACCTTTTTAAAAAAGCCTGTACACAGCCATCACCCTTTGCAGTCCAACGCTTGCCTTTAAAATCTATGCAACATATGAAATTCGCAATGTGTTCGCCATGGTCCTGCCGACACTCAAAATCATAAAAAACGTAACGCCGGTTGGGGTGTTCAGTTTTCACAGTTTGTATGTAACACACATGCTCAACTTCAGGGGTCAATACAGCCTTGCAGTTTTTGCAGAGCTTTAGACTACATTTGTGTGCTTTAGATGTTTTGCTACTTACTACATATGTTTGTGCACATTTGTCACAGAACTTTATAGTATCACAAGAGCTGAGCATTTTACCGCTAGACTCCTGCAGTTTCAAAACTTTATGCGCGTTATAGCAAAACCTAGACCGACAGAGTCGCTTACAATCCTTACACCTTATCGTTGATGAACGATGTGTAAAACATTCTGCGCCAAAACAGACGTTACAATAATGTAAACAGGAGTGGCTATGTTTCGTTGTGTATGGTGTGTAACAAAATGTACAAACGTATGGACTGCCTAAGAAACCTGTTAATGATTTGATACCGTAATAGTGGCCGCCCTCGAGGTACAAAAAAAAGGTTTTAGAGTGTGGTGTATTGCTCGTTTGAAACTTTTTTAAGACGCCGTTATTTGAACTGTGTGTCCATACAACTATCTTGATGTTTAAGAACCTCTCAAACCTTTGAATGTCTGAAAAATGAACCTTATCCTGAACACCCAAACCTACAGAACGTTGTAAATGTTCCGCCTCTCTTTCAGCGGCACACGTAGTGAATGTCGGATTTAAAAGATGTGTCAAACATTTTGCGAAACAGAGATTATTATCGGCATTGTAGACAACTATTAAATGTCTTAGTTTTTTGCGAATGATTTCACTCTTGAGACATGATGATAATTTTCGTCGGTCTCCTCCACCGCCATTAGGGTTCTGAATAATGTGAGCCACAAGCATCAGAGTTTCATCAACCAGGATATCAAAATTGCTTTGAACCAACTCTTCAACCATATTCAAAAAAACCTCCAAATCTATTTCATCACCGCTTAGCTGTACAGTTACACCCTGAGACAGAGAATCACCCCTTAATTCTAACTGTACGGCATCGCTGGGGTTCGAGACAGAGAATCACCCCTTAATTCTAACTGTACGGCATCGCTGGGGTTCGACAGCTCCCGAACTTTAGCCAGAAGATTTTCTAAAGTGTTTAAGATGTGTACATAAAACTCTGCGTAGTTATCAACATTGTACAAAGATGTAAAGTTAAAACGGAGCTGAATTTCTGTACTGTTGAAAGTTGGCCTACGTATCACCTGAAAGTTTGTGCTGTTAATCACATCACCACCACCACCACCATTTTGGTTGGCTTCTGGAAGTCCTTGTGGGTCACTATCTTTAGTGCTTTGGGGTATCTCGAGCTCTGTAAGACCCGGCATGTTATTTTCTGCGGTGTTTGTGGTCATATCTGATTCAACGTGTCTAGCGAGTTCACGGTTTACAGAGTCCAAAGCTCTTAATAAACCTGCAAAAACATCATGCTCTACAGTTTCATTACTAGACTCTACATTTTCATTACTAGGTTCATGCGTGTTAATAGAGGCATGATTAACATCATTAACAAGAGCTAAGAGATGTGGATTAACATTTTCATGCGATAAAACGTTTTGGTTAGGATCCTGGCTTTCAGCATTTTCTGCGGCAGGTCTTTTACTCTGGGACCCTGAACATGGACACGTACAAGGTCTTTTAGGAGCCATTTTACTTTAATAATAATTTATCCGAAAGGATCATAAAATTGTCTGCAATGTTCCTAAAATTGTCAGAATGGTTCCTAAAATTGTCAACAAGGTTCCTAAAATTGTCAGAATGGTTCCTAAAATTGTCAACAAGGGTCCTAAAATTGTCCAATATTCTTAATTCTAGGTTGTCGTTTTGACAAACCGAGGCCTTGGCGGGAGTTGTCAGCTCGGCTTGCTTGTCTGCGGCGGCTGCTGCTGCTGCTGCTGCTGCTGTTGGTTTGTCTGCTGCGGCTGCTGCTGTTGCTTTTGATGGCCGTGGTCCTGGTGTCACACGTCTTTTAGGCCTATCGGCGGCTCTCACCACACCCGTTGTTTCAAAGGCTGTAAGGTAAATTAAAAAAATTTTAAAAATAAAAAATAAATAAATAAATAAAAAATAAATAAAAATAAATAAAAAATAAAAAAATAAAAAAAATAAAAAAATAAAAAAAATCTAATTAATTCAAATTCAAATTCAAATTAAAATCAAATTACAAAATTTAAAAATAAAAATTCAAATTAAAAAAACAAACATTTTATTTTAATAGGAGAAAACTTAAATCTCACCACTTTTTCTCTTCAATCCTTGCTGTCTGTTAGGTTTTGTCTTTGCCGCCGTCTCTAGAGGGGGATTTTCAGGGCCTTTTAAACAATAAAAATAAAACACATAGCAATAGTTATAATCAGATGTTGTGCAAAGGAATTTTCATTCAATTGTGTTGAACTAACAATTAGGTTAAGCGTGGCTTCGGCCTACCCACACGTGGCTTGTGTAGCCTGTTAAACATGCTCCAAAAATACCCCTCCAACACACATGAACATGCGCACATGCCCCAAACACACACACTTACAGTTTTTTCCTTTGTAGCTTTTAGACCGGTTAGATGTTATCTTTGCAACAGTCTCTATCGGGATTTCTGAGCCTTTTTAACAATAAAACACATAAACAGATATTGAACAAAAGTATTTAAGTTACATACTCTGTAATAAACTGTAACGTGGATCATCTTCTGTAGCTAAAACTTGGGCACATGTAATTTCCCGAGGCCGCGTGTACACTGTAGGTCTATCTAAAAACAAATAAACCCAAATATCCGAAAAATAAAAGCACATGGTAATGTTCAATAGTTATAATCAGATTTTGAGCAAAGGATGTTTCATTCACTTGTATTTAACTAACAAATAGCTTTTTGTTGCTAAAACACAGGCCTAGGCGACACGTGGTTTCACACGTGTAGTCTGCAACTTAGTATCTAAAAACAATTATATATAAAGCATCTTAAAACCACATTTTTAAAATGTAAAAACATCTTACTATGTCTAACGTTGTTGTCTTCGGGTATTATCGGGTATTCAGGAAAAGCGTCGAAAGATTCACCAGCTTGTGCCCCGTTGTTGTTGTAATATGGACCTAGATCCAAATCTGTAATACATTTTACATTAACAACTTTAATTAAGAAGTAGAATATTCAATATGTTTAATTAACAACTTGAAAGTTTCACACTTTATAAGAATTAAAATAGTCGCACATACCTTGTGTTGTAAAGTCCAAGACCGGCATCGGCATCGACATCTCTTACAAGCAAAGGGATTAGCTGAAATCGCTTCTTCCGCAGTGTAGAATCAAGATTGATTTATGTGTAACTGTAGGCCTCTCTTTATACCTTCGAGGTGTGAGTAGGTCTACTTGATGAACGTAGGTCGTAAAAACATGCCCCTCCCCGTGAAATGTAGCATGAAGAATAAAATACACTTTGAATATACGATTAAACGCAACATTTAATATATAACGCCTCAACCCTGCTTAAATCGGGTAAACCGTATGTTTAGTAACCGATCGATACTAAACACTCATATTGGCTCTAAGTATTACCCTATTACAAAAACTTGTACAAAATCCTGAAAAGTTTTTATTAAATACTAATAGACTTTTAGATTTTTATTTTTAAAAACGCTTCTTGGAGTTCTTTTCAATGGTTTCGGGGCATTTTGCGGCCTGTTGAAATATTTTCAGTCTATGCATTTCATTCATTCATTTCAAACTTTTTGAAATTTTTTTTTAATAACCCCGCCAGGGTTTTTTTTTAATAACCCCGCCAGGAATACATCTGTTCCTCGTCAACCAAAAGGTTTTACAATCGTTAGCAGAAATCCAACTCGCCACAGCACTAAGCCTTCCAACATCTGTTGTTAGTTCAACGCTGTCTGCCTGGCTGCCTGTGTAGTCTCACAGTTCTTCTTCGAACGCCTGCCGCTTGATCCTCAGCGCAGTGTCAATTGTGGAATCTCTAGCTGTAGAACATGTGTTCGGCGAATACTAGAGACCCGCTCGTAGTTCAACGCTGTGCCGCGCGTCTGCCTGTCTGCCTGTGTGTCTCTGAGTATCTGTGTTAAGGAAACTACTGGGGGTTGTTCCGTTTCAGCTGTACACAGGTCAAACCGCCGATGAACGGTTTTGCAACAGCTCTCTCTCTCAAGCATGTCTTGGACCTTCGCAGATTTTGTCATCGGCTTTTGGAGTCATTCGCACGCACGCCCGCACTTCAACAATTGGAAAAAAGATCTCTCCGGACCTCCGTGAACTTTGTACTCGGGTTTGGTGTCATTCGCACACACAGGTTTCCCTGACTTAACAATTTGTTAAGAGCTTGTCGAAGTCAAAACTAGAAGTCAGAGACTAGCCCTGGAAAATACAGAAACGCAATAACGCGTTAGTTTGTTCATTTAGCCTACCGCGGTCTGTCACGTTTAAAAAGTCTGCAATTAACCGTCTTGAATTATTTTATTCTTTTATTCTTTTAAAACGCTTCTGCTAACACAAACTATTGACACTAACCTATACATTTTATATATATATATATATATATATATATATATATATATACAAAGTTACTTTTTTTCACGATGTTGTTCTAATAAATTTAAAATTCCTCACCCAAAGAACGACCATAAAAACCAACGTTTACAACAAACAACCCCCAATAAAATGACATCGTTACAATGCCAATAAATAAAACCTTGAAACAAAAACCACCACAATAAACCCACCCCCCCCGAATAATAATACCTTATAAATTAAAAAATTTTAAAATTTAAAAATTAAAAATAATTAATTAATATTTAAAAAAATTTAAAAATTAAAAATTAAAAATATGCAAATGTGACCCCCATTTGACCGCTTGACCTTTGACCTATCAACCATCAATCAAATTCAATCAAAAAGTGACATAATACTACTCACCATCAATATGTCGCTTGTACACCACCCGGCCTTTTTTTGCCTCAGTTTGAGCTCAGACTGGTTTGTATGGTACCCTTTAGAATTTCTTGCCTCTCCTTACTGCCCGGAGCTACGTCCTGAACGGAGTATGCTTTCTGGGGCTTTCCCTCCCCAGCAATGCGGAATCATGGTTTGTTGCTGTTTGTTTGGCTACCGTTACTCGGTAGAGTTGTTACCTTTTGTTAGGCAGTTCACTGCTGGTTTTCCTTGCAGAAGTAGATCGGGTTATGCCGATATCTTCTGATTGTATTTTCTCCTGTTGAGGCATTGAATTTTTTTTCTCCTTGTTACTAAGAAAGGGAAAAGGGACAAGCCGGAAGTAGCCTCTGTGTCAGTGGACACACGCTACCTGAGGTTTTAGCGGCCTCTGGCGGCCCTTCAGTGCTACTGATTCGGGCCTACTGCTAGCCACCTGCGCCAGCCTACTAGGCCTCTGCTTTGTTGGCTTAGCTAGCTACGCTGCCTGTGGTGTGTTGGAGGGATTTCCGCAGGATATGTCCTCCACTACCCCCAGTAACCTTGCTATGGCGCGTACGTTCCCGATGTCCTTCAGTGCTCAGCACCTTGGAGTCGGGGTACATTTCAGGCATCAAAGCCCCATCTACGAGGGTGCTCTACGCTGGGAAGTGGGCAGATGTTAGCTGCTGGTGCCACAATAACGGGTTTACCCAATTATGACAGTTCAGTCATTTTGGCATTCCTCCAGTCCCTCTTCAAAGAGGGGCTAGTGGAGTCCACGCTAAGGTGTTATCTGGCAGCCATATTGGACAGCCATGAGCGTATTGAGGGCCTGATGGTGGGATCTCACCCCCTCGCCAGCCAGTTTCCCTGAGGAGCCAGGTGGCTTCGCCCACCTAGGTCTAACTTAGTCCCTTCGTGGGACTTACAACTGGCTTTGAATCCACTCACTGAGCCGCCCTTCGAGCTGGACGGACTCAGTCTAACCTTGAAGACTGCCTTCCTGCTCGCTATAGCCTCCGCGAGGCATGTGAGCGAGCTGCATGCACTCTCAGTACACCCCTCCTGTATGCGGTTGGGTGACAGTAGCTCATCAGTCTTTCTGCTTCTTAACCTTGTGTTTCGGCCTAAGGCCCTCTCGCGGTCGTACATCTCTGTCTATGGTGTTGAAGCCATTTCACCATCCTCCCCACAAGACCCCTGAAGAAGCCAGGCTGCACTCACTGTGCCCCGCCCGGACTCTACGGTCTGATATCTCCTGCACAAGCGCAGTGAGAAAGACCAAAAATCCTTTTATTGTTTTGGAGGGGCTATGAGGGGCTTTGCCCTATTGTACAGCGCGCGGCCCTCTGGATCGTAGAGACGGTTCCATGGCGTACAGCAGTTCTGACGCATCACTCCACTCGGGGCGTAGCTACCTCCTGCGCCTTACTACGTGGCGCCACAATTGCTGACATTTGCGCAGCAGCGGGCTGGGCCTCATCACTCTCTTTCAACAAGTTTTATCACCTGAACGTAGCGTCATCGGCATCAGTTGCCTCCTCTGTCCTCAGGGCAGCGGAGCAACCTTGTATGTCATTTTGTGATGATTTAGGGTTTCTATCACCCGGTGGTTATTTTCCACGTTTCCCACTTGAGCTTACTCTTCCGGTAAGAACAGCAGCCAATAGTGCATTTAGTTTTTTACAGGATTCGCACTAATGCAATGACCTGCGGTCCTGGTACCCCACTACATACCGAGCCCGACGTTATTTGCTATTCTGTGACCAATACCGTGGTCAGGCGGGGAACCTTGCACCCTTAGGATGGCAAGTGCCCTCAAGTCGGCAAAAGAGGCCGGGCGGTGTATAAGCGCCATATTTATGGCGTGACGTGGTTCCGCCCGTAGTGGTGGTTAATTTGCTATTCAGTTTCCCAGCAGCTCTTCCTCTCGGCGAGGATGCCCCATACTGTGGCGTGTTGACTGATATGAAATAGAACCTCGTTCGGCTCTCATACCCAAGTGTCAAACGTTTGTGACGTTCTAAAATTTTTGTAACTAATTAATTAATTACTTACCAGAGCCGGATTAATTACAGTCCCAAATTGTAATTAATTACTTACCAGAGCCGGATTAAGGTTGCATGGGGCCCCTGACTGTGATTCAAACAGGGGCCCTTCCATCAAAATGATTACTAGTGTAAGTAAACAAGGAAACTGACTTTTGACTAAAGGACAGCATAGGTTTAGAGTGTCATGCTTGCGAGGCTTAGCTGCTAGCGAGGTTGAATGCAACCAAGAGACGAGCGGGACAAAAAAAACACTGTTTCTTTCACCCTGCTCAGTATTTCTTTTGCTCCGCAGCAGCTTACAATGTATTCTTTTGGTGTAATTTGTAGAGTAGTGTCCGTCAGTAGCATGCTGAAAGCAGCTGACATTTTTTGTACTAAGTCCTAAAGTACCCTGATGTCAAAAAGCACACCCAATGGTTCTAAATATTTTCTCTATTCATTTTTACCATAGGCTTATCATAAATAGATAGCAACAAGTATCATAAATGGTAGAGAGACACCTCCCTAACAATATACCAGGGTCAGTTTTTTGTATTTGGAACAATATATCTTATTTTAAATGATTTAGCCTAAATAATATCCCATTATAAGCCTATTTCAACCAGTTATTGATTTGAACCCACACTTAAAAAGTAATTCATGGCAGTGTTTAACAATTCATTAAAATAAGGAATACATAGACACAATAGATATATACATTATATATACAATAGATATATACATTACAATACATCGATGTCTACAGATATGTAGACCGTTTAACGTTGTGAGGCAAAATTCTGTTATGCAACACTAACATGGCATTTTGGGACAGTACATTTTTTGAAAGGAATGAGCATAAAAAACAACAAGACATAGATAAGACCGCTAAAGCACACTTTTTCGTCAGGTGCTTCTTTCGTCCCGATTCAGTGTATCTTTTGTCCCGCATGGCAGGGACGAAAGATACATTGCACTCATCCGGTTTGCGGGCAATTTATATCCGACTCGTTTATGCTGGAAACAAAATTCCAGTTGCTATTAGTGAGGGACACAGACACATTGTTTGTCAGAAAATAAGGCCTCTCTATCTCTACTGACTTTCGAGTAAACCGGATGAATGTAAAAAGTGTCTTTCATCCCGGTTCTCCCTACATGTCGATTTTCAGGCATTCAGGCAAACTTTTGCACACTGTAGCATCAAATAAGATCTCAGTAGAAGGTCTAGTTATCCCACACACACCGCATTGCTGACAGTCAGCATCCCTCCCTCCTCATCTGGTCTATCTAGGTATGAAATTTATTTTACACACAAACAATTGTTTTTTCTGTTAAGTAATTTTGGGGGCCCCCTAAATATTGGGGGCCCCTGGCTTCAGCCCAGTCAGCCCCCCCCCCCTTAATCCGCCACTGTTACTTACAGACAGTGCTTTGTATATATGCTTGAGTAACTTGGCATTTAAAAAAAAAAAATTATGTTGATAACCCTTTTTGTTTAGATGCGTTTTACAATGCGACTGGTTTTGCTAGTTGCATTGTGTGGTGCATTTTTTGCTACTTACTCGGCCACTTGCATTGTGCAATGCGATTGGCTTTGCTACTTACTCTGCTACAAGTACATGCATTGTGCAATGCAATTTGTGACTTGCTGAGCTAGCTCCGAAGCTAACTGCAGAGCTAGTTGTGAATGACTTAGCTAATGACATAACGAATGACATAGCGTGACTTAGCGAATGGTTTTGCTACTCGTTTGCTACTGGCTATGTGCATTTGTCCTGGTTCTGCAAATGGTAGCATATTGTGAATGGTTTAGCTATTTGTTTTGGTAATTGTATATATAGCTTTGCTAATGTAAGTTTAGCGGTTGGTTTACCCTTTGTGAATGCTTCTAATCGCTTAGATAAGAGTTTATAATGGTTTGATGATTCGTTTGACATTTTTTTTATAATTGTGTAAAGGTGCTTTGCAACTTGATCGCATATTGCAAATAAAGTCAATCTTTGAAGATCACCTCCTGGGTTTACGAACTTTTCAATATTATAAGAAGTCCTTTGTTTTCATCCTTGCGAGTATAGTCTACAGAGTATAGCTACAGTGCACGATAGAATTAAAGCTGATTTTAAAATGCTTTAGCTCTGTTATCACAATGTGGTATATGCATTGTGTGTAGCCCAATTCGTGATTTTGTACCATGTATGAGGCAGTTTTTGCGCACATTTCCGTTTATAGCCAACGCTGATCACAATGAAATGGAAGTCCCAGTGCTTTATAGGCTGCTTATTAATTATACCGCTTCACCGTATGGAATACTAACAACTAGTGTTGTCATATGTAGCCTGATCCACAAATCTTTAGCAATGTTTCTTTTAAATGGACTATATTTAATGAAGTTTAAACCAAACTACTCTATTGCGCTTATTCAATTCCCTTCCAGCTATTAATTATTTGACTGTACCATATGTGGCCGCTAGAGGGAAGTGTAAGGCTGTGTAATGTGTAGATTACTGATAAATGGTGAAACTCTTCCCTCGGTGTAATTTGTCCAGGACACAACAATCTGCAGTAGCCTTGTGTCCCTCAGACATTTTTCTAAATGAGAATATGTAATCAGTGGTGTGCGGCAACAAGCAGTATAGGAGCCCACATGTTTTATTTTTTTTATCACAGTACGCTTATGCAATTTTACTTTTGTCAGTTGCTAAATTCAACTGCCGATCCCCCATATAACTAGAACTGATAAATTGGTCATGCAGCCAAATAGTCAGTTCAATAGTAGCCTAATAGTAGGAATTATTGAATCTTCAATAATGTTTTTCAAAAGAATTCTGAACTACAAGATAAAGGTCTAATTTTAGAAAAACTGAGCACTTTAGCCTAAACCTACATTTCACTGAACTCAACCCAGGTCATTCTTGATTGAAGACTCATTCCTCTGACACTTGTGGCAATACAAACTAAATGCAATGACAATTGATGTCACACCAGACTTTTTCCAATAATTCTTTTTTCTCTGTGGATACACAATGATACAATCAAAGTATTTAATCAATAGGTTTAATCTTTAGATTTTCCTGATTTTTCAGGAAATTATTATACTGCAGGCTTTGATGCGTCTCATTGCGTGTCCTCCAAAACAATCCATTATTTAATCATTGCCAGAACAGATTAAATTTGTGTGTATGCACAAATTTAGTGTAATCTAGAATTAAAGCTGATTTTAAAATGCTTTATCTTTGTTATCACAATGGGGTATATGCATATTGTGTTATGTAGGCTAATTCACGATGAAGTGGAAAGTCCGATTTTATAGGCTGCCTATTTATTATACGCCTACTGGTTCATCGTGGAATTCTAACAAATGGTGTCACATTTTGTCTGATTCACGAATCATTAGCAACGTAGGCTTAAACCTAACAGTATAAACCTCTTCTTACTGCTTACTACTAGCCTATTGTTCCCTTCCAGCTATTATTTGTATATTTCACTGTGCTATATGGGCCATGTGAGGCTGACTTAGAATCATACAATTTGAAAGGGGCCGTATAGGCATTGCAAGATATGCCGTGGGGATGCTTTACGAAGCATTGTTGTATACCATCAAAAAGTACTACTACTAGGCTACATTAACAATGCAGTATACAATACCCATGTACAGTTTGTGTCCAGCTGTTTGACGGTTTTTCTCACTATCAAAACACATTCGTATGATTCGTATGTCACCCGTCAAAGTGCAGAGAAACAGTAGAAACAAGATATTTGACCAAAACTAAAGTGGGAGTTCGCAACGGAAGAAAGAAGGTCTGATGTGGTGACCAATAACGCCATAGGAACAGACTCCAGGAAATCCAAAAATGAGACGGCAACAGTAGATCCAATAAGGGACAATTTATTTACACAGGGCACACAGGGCAGTCCAAGAGAACTCTGCAAACTTCCATGATACATTCATATTTATGGATAAAAGTTGGCTGAAACCCACTATGCAAGTACAAAACCCCCATGTTGTTTACCACCCCACCCCCCAGGTAATGTCCCACCCGTGCCCTCCCGACATCCTGGTGCCTGCTACTAGGTCATGAGCTCAGTCTCGTCATGGCCTTGAAACAGTGACGTCTTGATACACTAGTTCCCAAACATTAAGAAGACAAGTGAGATTAGACATGCAGAAGAAACACTAATCAATCCTATAGGGCAGATCCCCTGACCTTAACCCACTCCCACCCCAAGATGATTAGGTCCACTTCTAGTATGGTGTGTGATATGAGATATGTGTGTAAGTGTTTACATGTGAGGATATATATTAAGATAGTGACAAAACAGAAGAACACTTTAAA
This sequence comes from Synaphobranchus kaupii, assembly GCA_029718625.1. NCBI lineage: Eukaryota > Metazoa > Chordata > Actinopteri > Anguilliformes > Synaphobranchidae > Synaphobranchus > Synaphobranchus kaupii. The sequence goes on from CM056398.1 coordinate 17,302,030, forward strand.
ACAACTCCATTGAAACTACAGCCATGAACTTTTAAAGGTGAGTGTTGCAGTAGTAGCCTATGTATGATGCAATTTGGCCATGTGGAGATGTTATATTTCTGTATATGAAACCAATGTTTTTTAACTCTTGAACTATGATGCCAACAATCCATAAAGTTCAGGGAAGCACATGGGCTTGGCAGTGACCCACTGCAATAGTATGACACCATTTGGTCATATGGAGGTGCTATATGAAACAAATGGTTATAACTCTTGAACCATTGCACATAGAGGAAACTTCTTAAACGAGGCACCAATGGAACTACCAAATACAAGTATGAAAAAGCATGTACTGTATATGAAATCACATAATGTCCATTACAGTCACAACTAAAAAGAGATTGTGTTGTTAAACATGTACCATGCAGATGAACATAAATTCAGCACTGAATTGTACCCATATTTAACATAGACAAAGAGTATTAGTTCATATGAATGCGATATTAGTTACGGACCGGTGTTTACTTTTATGTAGATAATGAAGTATCTCAATCAAAGCATTTGCTTTTCACCAAAAACATCAAAGAACAACCCCTAAATATTTTAAATATTTATTGTCTTCAGTTGAAGGATAAAGAAAAGTTTGCCTCACATTGAAATGAGTGGCTTTTTTTAAGATAAAAAGCTTGCTAAATTTCTGAATTAATCAATTTATTATTTCACTTTCCAAGGCAGAACTTTTCCAATCTGGTGTATCCATGTCCACCTGGTTTGACTACAGTCACACCATTAAATAGCATGCATGAGACATCTCATCCAGTTATTCATAAGGTGCTGTTTGGTAATGTTCATCAATTCTAAATGCTGAATGGGATAAAAATCTTCACATTATACGGGCCCAATGTTCTTAACAGAAAGACAGGTTTTGACTCACATTAACACATGTGAGGTTACAAAATGTTCAAGGAACATATGCTTACGTGTTTAACTATAATGTTTTTTAGCCTCTTTTTTTCATGAATAAACATGACTTTTGTTAATTGTCCTTTCATATAATTCTGACAGGTAGGCCTATATTTGCATTGATTTGTCCTGTGTTAGCCCCTGTCTGTTTGGCTCCGAGACACTTGTTCCGAACCAGCCAGACTGACGTCTGACGTCTGCACAATACCCAGTACACAAACACACAACAGCATCTGTTTGTTCCCAGACCAATTGTTGTGCTTCTTTTAAAAATAGATTCTCACAGTAGGACAGATGCACACTACATGTTGTGTTTGAAATCTTGAAATAGGCCTATAACTCATGATTCAGATCCTAATCACCAAATCTATTGATACATGGTTATTGAAATGGTTGATTGCCACATCTGACTTATGCAAATTAATGCTACGATTGTTGAAAATCAGGGGTCATGTAGCTTCTTCCTGGTCCCTTACTGCAAAGTGTTAAAGCAACTCAGTAAATTCTACTTTCATTGTAGAAATGAAAGTGAATGGCTTGCACTTCTTCAATAAGACATATTTCTACATAGTTTATGGGACTTTAAATTGCATTAAAGGTAGGCCTCCTCTGAACCTCATCCCCTGCGAAGTTCGGTATGTTTTCGGTACAGCGGGGGAAAAAAATGTTAAATATAAAATTGCTTTTCATTTATTATGAAGTTATAAACTTGTAAACAGTGGCTAATTGGCCATAATTTCCTGAACAAAGGAAGGCACATATCTTTCTTTCTTAAAAGCTATGGTGTTTGTTAATGCTTTTGCCCAGTCTGAATTAGTGGAGGCAGCTTAAATGCCATGGGGAGCTGGGTTTGCACTCCACTCTGTTTTTCCTTGTACCAGTTCGCCATACTGATGAGGCTGGGCTGTGCTAACCCTGCATTTGTTTCTTTTTATTTTATTTATTTTTTAATAATTTGGCGCCCAACACAGGGCTGTCTATATCCAATTCCCACCCCAATTTAGAATGTACAATTATCTCCCCAAACTGCATTCATGAAACAACCCCACTGGACACACGGGCCCTGCATTCGTTTATGGTCGGAGGTCGGAGGTCGGATGACGTTTCCGCGTCATTACCGACAACACTGCTTTGCGGTGCACAACCTGGGGACTTGGCGTCATACAAGCCCTTCGCAGGGAAGTTTTGGCTTTGCAGGCAAACATAGCTAAATCAGTTTTCACGTTTTCACTTTGAATTGTATATGTTTATCATTCTGTATCGGTATGTTGGCCAATACAAAAGCATTTCATGCTGAAAAACGAAAGCTGAAGTGCTTTAAAAGCTACAATTGTCTAAAAGTCATGTTTGTTTACTGTTCACAATGTGGGTCGCGGTGTGAGCTGCCATGATGACATGATGTCAAGTTCAGGGCCACGTTCAATCTGAAAACGGTGTGCACCGTTTTGCTACGGTTTCCGGGTTGGATGACATGTTTCCTCGAAACAGTGTGCAACGGGCTTTGAGGTACATTTTCTCTCGTTTGGTGGGTGTGTCAGAGGTGTTACCTAATCAGCAGCGATGTGTATATAAACCCCGCTGTATTAAAAAGGCAACGCTTGCGTAACACAACAGGGTGTTCAACGCACCACCATTTCCGTTTAAATAAATGTTTTGCAACGTTTTGTCAGGGCTGAACGCAGGCCAGTTCTTCCCGATCCATGATTTCCAACTAGGAACACCTAGTAATTTAACGCTGCATTTGTTTTTTTTCAATTCCAACTAGGAATCCCGATATCTGACTAGGGAAAATGTAATAAAACGCCCTTCCAACTAGGAACACCTAGTTGGAAGGGCGTTTTATTACATTTTCCCAAGTCAGATATCGGGATTCCTAGTTGGAATTGAAAAAAAAAAACGAATGCAGCATTAATTCAGTTGCTGTGCTCAAAACATCCGGCTCTTTGGGAAAGTTATGTCTTCGGGGGGGAATTCTGAGTTTTGAATTTATGTTCCACACACAAAAAAAGTTCTGCAAGTGCGTGGTTAAAGCTAGACTATTCATTCGGCTCACAACACGCACCGAACCGAAAGCCATGTAGGCTACCGAACGGTTCGGTACGAATACATGTACCGTTACACCCCTAATATCGACATAAGCCTACCATGTAATTTATTTTAACTCTTAAACGTGAGAGGTTCAGGTTGCTGTCAAATATTGTCTGGTCCTCTGAAGTGGAATCATTTCCCCGTATATGCTTCAACTTAAACTCACTTAAAATGAAGGGCTACTAACTGGTGCACTTACATTATGACTTTGGGGATCTCTAGTTGTACCCTGGCCATGACAGTGCCCATGGTAAATTCTAGATCATTCCAACATCTTTGTCATCTTGCACATGGAAATATCTTGATAAGTTGTTAGCAGCTATGTTAATGATTGACAGGCCATAATGTTAATATTCAGGAATGGAAAATCTGCTAGCCCAGGTCTAGTATTTATTGGCATGGGCTATCTAGCCTACATTAAATGGAATAAATTAATGAAATGTCTTTGTGGTGTGTGTGTGCCTCCACACCAAATAATTATTAACTTTTTAGAGTTTACTACCAAGGAGAAAGTCCTGAAAGAGGCGTGGACGAAGGGGAGAAGAATTCTGCTAAGCGGCAAGCCGATTTATTTCGACCATGATTATCCATCTGAGATAATGAAGATCCGAAGGCAGTACAACGTGATAAAGAAAGCTCTGTCGGCGAAAGGGATCCGTTTTCAGACACCGCTCGTCAAGATGCGCATCTTCTGGGAGGGCGGGAGAGCCCAGACATATGGCACAGCGAAGGAGGCGTATGCAGCGCTGAAGGAGAGGGGGATTCCAGTCGAGAGGATGGAGGCAGCTGGGGGAAACATCAGACCAGAGCCAGAGAGACCAGGGGTGACTCCACCACCAGACGAGCCGAGGGGGCCGCACCAGGGGGGCCGAGCAGGAGGGAAGCGCGCAGCGGCCGAGGAGGCCAAAGCTAAGATGAAGCAATGCCTGGCATCCAGGGTCGGGCGCGGCAGGTAGTTTAGACGCACCAGGGGATGAAGTTTCTTCTAATATATCTGGTATGGTGGTTTATTTTTATTTTTTTTGATAACTCGGTTTATTGGGGGACTTTTTCCTTAGTGGGCTCGCTATAATTTTCAACATCCGGGAGTGACAATTTGGTTTCCGTGTTTTAGTTGAAGAAACGTTGGACTAGCAGGATGGTAATGTTGCTTTTAGCGACTATTCTAGCCACCCTGCACGCAGGGCCCTCTCTCAGTGAGAGGCTGTTCCCCCGACCTACCAACGGGGTTGAGGTAGAGTTGGGAAAAGAATTCCCTCCTCGTTTGGAAGTTTGTGTGTTAAGTGTTACGAGTTCTTTGGTCGTAAATGTTCAATGTGTATGTGTAGGAGTGACAAATATACCTTTTGTTTTGAAGACTAGTGATGGGGTCATATAATTTGAAAACAGCATCCTTGAATGTGAACGGTCTGAGCAACCCAGTCAGAAGGAGCAGAGCTATTGCCAAAATGAAGAAAGATAAGGTTCAAGTAGTATTCCTGCAAGAGACACATATGTCGATCCAAGAACATGAAAAATTGAAAAAATTTGGTTACTCTAATGCCTTCTTCAGCTCCTGTAAAAATAGTAGGAGAAGAGGAGTTGCTACTTTGATTTCTAATTCTTTGAACTTTGAGCTAATTAAGGAGAAAGGGGACAAAGAGGGCAGATTTGTGATTGTAAAAGGGAAAATAGACAATGTTTTGATTACTTTGGTTAATGTATATATTCCACCTGAAAGTGACAGAAAATTTCTGGGGACTCTGACACGGTAACTTCTGAAGCTGAAGGCATATTGATTTGTGCTGGTGACTGGAACACAATTCTAAACTACTCCCTGGACACAACAAGTACCAGGAGACAAAATTCACTGAGATCAAAAGATCTCAACATGTTGATGGGGGAGACGGGCATGTTTGAGGTGTGGAGAAGCCTACATATGGGGGAGAGGGATTTTACACACTACTCAGTGGTACACCAGGTACACTCCAGACTAGATTTTTTTCTGATGAATGTTGCAGACAGACACAGGGTGAAGGAGTGTAATATAGGCACAGCGGATATTTCGGACCACAATATAGTATACTTGACTATCTATTTGAATAACAGGCCAAGGGACACATTATGGAGAATGAACATTGGTATAATGAACAAAGAAAATGAGGTGAAAAATTAGAAAAGAAATTAAAGATTGTATTAAGATAAACGATAACGGGCAGGTGGATCCGATTTTTGTCTGGGACACGATCAAGGCGGTTATGAGGGGGAGTCTAATATCGAGAACGGCGTACCTGAACAAAATTAAGAGGTTAAGATATGACGAATTGGAGAAGGAATTGAGGAGCTTGGAATTGCAGGGGCAGGAGGGTGGAGACGCAGAAATTTTGAATCAGACAAAAGAAGTCAGAAAACAACTAAAAGACTTGATGAACGATGAATTGGAAAGAAAACTGAGGTTCGCAAAACAAATTTTTTGTGAATCAGGACCGAAAGCGACTAAAATATTAGCTAAGCGACTCAGGGACCAACAGATTAGACACACCATTCACAAAATTAGGGACCCAGTAACGGAAAAAATTACTTATGAACCAGATGAAATTCAAAATATTTTTAAGAATTATTATGAAAAACTATACTCGCAACCTGAAGTTAGTGAAGTAGAGAACATTGATCGATTTCTATCGTCATTGGACCTCCCCTCATTGGGAACAAAACAAAACGAAGATCTAACTGCCCCTATCACAAAGGAGGAATTGAACTCCGCAATTAGTAGATTGAAAGCTAGTAAAAGCCCAGGGAGTGACGGCTTCCCGAACGAGTGGTATAAAACCTTTAGGGAAGAACTCTCTAACGTGATGTTAAATTCCTTCAATTGGACACTAGAAAAGGGTGAAGCCCCCCCGTCCTGGAAAGAAGCCGTGATCTCGGTCCTGCCAAAAGAAGGGAAAAACAAGGAAAACTGTGAATCATACCGCCCCATATCCATATTGAATGTAGACTACAAGTTATTTACTTCTATAATGTCCAAAAGAATGGAGCGATTCCTTCCTGAGTTAATACATGAAGACCAAACGGGGTTCATTAAAGGGAGGCAGACGCAAGACAACATCAGGCGGACTCTACACATAATTGAACAGGCAAATAAACAACATCTGAGCGCAGCCCTGGTGAGCCTTGACGCAGAAAAGGCGTTCGATAGGGTGAGCTGGACGTTTTTATATAAAGTGTTAGAAAGACTGGGCTTCAACGAACGATTCATTAAGTGTATACAAGCATTGTACAAAGATCCCAGTGCCAGAATAAAGATAAATGGCCACCTATCGGACAGATTTAGGCTATCGAGGGGGACTCGTCAGGGCTGTTGCTCTAGCCCCGCCCTCTTCGCGATTTTCATCGAACCGTTGGCCCAAGCTATCAGAGAGAGTAAGGAGCTAGAGGGCATCACGATAGCAGGAGAGAGACATATAATAGGTCTATTTGCTGACGATATTATCACCTTTCTACAAAACCCGAACTCAACATTTCCTAAACTCATGTCGATCTTAGATGAATATGGTCAGATGTCCGGGTACAAATTGAACATTGCAAAAACACAGACACTTACAATTAACTACTCACCGAATAGGGAAATTAGACATAGATACAAATTGAAATGGGAGGCAGATTCGATAAAATATTTGGGGGTGCTAATTACGCGGGAGGTAAAGGGAATTTATGAATCCAATTACAGTCTAATCAATAGCAAGTTACAAAAGGACATGTCAAAGTGGTCAAAGCTCATACTGGACTACAGTTCCAGGATCGAAGTGGTGAAAATTAATGTGTTGCCACGGCTGCTGTACCTGTTCTTATCTCTCCCGGTGAAGATTCCAGAATAACAATTCAAATTATGGGACAAACAGATATCTAGACTCATATGGGCAGGTGCAAGACCAAGAGTGAAGTTCAAATCACTCCAGATCGAAAAGGGGAAGGGAGGTCTAGCACTACCGAATCTGAGAGAATATTACTACGCCGCCCAAATGAGATATATAGCATATTGGTGTTCTCCAAAATATCAAGCCAGATGGAAAGATATTGAATTTAAAGTGGGCAGAATCCGACCACAAGCTAGGTTAGGAGAGAAAGAACAAATGGCTGAGAAAGGAGACAATCTCATTATAGAAAACTCCCTGGCAATTTGGAGGGAAGTTGTTAAGAAATATAGTTTGGAGGAAGATAGCAAACTCCTGATTTGGCCCGCCCAAACTCCTAAATTTAGACCAGGTTTATTAGATAAAACTTTCATGAGGTGGGAGGGGAGAGGTATGACAGCCATATGCACACTTATAGAAGGGAGAAACTTTAAATCTTTTGATGTTCTTAAAAGGGAACTCCAACTAGAAAACAGGGATATGCTAAGATATATGCAATTGAGAAGTTTCTATGAAAAGGAAATTAAGAAGGGGCTTTCAGAAGAGGGAAATGAGGTAATCGAGTTACTGACGGGTGCGTACAGGCAAACCCCTACAAAGATTGTCTCGAGATTGTATGGCAGCTTGCAATCACGTAACGGAAGAAATACTTTGTATGTGAAAATGAAGTGGGAAAAAGAGATGAACATTGAATTATCAGAGAGCGATTGGCACTGCATTTGTGTAATTCAACAAACCTCCACAAATTTGAGAGGTTGGAGAGAGTTTGGCTGGAAGAATTCGATGCGCTTCTTCATTACTCCACACATCAAGAGTAAACAATTGGGCAGACAGCAAATATGCTGGAGACAATGTGGACATGCAAATGCCAATCACTCTCATATATTCTGGTCATGTGTGAAAATACAGAAGTTTTGGAAAAATGTTGTACAGATCATGCATGAGATCTTTGGTTATGAATTCCCTAATGAGCCACACATTGTTTATCTGGGTCTAGTATCAGAGGACATTATCCATAAGGAAGACTTGTACTTGTTCAAAATCCTGGCTCTCGCTGGGAAAAAGGCTATTACCAAGAACTGGTTGAAGATGGACCCCCCTGGAATTAATCAATGGGAAAACATTGTGGAAGAAATACGTAACATGGAGAAATTGACTTACTACCTCAGGATCAAAGCTCAGACCCATGACTATCGCTGGTCAAAATGGGAGGAATACAAATCAAAGGATGACTAACATTTGACTTTAGTTAAGTTGGACTTGTGAGTTACTCCTACACATTTTTAGTTTGATTACTTGTTTGTTTTTACTTTGTATGTATGTTTGACCCTTTACGTTCGTCATGTCTTGTTTATATGTTGTTTGCTGTGTAAAATTTGAAAATAAAGAGTTAAAAAAAAAAAAAAGAATGAGTGTCATTGTGGATTAAAGCGCATTATAATAAATGGAAAGGAATGGTAAAATTGGATTTGTGTAGGGGTGTACCCACTCCGTGGCAGATCGGGGGGGGGGGGGGGGGGGTGGTTACTATGAACAGAGATTAAGGGGTTCGCAAGCTAATTTAAGATTCAACGCTGGGATTTCTGTATCAGAAAGTCGACTCACGTTAACTCTGCACGGCTAACCTGGGCAGGGTATTTTCCCACGGTCTATAGCTAGCTACTGTTTGTGATGCGACTTGTGTTCTAGCTACCTGTGTGTCCTCGTTTTGTTAGCCAACATTAATTACATTGTGGGTAGGGCCTATATTACGTAACGTTGCAGTATCATTGCATTTAGTTTTGAATTGCCAAGTTTGTATTTTGTAAGTGTCCAAAGGATAGCGTTTGGAAACACGTCTTCCATCAAGAATGACCTGTGTTCAGTGAAACGTAGGCCTAGAGGCTGTGTAAGAGCTTGATTCAGCTGCTCGTTGTCTTGTTGTTCAGAATTCGTTTGAAATATATTATTGAAGATGACTATTTGGCTGTATGACCAATTTATCAGTTCTAGTTATATGGGGGATCGGCAGTTTAATTTAGCAACTGACTAAAGTAAAATTGCATAAGTGTACTGTGATTAAAAAAAAAGAAAACATGTGGGCTCCTATACTGCTGTTGCCGCACACCACTGATTACATATTCTCATTTAGAAAAATGTCTGAGGGACACAAGGCTACTGCAGATTGTTGTCCTGGACAAATCACCGGGGGAAGAGTTTCACCATTTATCAGTAATCTACACATTACACAGCCTTACACTTCCCTCTAGCGGCCACATATGGTACAGTCAAATAATTAATAGCTGGAAGGGAATTCATTTTAAGCCTAGGGGTGCGTCCCAATATTCTTCACTCCCCACCTCCACTCCCCAACTACCCTATATCAGCTGGCTGCAGGCTTGGAGAAAGGCAGTTCTGGACGAGACAGTTCTGGACGACGCATGCGCAGTTTAGACAAAGCAGTTCTGCACGACGCATGCGCAGTTCTAACCCGAACATGGCATCGCGAAAGACGGTAAATTATGGAGTAACGTTGCAACAATTATGAACATCATTATTATGGAGTGTAATGTTGTAATATAGCAAGCTAGTAAATGTTTTTAAAACTATAAAATGCCTAAATTGTAATATTTATACTAGGGGTGCTCCGATCGATCGGTCGCCGATCAGTATCGGCCGATATTCGTTCTAAAAAGTGTGATTGGTGATCGGCTATAAAGGCCGATCAGATGACGCAAAACGTATGTCAAAAACACGCGAGACAATTTTTATTTCACTACCGCGTGCTGCTAAAATGTCTTCGCCGGTCTGGCAATTCTTCAGTGTGTCTGAAAAAGATTAAAAAACTAACTATTTGCAAGGTGTGTTCAAAGGAAATCCCTCGTGGAGGAATACAACCAAAAAGCTTCAACACCACGAACCTCATCAGACATTTGAAGGGGAGTCACATCAATCAATATGATGAGTTTTCCAAGTTAGCTAGCGCAAAGGAAGAGAGAGAGCGAGACCGTACAGCAACTCAATCACCAGCACTAGCACTCACCCAGCCGACAGTAGCAGAGGTATTCCAACGACAGCAACCCTACAGGACAGCAGGAAAGCAAAAGAAATGTCCTCCAAAATAATGGAATTCATTTGCCTTGATCACCAGCCGCTGTCTGTTGTGGAAGACGAAGGATTCAAACGACTCGTGTCCTACTTAGATCCACGCTACGCTATGCCCAGGCATAAATATTTCACCGACGTATGCCTCCCGCAGTTGTACCAAACAGTGTATACGCATATCGATAGCCTTATGAAGGGCGACATCACATCAATCAGTTTCACAAGTGACATCTGGAGTGCGAGTGTATGTCCCATGTCCATGTTAAGCCTAACTGCGCAGTTCATCGATCAAAACTTCGAACTACACAAAGTTGTCCTTCACTCTCAGGAGTTCTCCGGGTCACACACTGTGGAGGCTCTTGCTACTGCATTTACCGACATGTTCCAGGCATGGGGAATCGCGAAGGAAAAAGTGCACGTTCTTCTACGTTAGGCTATGCACTTATTGTAAGTTGCTTTGGATAAAATAGTCTGCTAAATGACTGTAATGTAGCCTTACTAGCCTATGTATTTGATTCTGTATTTAGTAGCTTTTTTGGCTCGCTAACTAGCACTAGTTAGCTTCTCTGTCACTCTGCTGCTGTAACCAAATTCCCGATTAATAAAGTGTTATCTTTTATCTATTTATTTAAGGGACAATGCCAGGAATATGGAAAAGGCCATGAGGGATGCCGGTTTACCCAGCCTGTCGTGCATGGCCCATACTCTCCAGCTCGCTGTGAACGTGGGAGTTTTATCACAGCGCAGCATCACCGATATAATAGAGCAAGGTAAAGTTGGTTTTATATTGGATATTCAGTGGATATTCGTTTTTCAAATTTCAATAGCCAATGACAGAAGCATGTAGGTGCATTTTAATTTACATATTTGTTATCAGTGTAGAACAAAGAGACTTTTACAAGCTTTTTTTTCATATTTCAGGAAAAAAAAATGTCAATGCCTATAAAAACACTTGAATTTCAATAGTTCCAATGCCATTTGAATTAGAAGTGTCAAACCAACTTTAATCTCTTTGGAGACATTATTGCTCAAATTTACAACTGATTATTTTTCAAATTTTATTTTTGTAGATTTTAAATGAATTTTTTTTCAAAATAAAGCGACTAAAATTTCAATAGCTTCTGTGACATATGACGAAGACGCCTCAAACCAAGTTTAATGTTGTCACAGATATTATAGCTCAAATTTACAACTAATGATTTTTCAAATGTTTTTTTTGTAAATTTTTTATGAATTTTTCTTTAAAAAAAAAAAAACGCTAATATTTCAATAGCTTCTGTGACATGTGACTACGATGTCTCAAACCAACTTTAATGTTGTCAGAGACATTATTTCTCCAATTTACAAGAAATATTTTTTCCAGTTTTCCCTTTGTGAAATTTAAATAAAGTTTATTCAAAATAAAAAGACTAAAATGTCAATAGTTTCTGTGACAAGTGACTAAGATGCCTCAAACCAATTTTAATGTTGTCAGAGACAGTATAGCTCAAATCTACAACTGATTATTTTTCTAATTTTCCCTTTTAAAGGAATTTTTCTTCAAAATAAATACACTAAAATGTCAATAGTTTCTGTGTCATGTGACCAAGACACCTCAAAACACATTGCCTGTTGTCAGAGAGCATATAGCTCAAATTTACAACTGATTATTTCTCAAATGTTCCTTTTTAAAAAATTTTATAAATTTTTCTCCAAAAAAAAACAACTAATATTTCAATAGCTTTTGTGACAAGTGACTAAGATGCCTCAAACCAAGTTTAATGTTGTCAGAGACAGTATAGCTCAAATCTACAACTGATTATTTTTCTAATTTTCCCTTTGTATATTTTAAAGGAATTTTTCTTCAAAATAAATACACTAAAATGTCAATAGTTTCTGTGTCATGTGACCACGACACCTCAAACCAAGTTGGCTGTTGTCAGAGAGAGGATAGCTCAAATTTACAACTGATTATTTTTCTAATTTTCCCTTTGTATATTTTAAAGGAATCTTTATTCAAAATAAATAAACTAAAATGTCAATAGTTTCTGTGTCATGTGACCAAGACACCTCAAAGCACATTGCCTGTTGTCAGAGAGCGTATAGCTCAAATTTACAACTGATTATTTCTCAAATGTTCCTTTTTAAAAAAATGTATTAATTTTTCTCCAAAAAAATATACTAATATTTCAATAGGTTTTGTGACAAGTGACTAAGATGCCTCAAACCAACTTTAATGTTGTCAGAGACAGTATAGCTCAAATCTACAACTGATTATTTTTCTAATTTTCCCTTTGTATATTTTAAAGGAATTTTTCTTCAAAATAAATACACTAAAATGTCAATAGTTTCTGTGTCATGTGACCACGACACCTCAAACCAAGTTGGCTGTTGTCAGAGAGAGGAAAGCTCAAATTTACAACTGATTATTTTTCTAATTTTCCCTTTGTATAATTTAAAGGAATTTTTATTCAAAATAAATACACTAAATTGACAATAGTTTATGTGTCATGTGACCAAGACACCTCAAACCAAGTTGCCTGTTGTCAGAGACAGGACAGCTCAAATTTACAACTGATTATTTTTCTAATTTTCCCTTTGTATATTTTAAAGGAATTTTTCTTCAAAATAAATACACTAAAATGTCAATAGTTTCAGTGACATGTGACGAAGACACCTCAAACCAAGTTGGTTGTTGTCAGAGAGAGGATAGCTCAAATTTACAACTGATTATTTTTCTAATTTTCCCTTTGTATATTTTAAAGGAATTTTTCTTCAAAATAAATACACTAAAATGTCAATAGTTTCTGTGTCATGTGACCACGACACCTCAAACCAAGTTGGCTGTTGTCAGAGAGAGGATAGCTCAAATTTACAACTGATTATTTTTCTAATTTTCCCTTTGTATATTTTAAAGGAATTTTTATTCAAAATAAATACACTAAAATGTCAATAGTTTCAGTGACATGTGACCACGACACGTCAAACCAAGTTGGCTGTTGTCAGAGAGAGAATAGCTCAAATTTACGACTGATTATTTTTGTAATTTTTACAGGAAAATGTGAAAAAGTAATTTAAATGTCAAGAGCTTCTTGTAACCGGAGGCCTGAGACCAATGTCACTATTATCATGCAACTTGTCTCAACTTCGTAAAAATACATTTTTTCTGTGCTTATGAAAATGCATTAAGTGATTATAAATAAAACAGTCACACTTCAATAGCTTGTTAAGGTAATAACATGATATTTATTAATAGATATATAGTGCCTTCCACTATTATTGGCACCCCTGGTAAAGATGAGTTAAAGGGGTCCTACAAAATTGACTGGTGAATTAGCTTAATCTCACACTGGAAAAATGAGAAAAATCCAACCTTTAATTGAAGTAAATTTATTATGAGAAAAAAAATCCCTCATCAAGAAATAATTATTTTTAGCAAAAGCATGTGTGCCACAATTATTGGCACCCTTGCATTTATATATAGAATAAAGTAATCATTTTTAATATTTGGTCACATATCCTTTGCATGCCATGACTTCCTGATGTCTGTGAGCCAACAACATGAAAAGACTCTTGATATCTTATTTTCTGGTACTCTAACCAGCAATACTATAACATCTCTGCATTTGAATGGATCTCTATGGGAATTGGGGGGTGGGACTAGATTTAGCTGTAAATTATGCTGGAACAGTATGGAACACATGTTGGTAAAATGGCTGTCAGACATCAAGGGTCTGAGGTATCAAATGAGCCTCAAACCATCACGCTGCTGCCAGATATGCAGTAGATATGGATGGATCACTTTAAGGGTTGTTTCTCCTGACAAATTTTCTGATTGAACTCTATGGAAAAATAAGTCAGGAGAAGAAACCCTTCAAGTTATCCATCCATATCTACTGTATTTCTGGCAGCAGAGTGATGGTTTAAGGCTTGTTTGATACGTCAGACCCTTGATGACTTAGAGCCATTTAGCCAACCATATGTTCCATACTGTTCCAGTGTAATTTACAGCTAAATCTAGTCCCACCCCACAATTCCGATAGAGATCCATTCAAATGCAGACGTTATAGTATCGCTTGTAAGAGTACCAGAAAATAGGATCAAGAGTCTTTTCATGTTGTTGGGTCACAGACATCAGGAAGTCATGGCATGCAAAGGATATGTGACCAAATATTAAAAATGATTACTTTATTCTATATATAAATGCAAGGGTGCCAATAATTGTGGCACACATGCTTTTGCTAAAAATAATTATTTCTTGATGAGGGATTTTTTTTCTCATAATAAATTTACTTCAATTAAAGGTTGGATTTTTCTCATTTTTCCAGTGTGAGATTAAGCTAATTCACCAAACAGTCAATTTTGTAGGACCCCTTTAACTCATCTTTACCAGGGGTGCCAATAATAGTGGAAGGCACTATATATCTATTAATAAATATCATGTTATTACCTTAACAAGCTATTGAAGTGTGACTGTTTTATTTATAATCACTTAATGCATTTTCATAAGCACAGAAAAAAAATATTTTTACGAAGTTGAGAGAAGTTGCATGATAATAATGACATTGGTCTCAGGCCTCCGGTTACAAGAAGCTCTTGACATTTAAATTACTTTTTCACATTTTCCTGTAAAAATTACAAAAATAATCAGTCGTAAATTTGAGCTATTCTCTCTCTGACAACAGCCAACTTGGTTTGAGGTGTCGTGGTCACATGTCACTGAAACTATTGTCAATTTAGTGTATTTATTTTGAATAAAAATTCCTTTAAAATATACAAAGGGAAAATTAGAAAAATAATCAGTTGTAAATTTGAGCTATCCTCTCTCTGACAACAACCAACTTGGTTTGAGGTGTCTTGGTCACATGATACAGAAACTATTGACATTTTAGTGTATTTATTTTGAAGAAAAATTCCTTTAAAATATACAAAGGGAAAATTAGAAAAATAATCAGTTGTAAATTTGAGCTGTCCTCTCTCTGACAACAACCAACTTGGTTTGAGGTGTCGTGGTCATATGTCACTGAAACTATTGACATTTTAGTGTATTTATTTTGAATAAAAATTCCTTTAAAATATACAAAGGGAAAATTAGAAAAATAATCAGTTGTAAATTTGAGATATCCTCTCTCTGACAACAGTCAACTTGGTTTGAGGTGTCTTGGTCACATGACACAGAAACTATTGACATTTTAGTGTATTTATTTTGAAGAAAAAATCCTTTAAAATATACAAAGGGAAAATTAGAAAAATAATCAGTTGTAAATTTGAGCTATCCTCTCTCTGACAACAGTCAACTTGGTTTGAGGTGTCTTGGTCACATGACACAGAAACTATTGACATTTTAGTGTATTTATTTTGAAGAAAAATTCCTTTAAAATACACAAAGGGAAAATTAGAAAAATAATCAGTTGTAAATTTGAGCTATCCTCTCTCTGGCAACAGCCAACTTGGTTTGAGGTGTCTTGGTCACATGATACAGAAACTATTGACATTTTAGTGTATTTATTTTGAAGAAAAATTCCTTTAAAATATACAAAGGGAAAATTAGAAAAATAATCAGTTGTAAATTTGGGCTGTCCTATCTCTGACAACAGGCAACTTGGTTTGAGGTGTCTTGGTCACATGACACAGAAACTATTGACATTTTAGTGTATTTATTTTGAATAAAAATTGCTTTAAAATATACAAAGGGAAAATTTGAAAAATAATCAGTTGTAAATTTGAGCTATCCTCTCTCTGACAACAGACAACTTGGTTTGAGGTGTCTTGGTCACATGACACATAAACTATTGACATTTTAGTGTATTTATTTTGAATAAAAATTCCTTTAAAATATACAAAGGGAAAATTTTAAAAATAATCAGTTGTAGATTTGAGCCATACTGTCTCTGACAACATTAAAATTGGTTTGAGGCATCTTCATCATATGCCACAGAAACTATTGAAATTTTAATGCTTTTATTTTGAATAAAATGTATTTAAATTTCAGGGAAAGGGAAAACTGGAAAAAATATTGCTTGTAAATTGGATAAATAATGTCTCTGACAAGATTAAAGTTGGTTTGAGACATCGTAGTCACATGTCACAGAAGCTATTGAAATTTTAGCGTTTTTTTTTTTTTAAAGAAAAATTCATAAAAAATTTACAAAAAAAACATTTGAAAAATCATTAGTTGTAAATTTGAGCTATAATGTCTGTGACAACATTAAACTTGGTTTGAGGCGTTTTTGTCATATGTCACAGAAGCTATTGAAATTTTAGCCGTTTTATTTTGAAAAAAAATTCATTTAAAATCTACAAAAATAAAGTTCAAAAAATAATCAGTTGTAAATTTGAGCAATAATGTCTCCAAAGAGATTAAAGTTGGTTTGACACTTCTAATTGAAATGGCATTGGAACTATTGAAATTCAAGTGTTTTTATAGGCATTGACATTTTTTTTCCGGAAATGTGAAAAAAAAGCTTGTAAAAGTCTCTTTGTTGTACACTGATAACAAATATGTAAATTAAAATGCACCTACATGCTTCTGTCATTAGCTATTGAAATTTGAAAAACGAATATCCACTGAATATCCAATATAAAACCAACTTTACCTTGCTATATAATAGGCCATGGAAGACGCATTGTCGGTCACTTCAAACACTCCCAGCTTGATTACTCCCGACTTGAAAGTATCCAGAAACAACTGGGCCAGCCGATCAAAAGGCTACAGCAAGATGTATCCACCAGGTATTTAGTATTTCAGTACTGTGTATCTTGTGTATTTTTCACTACCTTTCTGTATCATTGCTGCTGTGACAAACCAAATCCCCCATTAATAAAAGCTATCTTATCTTAGGTGGAACAGTACCTTATATATGCACTGTCTGCTTATGGAGCTGATTATGACCTACCTTGCATGTTCACCGGCAGCCAGTGGAAACTGGTGGAGAATATGGTTTCCCTGCTCAACCCCTTTGAAGAGCTCACCCAACAAATCAGCTCATCAACTGCATCGGCTGCAGATGTTATACCAGCCATCAGAGCTTTAACTCGTCTTCTTGAGAAAGAAGCCGAGACCGACCATGGCGTTAAAACGTCGAAAGCCACGTTGTTGGAAGCAGTCCAGAAGAGATTCCGTGACATTGAATCAGAGCGCCTCTATACCGTCGCTACAGTCCTCGATCCGAGGTGAGAAAACGTAGGCCTATTGCTTAAGTTGGTAAAATGAATACAGTGTTGTGCTTTCCTTTACTGCAGGATGGTTTACTGATTATTTCAGTACTTTTTTAATAATACTTGTGAATGTTTGTACATGTATCCAGGATTTCCTTTATCCTTTAAGTGTACATATTCTGCCGTACTTGGTATATTTGTCATAATTTCATCCAAAATAGTATGCTTAATTTTGTAATGACGTTTGTTGAAGAGTTGAATTAATTGATAAAGTCCAATCAATCAGGCATTTTTACCAAAGGGCACTACAATCTGCAGCAATACAAACTGAGCTGTTCACAGCTTGGCTCAACTAGGACATATCTATGCCAAATGTGTACAAGACATTCAGTGGAGGTACACTGTATTGGATCACTAGTGCTTTGAAAACAGATTATTGCATTGTAGCCTAGAGGTTAAGACTGTGTGAGGTCTGAGCTGCTGGTTCAAATCCCAACATGGGCAATAGAGTAAAATTAACTGATGATGATGATTGTAGGGTAGATGAATACAGGGTTGCTGTCTGGTCAAGCAAAAATAAACATCTTTGTTAATTAAAAACAGAATACCTTGAATCATGAAAAAATAGATATATGTGAAAATGTGATACTGGGACACATAAACGTGACATAGACACCAAAAAAATTAATTGTTGCAAAAACCAATGCAAACCAAGGGGCCAAGACTGGGCTTTCGTTTTGAAGCTCACTTCCTGGTGCCGTTGCTCACTAGCGCCACTGCGGTTGGCTCCAGTATAGGTCTTTCACCATGTAAGTCAATGGCAGCAATGTGGTCAAAATACAAAATTTTTCCCACAAAAAAATGTAATTGCAATAGGTGCCTTTCCTTCATCTAATGCCTCTGCATGTGCTGATTTTTTAAAATATTGTGTCGTTTGAACATTTGTTCAGGACCAATCAGAGGGACAGGTTGAGTCTTGGGATCACAGGCATAGATAGGTTCTATATGGTTCTCACTGCCCTCACTCGGAGGGGCGGGACCAGAAGGGGGAGACGACAATCATTGGTCTAAAACGGACCTATTTTTATACAGTCTATGCTTGGGACAGGGAGACACGCTGTATTTTTGAGTGGAAGTCGATGGAGAACTAGTAGCCTAGCTTAGTAGCCTACCGTGAACAAGCTGTTGTTTTGTGAACGCAGTTCGTAGCATAATAAATTGAGTGCCTTACCCGCTCATCTTCAACATGTTTGTCATCACATATTCATTTTGGTTGGAGCGAGCTATGATGTGTCTACTACGAAAAAAAATACTGTTTCGTAACATGAGACAGAAGGGGATGTTGCAGCTACACTACAGGCCCAGTGACCAGCAAGCAACTGTGGGTTAAGTATCTCAAATCAATTGCTCCATACCTGTATAACCTTATTAGTTTAGATATTAATTTAGCTATTCCACCCCCTCCCGTACGCAATCGCCGTACTCCCCCTGTCATGAACATTACCATTGCTTAGCAATGCTGGGTTAGCTAGCTAGCAAGATAACGATATCTCACGGCAAGTTGTTTTAACATTTAGCTAGCAAGCTAACGATAGCTTATGGCAAGCCATTTTAATTTAACAGTTATTCGACTTCCTTAAAGTCATCCTTGCTGGCTGGCCATATAAGTTGGCTAGCTACCGTGATTGCCTAGCTAACGTTACTAACGTTAGCCAGCTGCTCTAGCTAGAACTCGAACCGGACATTTCTACACCTGGATAATTTTTTTAGGTCCCAAAAAGCTTCAATTCAGTTTTTACGAGGCCGTGGAAAGGCAATGGGCGACGTAACAGTGGCTTTGTCCATATTTTTATACAGTCTATGATGCAAACACATTTATTTACAAGTTTGACAACTCTCTGACTCTATCAAAAAGAAAGAAGATAGTTCAATAACCGGAAATAGTCTTTTCAGGTCATATAAAATTTACCACAGTAGTGTTAACGTAGGCTATGTAACATGGTGTCTCAATGACACGTGAGTGCAAAAGTATAACTTAACATACCCCATCCGAGGCGGTCCACAATGAAACTGGACTTTGAAGCTCTAATCCATTTATGGCTGTGTAATGTCCGGTTGATTAGAGGACACCGTTACGTACGTAATCAATGCAAGAAAAGATTCATTTTAGTTTCGCTTCTGCATGCAGAATCCTACCTTTCAAGATGCGGACACGATTATAACACGATGGCTGTGTAAATGCTTTGATTTGGACGATTTTGATAAACTGGTGCGAGGTAAAACGTGAACGGCTTAGGTACGTAACCGCGTGAGGAAGCGTGGACACGCAAGGTTATCAGGCTCCTGTAGCGTCGGCAGCAATTGAAACAAAGCAATTCTTAGTAGTTTCATACAGTGATGCTCTTTTTTTTTTTTAGGTTGACCAATCCACCAGCTATGAAATATGTGGGTAAACGATTCATGCTTATGTACGTAACGATTGGGACACGGAAAGAAAGTCAGCGCTATATATTCCCCTTGTTTTAAAGTATCGTGGAGTGTATGAATTTGGGCACATATATTTTTTACTTGGCTTATGCATGACAGAAACAAACAAAGATCGATCCGATATATATTTATTTTTCATGATTGCCGACGGCATCTTGTGTACGTAACTCTCAGGACACAATGAATTACGTACATGAGCCTGAATAATTTTGCTCTCCCAGCGACAACTTTCACTAAGCAAAGTGGGGTTTAGAAAGGCATATCAAACGTCTTCAAAAATATTTGGTTGAAAGAAATGTAGGACATTAGGATAGGTATATATTTCCACATCAATAATGACAGTGTAAAAAATGTCACATTTTCGTGTCCTATTAATGGGTAAAAATCGAAAACAAAGTTTAAATTTACAACAGTTCAAGAAAGTCTGGCCCATGAGTTTATGTTATGTATTACATGGCTATATGAAGTACCCCATACAAGTAAAACTTTCCCATAAAGTAAACACAAGACACTTTGGTAAACAAATGAAAATCACTTAAAAAAATCTCTCCAGTATCATATTTTTACATATATATAAATGCCAAAATGGCATTTGGTCTTTTTAAGCGGTGCAGCCACTTCTATAGGTGACATGCGTGTCTGTGTGTCAGTGTGTGTCTGTTCGTAGCATGAGATTTAGACCAATCAGGAGTAGCCCATGCGTCACGTGCACCGCTTACTTCATCACCTGGGTGTGATTTTTCTACGCCAACAGTCGTAAAATAAAAAAGGCCAGATACACCATTTTGGGTTGAGTCAATGAGTTTGACTTCCCTGCTCTACGGACTGAATTTGTGGGCCTCAGTGTGAGGATTGATTACTCCAGCTGGACTTTCAGAGAAACAGACTGAGAAAAGGATTTTCAACTTGACAGAAGGTTATGTTTTCTGGATAAAAGGTAAGCTGTATGTATATTATATATACAGATATAGATGTCTTGTGTTTGTGTTTGTTAATTTGAATGTGTTTTGTTGTGTCTGGCTTTTGTCTTTTTGTTTTTTTTAAGCGGGCTGGAGATTTTTCGGGGCACTCCTGCTGCTCGTTTTTATAATATTGACAATTTGTCTAGCGGGGATGATTTTGTTTGTGGTCGTCACCATGGAGACGCATTCGCATTATGCTCGGAAATGTCCATTGGATCTGCAGCCACGGAGTTTACCATCGCTCTTCACCGGAGTTGAAGATGTCGGGACTGATTCGGGACTGCGGGCAATCTTCAGAAGGCCACCACGGAAGTAGAAGATAATGCGGGGGAGGAGTGAGGCGGCGACTGGGTAGGCTGAGCTCCATTTCGACAGTGGACAGAGACCGTAACACTGTGTCAGCCTATGGAGGAAAGTCGTGGAGGCACCGAGGCGGAGTTCTTGGACTGGTTGATGACATTGGACATCTCGGGACAGCAGGGGCTATTTTAATCTTGACATTTGGCTGTATATATATGTTGGCATTTTATATGTTTGTTTGTGTGTTGTGGGTCTACCCCACTGTCTGTCTTTTTTGGTGCTGGTGGCTACAACTGAATTTCCCTTTCGGGAAAATAAAAGCTATTCTATTATATTATATCTATATATAACTCTTGGGTAGCTTAAGAATTGTGTGGTTCAAGGTGTTCATTTTTAAATTTAATGCTATCGTTTGTTTCCTGCTTTATATTTTTTAGAGACATGGATTCTTTTACCAACTGGAAAGCCAGGAGGTGTGCCAGTGGCTTGGTTATCTATTTCCAGCACTTGTGCACTTCACAGATATATATTTTTTTTTCCAGTTTCACATGTTCACATCCCCTATGTTGAGGATGTTATCAAGTTTCATATGGAAAAAAATAAGTTAAATAGCATTTCACTAATGTTGTCTTGATAAAAAAGTATTTGCACACCTGGTTATTGTAGTACGGGTGCTTGAAGGATAAAGTCATATACAGTCAAGCCGGAAAGTCTCCCCACCCCTTTCACCTTCTCCACGTTTTATTACGTTACAGACATATTCCAAAATTGATTAAATTCATTTTTTCCCTCAAAATTCTACACACAACACCCCATAATGACAATGTGAAAAAAGTTTTTTTGAGATTTTTGCAAATTTATTAAAAATAAAAAACTAAAATTTCTCATTTACATAAGTATTCATACCCTTTGCTTTAACGTATTTTTAAAGTATCATATTTCATATTTGGTCGCATATCCTTTACATGCTGTTACTTCCTGAGGTCTGTGACCATCAACATAAAAAAACTGTCGATATCTTATTTTCAGGTACTGTTACAAGCGATACTATAACCTCTCTGCATTTGAATGGATCTCTATGGAAATTGGGGGGTGAGACTAGATTCTGCTGTAAATTACACTGGTACAGTATGGAACACATGGCTGGCTAAATGGCTGTAAGTTATCAAGGGTCTGAGCTATCAAACGAGCCCCAAACCATCACTCTGTTGTCAGATATGGAGTAGATGTGGATGGATCACTGCAAGGGTTATTTCTCCGGACTCATTTTCCTATAGAACTCTATGGGGAAAAAAGTCAGGAGAAACAACCCTTAAATATTAGATATCCTACATTCCCTCTCTTGTAAGAATAGGTGCATGCACCTGCTAAAAACCTATTCTTACATCACCAAATAGGAATCACAGTTACCTGGCCGTCGCGGTAGTACAGCTGTAAAAGCGCCGACTTTCAGTCGGTGCGGTTGTGCTCCGAGGATCGGGGTTCGCGCCCCGGTCCTGCCAGATCCGAGCATGGCCAGCACCCTGTGGGAGCAGCAATTGGCGGCTGCTTCTGGGTGGGGGGAGGGGCTCGGAGAGAATCGCTGTGCGCATAGCGGCCCTGGGTGGGCTGGAATCACGGTCAGGAGCTAGGAGGAGTCACGCCCTGAAGAGGACGTGGAGCCCTCCCGTCCTACTGCCGGCTGACAGGGTTGTGTAGCGGTGATTCTCTAGCGGTTGCTACACGGGGGGAATTGAATTAGAATAGGGGTTCAACTGGATACTAAATTGGGAGAAAAATCTGAAACAAAATAAATAAAAAAAAAGAAGATGCAATTACCTGCTAAAAACAAAAACAACTGTCCAAATGGTTCACCAACCATCTTTAAAACATTTAGTCCATGCCCAGTTTAATAGTCCCTTTGTGATCTGCTGGCCAGCAGATATATGGACACACTGACGTATGTCCCATGATGATCCAGTGTGGTGCGGAAACATATCTCTATTAGACACTCTTTTGTGTCACTGCTGTTATGACACCCTGGTTCAGTCTCTTCCTTCTCCAGTGTTCGGGTATCTAGACTAGCAAGGGACAAGAGGTTCCCTGGACTTTGGGTAACATGTAGTGCTTTTTCCCATTTATGTTGCAATTGCGTGAGTGAAACAGGCAGAGTGCCAGTTTTACCTCCTAGAACCCCAGTGTGGTTACTGGCAGTCCTTTGGCTGCGGAGGGCCACAGCGTTCAGCAACCCGGGATGACAGAAGGCATCCTGTCATCTTGCTTCTTCCGCATGTGGATGCCCCTTAACCACGCCCGTCTCATCTCTGTCCAGGGGTCTATGCCAGTTTTGGCTTTGGTTCCCTCTCTGGGCAGCTGGGCTGATCGTCGCTCGTAGGCCTCCAGTCCATCACTGCTCTCCGAACACTTCTGATGTCGGAAAGGGGCTCTTGCACTCTTGCACTTTCCCTGGATGAAGTTTGCAGGTGTGGCTCGGGGGTGGAGAGATAAGGGTGTGGGAAGCTGTTGTTCCAACTTGGCTGCTCCATCTTGCTTTGGAGTGCAAGACAACACTCTGGTGGAGACTTTGAGGGCCAGAGGGGTCGTAAAACGGCCGGGGGTTGGCTTCCTGCTCCCTTTTTCCCGGGGTCTCTTTGCAGCTCTTATAGGGGAGCGAGGCTTTCGCAGAGGTCCCCCTATCTCCTCCATCACAGGAACTGTGGAAGTGGGAGAGTCCACAAAGCACACCCCTTCTGTCTGTGCAGCAGACAGAGGTTCCCCGGATTCAGCAGGAGGGGAAGAAAATACCACAAGGGGTGGGGTGGGGTCCTTGGCCTGGGTGGACTGGTCTGTGGGGTCTGACTCCACCTGCTGGGGTGCGTAGACCTCTCCACTTGGCAGGGCTGATGGGCCTATAGAAGCCGGTTCCGCGTCCTGCGGTTCAACGGTCTCCTCACCAGGCTGGGCTGCTGTGTCTGCAGTAGCAGGTTCTGCCTCCAGGGGTTCGATAGTCTCCTCACCAGGCTGGGCTGCTGTTTCTGCAGTAGCAGGTTCTGCCTCCAGGGGTTCGACGGCTCAGCTGAGAGGACTGCAGCAGCGGATTCCACGTCCTGCGGGGTCACATCCTCTGTGGTGGCTGGTGTGATACAAGCCACAGAGCTGTTTCCCCCAAATTCCTCCAGGGAAGGGAGGCTCACGAGGGGGGCGGCTACATTGTCTGTGGAGGTGACAAAATCCACAGAATTGTCCAAGCCTGAAGGGGGTGGGGATGAGTCAGTGGAGAGTGGTCTATTGTCCTCGGTGGGGGGTGGTGCCTGGGTTATGGCTGGGATGGCGCCATCCACTGCTCCTACCAGTGCAGGCTGTACTGCCACAGAAGAAACTGGTTTGGCAGTAACTTCTGACTTACAGTGGTGCTTTTCCCAAGCCAGTTTCCACATTTGGTTTACCTCATCCCATGCCTGCTTTGACTGCCGGAGGTAGAGAAAATGTTGTCTTTTCTCTAGGTACGACCTTATCCCTTGGACAATCCTGCGCTTTGTTTCATCACTATCTGGAGAAATCAGATAGTCCAAATACTCAGTCCACAGGTTGTAAAGTGCCTCCTCCTTAAGCTGGTCCATTGCATTGAGCTGTTCCGCAAATTTTGGGCACTGGGCTATCAAGTATTGCCGTTCTGAGATCACGAGGTACCACTGCTGATCCAACCTTGACTGGCCAGGGAATGCTGGTAGGTCAGCAGTGGAGGGTAAATGAGGCATCTCTCTTTGTCTGGTATACCATAATCATTTATTAATTTTTTTTCAAAATAAAATCAATCAATCTAAGACCAGTCGATTAGAAAAAGATTTGAACTTGTCTCAGAGTTTACCGCAGTTTACTCAATAGTACAATTTAGTATGCTATAGGACAACCTATCTCGATGGGACCTCCAATTATGTCAGGTAAGTGAGGATTAGGTAAAATGTGTATTTTCTGAATCCAGCGGTTCCAACAGTCAATGCCCTTGTTAAAACGTTCGGCACTCTGAATACTGAACACAAGCGATATTGCGTGCTAGAACCCCTCACTTAACCTACATTCAAAATAAGTTTTACGTTATTTAATTAAATTATTATTATTAAAAATGACAATCATCAATTAAATTGCCGAATTCTTTGATAGGTAAGTCGAACAGTAACCTGGTGGATCAACCAACAAGCCAAAACAAGGTCTAAAGGTTAAAATCTCAGGTCTTGAGATTAAATAATTTTATTAAATGAAAACAGTCAATTAGAATAATGACTTGAAATCACACATTCACTAGGGAATGTAGGCTGACTACTTATAATTTACCAAAAGGGACGACATTAAACCAGACATTAATTTGAATATACCAGTAAAGAGAGAGATAAGCTAAAAATTGCCAATATTATTTACCCTCCAGCTGAACAGGAACAAAAGGACATGCACCAGGAACCAAAAATGATGAACTTCTTCTCTAAACAAACTCCAAAACTGAATAACTTCTTTCCTTCATTACACTAATAAAAATACCTCCTCAGGGAGAGCATCCCTGTCCTGATTGGGTTAAGGTGTGGGGGGGCGGAGGGGAGAGGGGTCTTTGACTGGCTTTTATGACAAAGACTGGCTTTTCTTTGATGTTTGTGGGGGGTGAGTGAGTGAGAGAGAGTCAGAGATCGACAGAGATAGAGAGAAAGGGGGCGGGTACTTTCTTTATATCTAAATATTAGATATCCTACAGAAGATAAAATGGTTCTAACCACAACACTTCATAGAGGGTTCTAGGTAGAACCTTCCAAGAAGGTTCTACCTAGAACCTAAAAAGGTTCCCCCACAGGGACAAGCCAGAGAACATTTTAAGGTTCTAGTTAGCACCGTTTTTTTTAGTGTAGATATCTTGGATTGGGCAACAGGCACTGTGCATTTATAAATTTAGCGTGCTATCTAATTGTGTGGACTAACCGGAACGTTAGTTTGCCATTGTAGATGAGCTGAGGTGGGTCTTAGTCACTTTTTTTGGAATACCCTGTGATTTGTGAACCTGGGGCATGTGGTCCATGTCTAGACTAGCGTTAGCTAGCCACTGTAACGTTACTGCAAACCCCATAGAGAGAGAAAGCCTTGCCAACGCCAGTGACTGCAGGTGTAATGGGAAAACAAGTGCGATGGCATACTTTGAGCATCAGGGGGCAGTGCTGAGGCACTGCTAAACAGAGTAGAATCTGGAAAAATACATGGAGGTGAATAGAGCTAAATGCTATAAAATGATCATCACAGTCGATTTCAAATATTTTCGCGGAACTGGATTATTACTGCCAATGTTACAGCTGAAGTCGGAAGTTTACAAACATTTAGGTTGAAGTCATTAAAACAAATTTTTAACCACTCCACAGATTTCATGTTAGCAAACTATAGTGATTGCAAGTCAGTTAGGACATCTACTTTGTGCATGACACAAGTAAATTTTCCAACAATTGTTTACAGACAGATTATTCCACTTTTAATTCACTATATCACAATTCCAGTTGGTCAGAAGTTTACATACACTAAGTTGACTGTGCCTTTAAACAGCTTGGAAAATTCCAGAAAATTATGTCATGCTTTAGAAACTTTAGAAAGGCTAATTGACATTATTTGAGTCAATTGGACGTGTACCTGTGGATGTATTTTAAGGCCTACTTTCAAACTCAGTGCCTCTTTGCTTGACATCATGGGAAAATCAAAATAAATCAGCCAAGTGGACTTCCACAAGTCTGTTTCATCCTTAGGAGCAATTTCCAAATGCCTGAAGGTACCACGTTCATCTGTACAAACAATAGTACGCAAGTATGAACACCACGTATAAACACGCAGCCGTCATACCGCTCAGGAAGGAGACGCATTCTGGAGAATGTTCGTCTTCTAGACATGAACATGCTTTGGTGCGAAAAGTGCAAATCAATCCCAGAACAACAGCAAAGGACCTTGTGAAGATGCTGGAGGGAAAGGGTACAAAAGTATCTATATCCACAGTAAAACAAGTCCTATATCGACATAACCTGAAAGGCTGCTCAGCAAGGAAGAAGCCACTACTCCAAAACTGCCATAAAAAAGTCTGACTACAGTTTGAAACTGCACATGGGGACAAAGATCTTTATCTCAAGACATCAGCCAGGAAGTTAAAGCTTGGTCGCAAATGGCTCTTCCAAATGGACAATGACCCAAAGCATACTTCCAAAGTTGTGGCAAAATGGCATAAGGACAACAAAGTCAAGGTATTGGAGTGGCCATCACAAAGTCCTGACCTCAATCCAATCGAAAATTTGTGGGCAGAACTGAAAAAGCGTGTGTGAGCAAGGAGGCCTACAAACCTGACTCAGTTACACCAGTTCTGTCAGGAGGAATGGTCCAAAATTCCTGCAACTTATTGTGAGAAGCTTGTGGAAGGCTATCCGAAACGTTTTACCCAAGTTAAACAATTTAAAGGCAATGCTACCAAATACTAACAGAGTGTATGGAATGACATGGAATCGATAGTTGCGTTAAGATCTCACTTTCAAAACATTTCCACTAGCATTGATGCTACACAATGTTGATGAGTTTGCCGGTTCATGAATATTCATTACCGGCGGCTCCTCAGTCAACTACCGTGATGAATATTCATGAACCGGCAAACTCATCAACATTGTGTAGCATCAATGCTAGTGGCCAGCTAGCCAGTAGCTCTCGCTTGCTCAGTAAAACCATATATTCTCTAGAAGCTTCTAGAAGATTCTTGTTAAAATCAGATTGTCTAGAACAGTGGTTCTCAACCCTGGTCCTCGGGACCCCCCTGTGTATGCTGGTTTTCGTTCCAACCACAATTGCAATACTTGAATTTTAACAAGCTGTTAATTTTTCTGAATTAGGTGTTTTTAATGTTTAGAGGGATTATTTACATTCTTAAGCCATATTATGTTAGCTATGCATGCCATGAAGAATAAAAGTCCAATATTCACATTGTGCTGTATTGTAAACAATGAAAAGGAGGTAAAAAATGTTTTAACTGATCAAAAAAAAATTAAAGACTGAGGTGAATCAATTGGCTCATAATTGGTGAAATTGTGGACACCCACTAAAACTAACCGTTTGGTAAATAATGAAGAATTCAAAGACAAAGCAAATCATAACGAGCCAAACCTGCATTGTGTTAACAAGTTTAAGGAAAAAATTATGAAGGAACTTAAACTTGTGTTCAATTACCTAATTAGGAGCCTATTCACCTGAGAACCTCTTCTTTGTAATTGTTTGCAATATAACACAATAAGCATAACGAACATGGGATTTTTTTTCTTCCAAGCATGCATAGCTATTGCTAACATAACGTGGCTTAAGAGAGTAAAGAGTTTAAAGTGTTCTCTCTATACAATAAAAACACCTAATTAAGAAAAAATAACAGCTTGTTAAAATTCTGGTATTGCAATTGTGGTTGGAACAAAAACCAGCATACACAGGGGGTCCCCAGGGTTGAGAACCACTGGTCTAGAAGATATAAGGTGATGTACCGCCAGTACTAGCTAGTACTTTGTTCGTCCACATAGTTGTCATTCTTGTGCTGTTATTATCAAACGATTTCGGCTGGCTGTGGGCCATCCGTCTTGTTTTTGGGTCTCACGTCCAAAGCGGTCATAAATATTCATGACGAAATTTGCATAACCAGAGAAAAAAAGTAATTTTTTTCCTAAACGGTTCAAGATTTTATTCATCTAAATGCATAGAAAAGCATATTTTCTTATCTGCTGTCTTCAAACTTTCTCCAACTTACAATAAAAAATTATTATCTCTTATAGATTTGGGTTTCTGGAAAAAAACTTCCATTGACCCCCATTCATTCTCCTCTGTTTAGCCCAGTTTTAGTGCTCATAGTCGCCCCTAGAGGTCAAACATGATATTCATGCAGTTGGCATATCTCTGTACTATACAATCTCTGGTTACTGTCTTGGTTGCATCTCACAGGAAAATTAGTTCGCTAACATTTGCAAACTGCTAGATTGCCAATGTTTATTTAGTAAAATCTAAAGAATTAACCAGCTTAGAGTTAGCCAAGATATTTCTCGAAAAAGCAAGTTTACACCACTGAACACTTGGATAAAAGAAATATAACATTAAGAAACATAGCTTGATTGCGCCCATTATCGGGCACGCCGTGTTCAACCATATTGGAACTTCCTCGAGAGCTGATTTGCCAATGCGGTTAAATAAAAAGAAAACCAGTAATTTCTATGTCTATAGCACATTCACAATATTAGCAAAATGTGGTGTTGTTTTTTTAAAACTCTAGTTCATTGTAATCAACTCAACTAGCAAGCATCAACATCAAGAAGTGCCATTTTTATATGTCCACTCGAGGGCGCGGTAGGTGAAGAAATAAATCCAATGAGATGGACAAATGGACCGCCATGTAAACAATCCAGTTAGCCAGCCATCTTACCAACATATTGGGTATTCAAAAGGTATCTTTTTTGATTCAATAAACTAATAATTTATTATTAAAACAACAAAAATTGTGAGCTCCTTTATGCACTGCAACAGCCGCCCGATAATCGGCTCCCCTTTTTTGGCAGTAGGCTACTGTCTCATCTAAAAGTTGTTGAAACAAAAAAAAAAAAAAAACTACTGGTCACGTCTAACTAACATGTTTATTGGCTTCAAGGTTATCATCATTTTTTAAATCTAATAAATAGCTAATATGTTCAATAGTATGTGCCCGAGTAATATCAGTATAGTATGTTGAACACAAAAATTTCTGTTTTTCGTCCGATAACAGGGTTCGGTATGCTAGCTAGCTAGCTAACCGTTACAGAAGAAAACGCTGGTGATAGCCTACTGGTGCCTTTTCTGATCTGGTTAAAAGTAGGTTAACGATAGGCTTTAGATAAACATTAAAGGGATAGTTCTGAATTTTGGACATAATGTCTCAATTACGACTTACCCATGATGTAGTTGATTGATGGAAACCATTTTCAGCTAATTCCATGCTGTCCCTTCTTTTGGACATACACACATTGCTAATGCTAGCGCAACTCTATGGTAACCGGTAGCATCCACTGCCACCGTACTTCCACAGAGAATATAGGTCAGCACAAAGTAAAGGATTCGACGATAGTTTGACTTCAAAAATGATGGTATAAAAACACTCAAAATAACCCAGATAGACTGTCGTCACCATTGTAACAATTATAGGAATATAGTCCGGCTCATCCACACATCTCGCTAGTTCATCTAATTTAGAACACCAGTACAGAGCTTCAGCTTTGTCAAAATCCACATTCATTTTAATATAACAGATTGTCTCATCACATGTCATTGGTGTTAGTGCGTGATTCACCGTACCCCAAAGTCCTTTTTTAGTCAAAGTATATATGGTGCAGTCATCTGGGGCACAGCGTTCTCTTGGGCACTTGAATGCAATCCTCCTAGTGTTAATCACTGGAGCATAACGTACCTTGCGTCTCTGTGGGTTATCTGGGGGCCCTCTCAGAGAGGTCCCTGGGGTCATGCTGGTGTGTGGAGGAATGTATGTGGGTGTAGTAGGCGAGTTCGTGCACTCAGGGAGCGGCTATTGTTTAAGTCCTGCCGTTGGACTTTTCCGCCTACCACCAACATACCATTGCAGCCGTGCAAAATGCAAACATGGCTGTGACGAGGAGAAGTTTCTCCCAGTCGGCATGGTCAATTCCCCAGGGGCCTGCTGGTCGCTGGGTCAGTGGTCTCCACTTAGCTGGCAGGATCATTGTAGTTGATTCATCTGCAGTGCGACACATGAATCCACGTCTCTCTCTCGGTGATCTTCACTGCTGTGGGTGTGGTCAGCAACACCTGGTAGGGTCCTCGCCACCTGGGCTGGTGCCAATGTTTCCTGCGTTGGTCTTTCACCACAATCCAGTCACCTGGCGCCAAGTCATGGTGGGTCCCCTCCCTTTGGTCTGGTAACGCTGCTTTCACCCTGGAAAATATATCTTTCAAAATTTTATTAAGTGCCACACAATACGCGGTCATGTCGTCGTCTATTCCTTGCAGAGTCAGCCTGTTTTGGGGAAAAGGAGTATAAATCATTCTCATCGGTCTCCCTGTCAGCACCTCATAGGGAGAAAGAACAGTTACTCTGTGTGTTCTGCCTCTTATATACATAATGGCCAGGGGCAGCACCTGGACCCAAGACAACTGAGTCCCTGTGTTTAACAGACAGGAGGGTACGCGCGTTGTGCACACGCCTATGTAGACGCACTTATATGCGCCGTTAAAATAACATGTAAACAACTGCGATATGACTTTAGACCAGGTTTGTGGTGGTTCTAGCGCAAGCGCTTTCTGCTGGCTCAAGATAGCAATACGCCAAAAGTAATCCTGGCCACTCCTCATCTTAAGACCAACATGCCCAGTTCACTTGTAATGGGTGCAAGAATACATGGTATTCAAACGGCGTGAACGTAAGGCGTTATAATGAACCATGCGCCGGGTGTAAGATAGCAAAGACACTTGCGTTTGGGTTAGCGCCGGGTGTAAAATAGGGCCCCAGATATTACAAAGTTTGACAACGAGCCTGCACATCAATTTGAAAACACACTGTGCCTACCACCCAGCGAGTGGGGGTGCGGTGGAGCGAGCAAATCAAAATCTGAAAATAAAGATGACATAACTGAACAAAAGATTTTAAAGAGAACTAAGCGTCTAATTAGAAACTAAATTTGCAGCACGTTACACAATTCATTTACAATTAATTTTAATGCCATTTTCTGCATGTGCGCGAATTACCAGGAACTCATAATGGTTAGCCCAAATAATATTGATCATAGGCTACTATTGATCCATATAGCCTATTCCTTGATCGCACTAAACACGCACGAGCATGTCTGTTTCGCCATCATAAGCAATCCGCCAAGGTGGAAAAGCAGGCTTTTAAAGGGAATGGGATATGACATTTTAATTGGTTTATTGCATGTCTAGGAAACTAGACATGCAATAAACTACTAGGAAAATTAAGAATTTATGATAATAGCCTACATTAAGAATTGATGATAGCCTCATTTAAGCTGCAATCCTTCAAGAGATCGGATTTATAAACCGCCAATTCCCGAAACATATCTCATTCATGGTTAGTCACTTAAAAAGAAAAAAAAAACAATGGCCTCCGAATGTGGCTCGAGTCTATGCTACTCTTCACATAATGTAGCTTACTACAAACACTTTTAATTATAATAATAATAATAAGAAGAAGAATCTCTGGTATGTACTTTCTTAGTAGTATCTATTGTTTTCTTTCTGGCTAAGATTCCTGGGAAATATGCATTGTCCAATTAAGCTTGTTAGCCAACCTTACTGTTGCCAGAGAAGCGTCAGTCTGCTTCTAGTCAGGAAGCAGATACAAGCTAGGCTACTACGAAGCAAATCAACATGCCTTATAGCCTACATTCATTGCACTACAGAAAACTAAACTAAACCTAGCTGTCCGGTACCAAAACATTTCCTGCAGGTAACGTTCTACACTACCGGAAAAAAAACTGCGAAGGAATTTCTGCGAATAAACTCACTCGCTCGCTAGCTCGAAGCCCACACATGGAAGGTTGGAGTTACGCATCCGGCAATCCAGTGTTGAATAGCCTAACGTTAAATGTATTTAATTTTCTATAGAATACTAATAGCCCTATTTTAAAACTGTATTTCCATATTTTACTGATGCAAACTATTTAGGCTGTACTAGCTATTTAGGCTGTATGTCTTTCAGCTAGAATGTGTTTGAGTCTAGCCCATTGTGCATGCATGTCTCCATGTAGACTTGGTTCATTAATTTACATGCTTCTTCATGATCCATAGCTCAGGTGGTGCTGTTCATTGTATTTCATTACACATGAAATACTGCTCATCTACAAACTATTTTAATGTAATTGTGTGCTGTCTATAATAGGATAACTGTTCTCATTCTTGTCAATAGAGGGCGTTATGGTTACGCGAATGTCTGCATGCATTTCTTTGGAACGCATGTCTCTCTCTGTGTTTATCTTCATGCATTATTCATCATTAGTTAGCTATAAAAAATAAGTGATATCAGATCAAAAACGTCTACAACGTTAAAAAAAGCCAAGTTACTTACGCATAGCCTACATAGCGCTGTCTATAAGTCCTTAATACCAACTTGCAAAAACTAGGCCTGCCTTTAAAAGTCTTGATATCAAAATGTGGCCAAGATACAACTAAAAATATTGCCTATCGTATCTCACACTAAATAAACTAGCTCTATTCCGAAGCAATGCTATCCAAACTTTCCTAAATTATTTAATGCAACTTGGCCCTCTGTTTCTTCATCTTACCATCTCAAGAGAATGTGGTCAATGAAACTGTATGTGCCACATCAAACTGCAAAATGAAAATAATTTATGGTGGAAATACTCTGATTCAGATGTCTTGCACTTAGAAATTATATTAAAAAATTACTACACTATAGGGCATGTTTGAACAATTGTCTGCATCCACTGCTTTGGGTCTATGAAAAGCACAGAATGAATAAAATGTATTATTATTATTATGTATTTATTGATTTATTTATTTGGATTTCTATCAAAACCTGTGTGGTCCTACAGAGCATATACAGATCCTTTCCAAAAAATTAGAATATCATGGAAAAGTTTTTTTCCCCCCATAATTCCATTCAAAAAGTGAAACTTTCATAGATTATAGATTCATAACACACAAAGTGAAATATTTCTAGCCTTTATTTGTTTAATTTTTCATAATTTTGGCTTACAGCTCCAGAAAACCCCCAAAACAGTATTTCAAGAAATTAGAATAGTGTGTCGAAAATCAGCATTTACTTCAGTTATTTCAGAGAATGAGTGGAGTGGCTTGACTCGAGGAATCCGACAGTTGTAGCCCATGTCCCGGATACGTCTGTACGTGGTGGTTTTTGAAGCACTGACTCCAGCCTCAGTCCACTCCCTCTGCATCTCCGCCAAAGTTTGGAATCGTCTTTGCTTGACAATCCGCTGAAGCCTACGGTCATCTCTTTTGCTTGTGCACCTTCTCCTGCCACATTTTTCCCTTCCACTAAACTTTCTATTGATATGCTTGGACACTGCACTCTGTGAACAGCCAGCCTCCTTAGCGATGACCTTTTGTGGCTTAGCCATCTTCTGGAGGGTGTCAATGATGGTCTTCTGGCCAATTGTCAAGTCTGCAGTCTTCCCCATACTGAACCAAACTGAGATAAACTTTGCAGGTGTTTTGAGTAAATTAGATGATAGTGTGACACTCAGTCTAAAACATTCATTCTCTGAAATAACTGAAGTAAATGCTGATTTTCGACTATTCTAATTTCTTGAAATACTGTTTTGGGGGTTCTCTGGAGCTGTAAGCCAAAATTATGAAAAATGAAACAAATAAAGGCTAGAAATATTTCACTTTGTGCGTAATGAATCTATAATCTATGAAAGTTTAACTTTTTGAATGGAATTATGGAAAAAAAAAAACTTTTCCATGATATTCTAATATGTTTGGAAAGGATCTGTATATGGTTAGGTTGTTGTATGCAAACCCGACTGCAATGGTATTGATGAGCGGGATCTGCTCCTCTTTATTTAATGTAGCCAGGGGCTCTAGACAGGGCTGCCCGAAAGTCAGCACTTTTACCCCTGAATGAACCCATGAGATGTTTGACGTTGCCCTCTGTGATACCAGTGGGCACCACTTTAAATATTTGTGTATTGATATTTTTTCATCACTGCAGACCATTGCTAGAACCAACTTTGAGGACTCTCTGAATAAAGTCACCTGTGATTTGGATAGATGGGCTGTGCTGCCGATCAATTATGTTAGCTCAATGCTGCCCCTGCCACCTTCACCCAGTTTTTGGGACAGACTGCAGTCAGCAATTATAAGATTTGTTTGGAGGGGAAAGCGCCCCTCTTAAACTATCTATAACACAGCGTGACAGATTGGCAGGGGGGCTTTCCCTCCCTAATTTTAAGTTATATTACTGGCCGTTCACACTCCGTCCTTTGGCCAGCTGGTACAATAGCACAGTTGAGGTGGCATGGCGAGCTCTAGAGGAGAACGTGGTCCTCCCATTAAAATTGGACGAAGTGTTGTTCTCCAACACAACCGCAAGCCAATGTAAACATCGTTTTGGCCCAATTATATCTCAGCTGATTGTGGTTTGGAGGGCGGCAGCGAAAGTGTGTGGTGTGGCATCTGGCTGGAATCCATGTTCTCCTATTTTCAATAATGATGGGTTGTTGATCGTCAAGCGGTCCATTAAATTTCGTCAATGGTATGACAGCGGGATTCGCAAATTTAAGCACATTTTTGGAGACAATGGCCTGCATTCTTTTGAGTATTTGTCTGTTCGGTTTAATTTGCAGCGTTCCACTTTTTACTTTTATTTACAACTAAGGACTGCCATGAAGACCTACGGGGTCCCTTGGCGTGCTCCGCTTAAAGCGCATCCACTGCTCAAAATATTATGTGGGGTTGGGGGCACAAGGTGTTAGGATCCTGTAATTCTGTCTGTTTATTTCTTTATTTGTTATTATTTTCCTGATTTCTTTTCCCTCGCGATTGTCAGTCCGCGTTCCATGTTTTCTGAGATTCCACTCCCTGTCTTTGTCATTGCACTATTCGGGTGATTTTGGGAACATTCGGGTTTCCTCTGTATTTCGTATATCTCGTTTTCTTCCTTCTGGCTTTATTTATATTTGTATATAATACTAATGTACTAATCATACTAACTGTTAGATTAGATTTAATACTAACCTGCTAACAAACTAACATGTATATAATACTAACCAGCTAACCTACTAACATTAGGGTTCTAGAGTTCACTACTAACATTACTAATTACTAATTCATCTTGAGCTATCGTGGTGGAGAGGTTTGTGCGTCCCTATGAACCTGGGAGCTGTGTTGTCTGGAACCTTGTGTTCCTGGTAGGGACTCCCATGGCAAATTGGTCTCAGGCGAGGGGCCAGACTAAGAATGGTTCAAAAGACTCCATGGAACATCAGACAAAGTGTGTAGTGACCCTGCCCGGAGGAAGCCCGGGGCCCACTTCTGGAGCCAGGCCCAGAAGGAGGACCCGTCAGCGAGCGCCTGGTGGCCGGGCATGCCACGGAGCCCGGCCGGGCACAGCCCGAAGAAGCAACGTGGCAACCATCACCACTGCAACTCCGTCATCCCGCGGGCCCACCACTTACGGGAAGAATCACTGGGGTCGGGTGCGCTGCCAGACAGGTGGCAGTGAAGATAGAGGGTCTCGACGGACCAGACCCGGGCGGCAGAGGCTGGCTTTGGGGACGTAGAACGTCACCTCTCTGAGGGGGAAGGAGCCGGAGCTTGTGCGGGAGGTGGAGCGTTACCAGTTGGATCTGGTGGGGCTTACCTCTATGCACAGCCTTGGCTCTGGAACCTTACTCCTGGATAGGGGTTGGACTCTATTCTTCTCCGGAGTTGCCAAGGTGTGAGGCGTCGGGCGGGGGTGGGGATACTCACAAGTCCCCGGCTGAGTGCCGCTACGTTGGAGTTCACCCCGGTGGGCGAGAGGGTCGCCTCCCTGCGCCTAAGGGTGATGGGGGGGGAAACTCTGACTGTTGTCTGTGCTTATGCACCGAACAGCAGTTCAGAGTATTCGGCCTTCTTGGAGACCCTGAATGGAGTCCTACATGGGGCTCCTGTAGGGGACTCCGTAGTCCTGTTGGGAGATTTCAACGCGCATGTGGGCAACGATGGAGACACTTGGAGAGGCGTGATTGGAAGGAACGGCCTCCCTGATCTGAACCCGAGCGGTGGTTTGTTATTGGACTTCTGTGCTAGTCATGGATTGGCCATAACAAACACCATGTTCGAACATAAGGGTGCTCATAAGTGTACATGGTACCAGAGCACCCTAGGCAGAAGGTCGATGATCGATTTTGTCATCGTATCATCGGATCTGAGGCCGTATGTATTGGACACTCGGGTGACACTCATCTGGTGGTGAGTTGGGTCAGGGAAGCCTCTGGACAGACCTGGTAAGCCCAAACGAGTAGTGCGGGTGAACTGGGAACGTCTGGAGGAGGCCCAGGTCCGGGAGACTTTCAACTCACACCTCCGGCAGAGCATTTCTGGCATCCCTGTGGAGGCTGGGGACATTGAACCAGAGTGGACAATGTTCAAAGCTTCCATTGCTGAAGCTGCGGCTGGGAGTTGTGGTCTCAAGGTCTTAGGTGCCTCAAGGGGCGGTAACCCTCGAACACCCTGGTGGACACCGGTGGTCAGGGAAGTCGTCCCACTGAAGAAGGAGGCCTTCCGGGATATGTTATCCTGGGGAACTCCGGAGGCAGTTGCAAGGTACCGACAGGCTCGAAGGACGGCAGCCTCAGCCGTGGCAGAGGCAAAGCAGCGGGTGTGGGGGGAGTTCGGAGAAGCTATGGAGAAGGACTTTCGGTCGGCACCAAAGCGGTTCTGGAAAACCGTCCGACACCTCAGGAGGGGGAAACGGGGAACCATCCAAGCTATTTATAGTAAGGATGGGACGCTGTTGACCTCAACTGATAAGGTGATAGGGCGGTGGAAGGAACACTTTGAGGAACTCCTGAACCTGACTAATCCACCCTCTGTAGTAGAGGCAGAGCTGGAGGATGATGGGGGATCAACATCGATTTCCCTGGAGGAAGTCACTGTGGTAATCAAACAACTCCACAGTGGCAAAGCCCTAGGGGTTGATGAGATCCATCCAGAAATGCTGAAGGCTCTGGGTGTTGAGGGGCTGTCATGGATGACACGTCTCATCAACATTGCGTGGAAGTCAGGGGCAGTGCCTAAGGAGTGGCAGACCGGGGTGGTGGTTCCCCTGTTCAAAAAGGGGGACCAGAGGGTGTGTGCCAACTATAGAGTCATTACACTACTCAGCCTCCCCGGGAAAGTCTACTCCAATGTACTGGAAAGGAGGGTCCGGCCGATAGTCGAACCTCAGATTGAAGAGGAACAATGTGGATTCCGTCCTGGTCGTGGAACAACGGACCAGCTTTTTACTCTCGCAAGGATCCTAGAGGGGGCCTGGGAATATGCTTTTCCGGTCTACATGTGTTTTGTGGATTTGGAGAAGGCTTATGACCGGGTTCCCCGGGAGATATTGTGGGAGGTGCTGCGGGAGTATGGGGTGAGGGGGTCACTACTCAGGGCCATCCAATCTCTGTACACCCAAAGCGAGAGCTGTGTCCGGGTGATCGGCAGTAAGTCGGACTCGTTTCCAGTGGGGGTTGGCCTCCGTCAGGGCTGCGCCTTGTCACCTATCCTGTTTGTGGTATTCATGGACAGGATTTCAAGGCGTAGTCGTGGAGGAGAGGGGTTGCAGTTCGGTGGGCTGAAAATTACATCGCTGCTGTTTGCAGATGATGTGGTCCTGATGGCATCATCGGTCTGTGACCTTCAGCACTCACTGGATCGGTTCGCAGCCGAGTGTGAAGCGGCTGGGATGAGGATCAGCACCTCTAAATCTGAGGCCATGGTTCTCCGCAGGAAACCGATGATTTGTCTACTCCAAGTAGGGAATGAGTCTTTACCCCAAGTGAAGGAGTTCAAGTATCTCGGGGTCTTGTTCTCGAGTGAGGGGACGATGGAGCGTGAGATGAGCCGGAGAATCGGAGCAGCAGGAGTGGTATTGCGCTCGCTTTACCGCACCGTTGTGATGAAGAGAGAGCTGAGCCAGAAGGCAAAGATCTCGATCTACCGGTCAATCTTCGTTCCTACTCTCACCTATGGTCATGAAGGGTGGGTCATGACCGAAAGAACGAGATCGCGGATACAAGCGGCCGAAATGGGTTTTCTCCGGAGTGTGGCTGGCATCTCCCTTAGGGATAAGGTGAGAAGCTCAGTCATCCGTGAGGGACTCGGAGTAGAGCCGCTGCTCCTTTGCGTAGAAAGGAGCCAGTTGAGGTGGTTCGAGCATCTTGTAAGGATGCCACCTGGTTGCCTCCCTAGGGAGGTGTTCCAGGCACGTCCAGCTGGGAGGAGGCCACGGGGCATACCAAGGACCAGGTGGAGGGACTATATCTCCACGCTGGCCTGGGAACGCCTTGGGATCCCCCAGTCAGAGTTGGTCAATGTGGCCAGGGAAAGGGAAGTTTGGGGCCCTCTGCTGGAACTGCTACCTCCGCAACCCGACTTCGGATAAGCGGTTGAAGATGGATGGATGGATCTTGAGTTTCTATCTGCAGCTGTCATTTCCCTCCTCGTTATCCTATCCCTGTATCGATCTGTGATTTCGCATTCTCTGCACGTGTCCACTTTCGTGTTCCTCCCCTCTGAGCTGTGCACTTGTTTACCTGCTAACTCCAGGCCGTTTGTTATCATTGTGTCTATGTGTATTCCAGTCCGTGTCTTACGTTTCCCCTGTCATTGTTTTATTGGTCCCTGTTAACCCTCACTGTTCTCACCTGTGAGCAATCTCCCCTCCCTGCTTCTACACACCTGATTCCCATTATGTCTGTCTCCCTCTGTGTATATATACCTTGTCATTTCAGTGTTTCTTCATGAGTTCCTTGTACTATATTTTGCTTCTGTGTTGCCTGTTTTTTCCAAGATTCTGCCCGAGCTGTTAGTTTATTCTGTTTTCTAGTTTTTGTTTCCCTTGTTTTTGCCTGTTGTTGTTTTGTTTTGTATTTAGTCTGTTTTGTTCTCTTTTGTCCCTCTTACGCCTCCCCGGTTTTGACCCCTGCCTGTGTTCTCGCGACCTTGGTTTTGGATCCTGCTTTTGTACCTTTGCTGTGCCTTCCCGGTTTGACCCCTGCCTGTTCCTTGACCACTCTTTGGACTGTGCTTTGTACCGTTGCCCTGTCTCCCCGGTTTTTGACCCTGCCTGTTTACCACGGATTGCTGCCTTGCCCTTTATTAAACTTCGGTTTTTGCGAACTCCTGCCTGCGTTTGGGTCCTTCCCCCACCAACACCTAACACAAGGGGGCTGGTCACTAAAGTCTGTGGTTACATATTAGAAAAAATGTATTCTCCCTTGTTGCTAGACTCTATTTGGCAAGCTGATGTCCCTGATCTAGAGCGAGATTTTGACTGGGAGGCGGTTTGGGCTAATGTAAGACAGTCGTCCAGGTGTCCTGATCACCAACAGATACATTTCAATTTCATCCACAGGACTTACATGAAGGTCAAGGCTGACCCTAAATGTACACTGTGTCCTGTGGGTGCGATTGGCAGTTCGTTAAGTCTTCTGCCAGTTTAAGTCTTGTTGTTGAATTAACTCTTGTCTTGTCTCGCTTAGTGTTTAGAATTCAAGCCTTGTCTTGCCTTGCTTTTGCTGGCTCTAGTCTTGCCTAGCCCAGCGTATTACGCTGCCTGTTTTGTTCTGCCTTGCCGTCATTAATGCCTTGTTCTGCTTTGCATGTCCACCAGCCTGCAGCTATCCTAGCCCACTCCACGCAGCCCCTGTCTCCTGCATCCCGTTCCTCCTCTGCTACACCAGCCCAGGATTCCGCCACCATCCAGCCCCTTGCCTAATCCCACTCCCGTTCAACCCCCTGCTAACGCCATTCCAGGATCCAGTCCCTGCCGTTTATTCTCTCCCTATACTTCTGGAGTTTGGATGAAGTAATAAATTATTGAATTATTGCAATTCCTGTCTGTGAGTCATGCATTTGAGTCCAGTCCCTTCTCGGAATCATAACACAATGTGCCCAAAGCCCTGGCAGGCATAACACTTTGTGTTTGGAGAAGTTTGCCATCCGGTGTTACTCTGTTGTCGCCTACTCCGCTGTCCACCTTGTCCACGGGCTCCTTGCCCATGACTGCGGCCTCTTCCCTTCTGTTTTCCCCCTCGCCCGCCTTTGTAGTACAACAGCTGGGCCTTCTGCAGTTGTATATCCGTCTTCTGTTGTTTACCTTGAGTCTGTCTCTCCGCATGTTTCACTTGCGACCAAACAAATTCCAGACCCTGGTTTTCCCAACCAATGCATGTCGTTGTAGTAGTCTTTTTTAAATCCGGCAGTGGGCCGCCTACAAGGGAAGTTTTCAAAAGATTATTGTATGATTCCTCAGCAGCCTCTTTGTCAAGACTGGAATGCTTCTCAAAAACCTCTTCCATCCATGCGCGGTAGTCGTTGCACGTTTCGCCACTGTTCTGTCTTGTTCCTTGTATTCGCCCCCAGTCTGTTCCATTTGGATAGTCTTTTTACTGCCTCACATAGTTCATCCAGTTGGTCTTTAAACTCTCTGTCTACTCGGTTTACATCTGTATTGAACCTTTACAGCACTCCATTTGAGTTTAAAAAACCTTCGAAACACCATTTCCAGTTCTTGCGCGGATGGTTGATACAGCTGATCCAATTCTCTCATTGCTGTACACCATTTCTCAGCATTGTCTCTGGGATCGGGTAATTCCCTGACAATGTCCATGATCTCTTCTATAGTCCAGTTGCGTTGTACTAAAATATCCGCTCTCCTTTGGTCGTTCCTCCCTGGCCCGCGAGGATCAGGGAATGCCACAAGGGGAAACAGGGACTGTCCATCTTGTCCATGCAGCTGGGGCCGCAGCAGCTGATGTTCTCGCTGGGCCCTGGGGCGCCGTCGGGGGTGGATACGGAGGGGGGTGGCGAGTTCCTTCGTTTTCTTCTCCTTCATCATAAGGCCCGCCGCTGCCCATTTCCCTGTTGTCTCTGCCTCTCTTTCCCATTTACGAAACAAATCCCAATCTATCCTCTGTTTTTCCCTCTTGTCTTGCCTTGCCTTCTCTAACAAAGCCCTGCCAGCAATGTAATACTAAGTGTACCTTCTGCGGGGAATTTATCATCTGTTAGTTTTCTCCATAATGATATCTGGGTCAAAACATTATGTCCCCATTTGTTACACGTGTTTTGCCGGTCCGGTTAGTATCGGGTCCCTTTGGCTCACCTCCTTACTACTCTTACATCCCATTTTCCTAGGACTCAAACACAGAGAAACAAAAGACAAAAAAAATATTTTAGTTAATAAGACTTAGACATACAACACAAATAACCATCAAAAGGACAAGAAGGAACAATTTTAAGATTTGTTTCTGCATGCTTTCTCTCAGAACCTCTCAAGTCCGGTTCTTTTATTTAAGAATTCTTATAGAACCTCTCACCTCTGGTCCAGTTTGTTTTCATAAAGAAAACTAGTTTTCATACAGACAACTTCACAGGTCTGCTTTACTCATCTCAAATCTGAGAAACCAATCACTACCTTAAGTTTTGTTCGTGGATGGTGCATCCGTCGTCTGTCTCCCACATGTGTCCTCAGGCTGGGGCTCTTTTCGGATCACTGCAGATGGCCGTCGGTGGAGTTAACCATCCTGTTTGTGACACCAAATAATGTTGTGGAAATTCTTCTGTTTAATAAAGAAATCAAAGTATTCCACTAGGCAGCGATAAGATTGTCAGAGTTTATTCAGCTGAAGAGAGCACCCAGAATACACAGACAAGTGTCTCCTTAGGATAACTCTACTCCATGAGCAAAGTAACACAGTTTATATACATTTCACTCTACTTCCCTATAAATCCTTGTCATCATGCAAAAACAAGAGTGGGCTGTCTGCCTTATCTAAAGGCCTAATTTAGTATCTATGCTCTAGGGTTACAAAATGTTAAATGCCTGCCTTCTAACGTGTAGTGATGCATAACATGTGTAGGCTATAAAATTAGAAACAATTCTTCCTTTCTCCCACACAATAGTTGTCAATTGTCGGCCTGGCCAGGTTGTATTCCTGCCTCTCGCCCAATGCATGCTGGGATAGGCTCCAGCACCCCCCGCGACCCTGACCAGGAATAAGCGGGTTAGATAATGGATGGATGGATAGTTGTCAATTGCTCCACCTTTGTGTGTGTTAAGTAATGTTAGCTAGCTAGACAGGAGTCTAACAGTTAC
This sequence comes from Synaphobranchus kaupii, assembly GCA_029718625.1. Lineage (NCBI taxonomy): Eukaryota > Metazoa > Chordata > Actinopteri > Anguilliformes > Synaphobranchidae > Synaphobranchus > Synaphobranchus kaupii. Next base: position 17,344,779 of record CM056398.1, read on the forward strand.
ATAGCCTATCTGGCCAAACACGTTATTAATGCCATTAACAGAAGTTACACTAGGCTAACGTTATATCAATTTCAAACAGACTAGACAATTTAAAGAATTTGTTAATGTGGTGTATCCTATCTGTCCAAGTTATTGAGTTGGACTAACATCCATCCAACCATACATTATCTAACCCGCTTATTCCTGGTCAGGGTAGCAGGGGGTGCTGGAGCCTATCCCAGCATGCATTGGGCGTGGACAAATCATATATTGATAAGTTATCAACTTGCCGCTGATCAAACATTGACAGTTTATGACGGTTAGCTTGCACTCATTTAGCTATAAGTTAAATAGGCTATAGCTAAATATCTTAACGTTACAACAAAAAAGTTTGTAATAAGACTAACGCTAGCTATAATTTGTATAGCTGTGCCAAGATGAAAGTGAAATAAAAGAACCAGAAACAAAATTAGATGCACTTTTTCCGTTGCATCGTTGATGATCAAGTCCACCTCATTGTGATAGCCTGCCAAGATGATATACAGTGCATCCGGAAAGTATTCACATGGGTGAAAGCGCTTCACTTTTTCCACATTTTGTTCTGTTACAGCCTTATTCCAAAATTGATTAAATTCATTTTTTCCCTCAAAATTCTACACACAACACCCCATAATGACAATGTGAAAAACGTTTTTTTGAGATTTTGGCAAATTTATTAAAAATAAAAAACTAAAATTTCTCATTTACATAAGTATTCATACCCTTTGCTTTAACGTATTTTTAAAGTATCATATTTCATATTTGGTCGCATATCCTTTACATGCTGTTACTTCCTGAAGTCTGTGACCATCAACATCAAAAAACTGTCGATATCTTATTTTCAGGTACTGCTACAAGCGATACTATAACCTCTCTGCATTTGAATGGATCTCTATGGAAATTGGGGGGTGAGACTAGATTCAGCTGTAAATTACACTGGTACAGTATGGAACACATGGCTGGCTAAATGGCTGTACGTTATCAAGGGTCTGAGCTATCAAACGAGCCCCAAACCATCACTCTGTTGCCAGATATGGAGTAGATGTGGATGGATCACTGCAAGGGTTATTTCTCCGGACTCATTTTCCTATAGAACTCTATGGGGAAAAAAGTCAGGAGAAACTTCCTAGTCAAGTGGCAACGACAATATAGAAGCACCGGAAAGCGGAAGTAAGCGCTATTATATAGCCGAAGGAAACTGAACACAGGTGTCGGAGATAATGACCAGGCGAGATCCAAACACCGGGACAGAGGCAGAAAAAATCCGATAGAGCATCAGACGACGCCAAATCGGAAAATAATCGTAGAAACGACAGAGGCAGCCACTACCCATGACAATGGTAGAATGAGACAATACTTTCAGTTTATTTTGCATTTGAGTGAGCAGCACTTTTCACAGCTTTTCTGGCAAACGATCAGGCTGTTGTTGGGTTTATCTTGTTGCTATGACGGAAATCAAATTTTATATGATGAATAAATATATTTATGAACTTAGAAACTCCGTATTGGGCAGAAATCATCACAAATCGTCTACCAATAAAGTTAAAACACAGTTTGTGATTTACACTAATAGTTTGGCTGCAGGAGCAACAAATGTCTCAGTTGAGCAAAATGATGGTGCCTGCGCCATTATCACGAGGTACAGTTGAAGTCGGAAGTTACATACACTTAGGTTGAAGTCATTAAAACTAATTTTTAACCACTCCACAGATTTCATGTTAGCAAACTATAGTGTTGGCAAGTCAGTTAAGACATCTAGTTTGTGCATGACACAAGTAATTTTTCCAACAATTGTTTACAGACAGATTACTTTTAATTTAAAATTTTTACTTTTTTATTTTTTATTTTTACTCACTATATCACAATTCCAGTGGGTCAGAAGTTTACATACACTTTGACTGCCTTTCAACAGCTTGGGAAATTCCAGAAAATTATGTCATGGCTTTAGAAACTTAGCCATGAAATAGGCTAATTGACATAATTTGAGTAAATTGGAGGTGTACCTGTGGACGTATTTTAAGGTCTACCTTCAAACTCAGTGCCTCTTTGCTTGACATCATGGGAAAATCAAAAGAAATCAGCCAAGACCTCAGAAAGAAAATTGCGGACCTCCACAAGTCTGTTTCATCCTTGGGAGCAATTTCCAAATACCTGAAGGTACCACGTTCGTCTATACAAACAATAGTACGCAAGTATAAACACCATGGGACCACGCAGCCGTCATACCGCTCAGGAAGTAGACACGTTCTGTCTCCTAGAGATGAACCTGCTTTGGTGCGAACCTTGTGAAGATGCTGGAGGGAACAGGTACAAAAGTATCTATATCCACAGTAAAACGAGCCCTATATCGACATAACCCGAAAGGCTACTCAGCAAGGAAGAAGCCACTACTCCAAAACCGCCATAAATAAGCCAGACTACAGTTGGCAACTGCACATGGGGACAAAGATCTTACTTTTTGGAGAAATGTCCTCTCCTCTCCTGTTTGGCCATAATGACTATCGATATGTTTGGAGGAAAAAGGCCGAGCCAAAGAACACCATCCCAACCGTGAAGCACGGGGGTGGCAGCATCATGTTGTGGGGGTGCTTTGCTGCAGGAGGGACTGGTGTACTTCATAAAATAGATGGCACCATGAGGAAGGAAAATGATGTGGATATATTGAAGCAACATCTCAAGATATCAGCCAGGAAGTTAAAGGTGGTCGCAAATGGCTGTTCCAAATGGACAATGACCCAAAGCATACATCCAAAGTTGTGGCAAAATGGCTTAAGGACAACAAAGTCAAGGTACTCGAGTGGCTATCACAAAGTCCTGACCTCAATCCCATCGAAAATTTGTGGGCAGAACTAAAAAAGCGTGTGCGAGCAAGGAGGCCTACAAACCTGACTCAGTTACACCAGTTCTGTCAGGAGTAATGGGTCAAAATTCCAGCAACTTATTGTGAGAAGCTTGTGGAAGGCTACCCAAAATGTTTGACCCAAGTTAATTTACAGGCAATGCTACCAAATACTAACAGAGTGTATGTAAACTTCTGACCCACTGGGAATGTGATGAAAGAAATAAAAGCTGAAATAAATAATTCTCTCTACTATTATTCTGACATTTCACATTCTTAAAATAAAGTTGTGACCCTAACTGACCTAAGACAGGGAATGTTTACTAGGATTAAATGTTAAAAGGGGTTAATACCTCATTAACCCCTTTGCATTTGAATTAAAAGCAAAACTAAAACTTTTTACGTGAAAAGCATCAGCCATATTACTGTCAAGACCTGGCATGTAGGCAACCGTTAAAATGAAATAATTTATTAGCGCACACATCAACACTACTTTTAGATTTAGCTCCAGATAGCACACATGCTAACGACACTTTTTTAGCTTTAACACTATTACAGTTTTTTACAATCACTTTGCGCTAATCTCACAAGTTTGTGCTCAATTTTCAAAACCTTAGACACAAAACTCAAAACGGTGAGCACTTGTAACACAGCCTGTCCCATGTTCAAAACCTTGCATTGTGCATTCATATCTGTGAAGTAATCTTGCACTTCAGAATCATTGGTTCAAATAACTAATTTATCATGAAATACAAAAGAAACATTAGCTTAGATCACCCGAACACAAGATACTGATAGCTTCACTGTTTAGTTGTTTTTACAATCCTTTACAGTTTTTTTACAATCACTTTGGCGCTAATCTCACAAGTTTGTGCTCAATTTTCAAAACCTTAGACACAAAATTCAAAACGGTCAGCACTTGTAACACAGCCTGTCCTATGTTCAAAACCTTGCATTGTGCATTCATATCTTTGACGTAATCTTGCACTTAATAATCATTGGTTCAAATAACTAATTTATCATGAAATACGAAAGAAAGATTAGCTTAGATCACTCAAGATACCGATAGCTTCATTGTTTAGTTGTTTTTACAATCCTTTAATATTGCAGTAAAAAATACTTCATACATGTTTCAATATGGTTCTTTTTGTGGTTCTAAATAAAGGGAATAGTAGAGACAGTAGAACAGAGTGGAAGCATTGAACAAAATCTGAATTTATTTTTTAAAATACAATTACAACATAGGTTTCTTTGAATCATAGCAACAAATAAATACAGTAATTATAGCTACAAAGTGAAAAAAACTTCAACTGCAGTGAAAAAACTAAAAATACAGTAATAACAGTTCCGACCTCTGGCTAGGTTGAAGCCTGCCTCGTCCACAAAGAGGAATTTGTGGTGGTTCTCTGCAGCATCCAGCTCCATCACACTCTAAAAAGAAATTGAAAGACAATTACCCAACAGAATAATGGAGATCAAACTTGAATCTTTGACAACAGGAATCTTGAAACTGAACATACTCAGTACGCAGTTGCTTCACTCTATCTGCATTACTTTCAGAAAGCACCATCTCTTTCAGAGACACCTGGTGCCTTTTCAGAATGTATGCAATAGTTTGCAGACTTATGCCGCTGAATTTTGGTCAGGTGTACATCAATTCTGTCAGGGAAAACAAAGAATACATTCAGTCACAACACCTACTGTGTGGTATGCAGTGGCATGTATTATACAGTAATTTGACAATTGAGAGTAATGCAATGTGAAGACTTACCGGTTCTCATGGCGGAAAGTTCTGATGATTGAGATTGCCACTGTTGATCTCCTGAGGTTTGTCTGAATCATTGTAGCTGTTGTCATTGTCATGCCACGATATATGACAAGGTCCACAACTATTGTTCGGATTTCTTTGGACACTCTTTGCTGATGCCATCACTGTCTTAGTCCGTGGCCTTGTCCTCTACCATGTACCCCCCCCCACACGCCCCCCCCCACCTCTCAAACAAGGCCCATGGTCACCTCTCTGATGAGGCCTAAGACAAGGTCTACGGCCACCTCTATGAAACCTGGTGCCTTTTCAGAATGCATGCAATAGTTCGCAGAATTATGGCCTCCACCTTGTTGAACATGTCGTCATTGTCAATGATGTGCCGCTGAATTTTGGTCAGGTGTACATCAATTCTGTCAGGGAAAACAAAGAATACATTCAGTCACAACACCTACTGTGTGGTATGCAGTGGCATGCATTATACAGTAATTTGACTGCTGTTGCCATCACTGTCTTAGTCCGTGGCCTTGTCCTCTACCACGTACCCCCCACCAGTGGTCTGCCATTCCCTTGACCACTGTCCTCATCCTCCTCTCACTGCTTGATCTCTATTCTGACGTGGATCATCTGCCTGCTCCATGTTTTTGCTATGTTGTTGCAGGTGGATACAGACCCTTTTATACTCTTACCACAATGTGAAACCAATCATCATTACTCTAACAAGTTATTATTGGAAAAGACAAGAAAATGGCCTATATACATAGTCAAATCTGAAAACATTGTCTGGAATAGTGGGACCACAGGAACAGTATCTGATAAAGGATGATGATGACATATTTCAAAGATAATGTAGTAAAATTGGTTCATGTTCCAAAGTAATTGGGGTCAATAGATTTCTTTATCCTTAAACATTCATGATCTAAACATGGAATGTTGCTACAGTAATCAGTTTACATAAACCTATGCATTATTAGTAATGCTACAGTTACTTATCATTTTGAGCAGTTGGATTAATTGATAGTTAGAATTATTGTAATTAAATGAAAAGACAGTCCATCATATGCAATGTGTGTACTGCATTTTGAAATGCTAATACTTTTATGGTAAGTTGTGTCATTGTGAACAAATGATTTGGGTCAGTGAACAAATTATTTTAGGTTTATGTGTATTGTATTCATACAATTGAAAAAACAGGAATCGTGAAACTGAACATACTCAGTATGCAGTTGCTTCACTCTATCTGCATTACTTTCAAAAGGCACCATCTCTTTTAGAGAAACCTGGTGCCTTTTCAGAATGCATGCAATAGTTCGCAGAATTATGGCCTCCACCTTGTTGAACATGTCGTCATTGTCAATGATGTGCCGCTGAATTTTGGTCAGGCGTACATCAATTCTGTCAGGGAAAACAAAGAATACATTCAGTCACAACACCTACTGTGTGGTATGCAGTGGCATGCATTATACAGTAATTTGACTGCTGTTGCCATCACTGTCTTAGTCCGTGGCCTTGTCCTCTACCACGTACCCCCCACGCCCCCCCACCTCTCAAACAAGGCCCATGGTCACCTCTCTGATGAGGCCTAAGCCCTCCTCTAAGACAAGGTCTACGGCCACCTCTATGAAGGGGTACTTATCCTCTGCCATTCCCTTGACCACCTCGTCCTTCGCCTCCTCCTCATCCTCCTCTCACTGCTTGAGCTCTATTCTGACATGGATCAGCTGCCTGCTCCATGTTTTTGCTATGTTGTTGCAGGTGGATACAAACCCTTTTATACTCTTGCCACAATGTGAAACCAATCATCATTACGGTAACAAGTTATTATTGGAAAAGCCAAGAAAATGGTCTATATACATAGTCAAATCTGAAAACATTGTCTGGAACAGTGGGACCATAGGAACAGTATCTGATAAAGGATGATGATGACATATTTCAAAGATAATGTAGTAAAATTGGTTCATGTTCCAAAGTAATTGGTGTCAATACATTTCTTTATCCTAAAACATTCATGATCTAAACATGGAATGTTGCTACAGTAATCAGTTTCCATAAACCTATGCATTATTAGTAATGCTACAGTTACTTATCATTTTGAGCAGTTGGATTAATTGATAGTTAGATGCATTGTAATGAAATGAAAGGACAGTCACATCATATGTAATGTGTGTATTGCATTTTGAAATGCTAATACTTTGATGGTAAGTTGTGTCATTGTGAACAAATTATTTGGTTCAGTGAACAAATTATTTTAGGTTTATGTGTATTGTATTCATGCAATTGAAAAAGGTGTTTAGAGTTTTGAAAAATGAATTTTGATTATCTGTTTTGAGTTTTGTGTCTACAATTTTGAAAAGGTTCTGAAATTAGTGCCAAAGTGATTGTAAAAAACTAACTTTGGCCGTCCAGGGGCAATTTCCACCTATTGTCTACTAGTCTTATTTAACCTCTTGCTGCCAAACGCCCCCTAGCGGTAACGCAGGCGTGACGGAAATTATTAAATTATACATTTCATTAATTTAATAATATATAATAAACTGCTCGCCTCAATATTTTGATTAAATATCCTTAAGATATATCCATTCCTTCTGGGAAAGTGGTTTTTAAGCCCAAAACGTTGAGATAAAACTTTGTAAATAACGTTGGAAACTCTGACCTAATTCTCAATCATGTATTGCAGCTTGATGTCACACCATAAACAATGTGCTGGTAAACTGTTCTGCTTAATTGTATTTCACAAAACTTTGGTTTGAAAAATCATTATACCTTTAGGCTTCAAGAAAAAATACTTTAAAACTTTCATACGGCTGTACATGATTTTTTTCCAATTTTAAACCGACTTGTGCTTTTCTGCACTTGATTATGAGTACTTCGGCTGTCTTCAGTTTGGCGTTGTGAAACTCAGCCAGTTTCTGGAGTACCAATCCCGTGGCTTAGTATATTTTAGCCAGAGTGGTTTTGTACTTGATTGCAGAGATTTATGCAAAACCGTCGTCAATTGGGTGTATTTCTTTGACTGATAGCATAATAGGCCTATCTCAAGTGGGAAAATCTCTCTTCGACCCGCCTCCACTCCGAGTATTATTTGCTTTCCATTGGGTTTTAAAACTGTCTGTCAAATACTCCAGCCAATAGCCAAGACTCTTATCTTTCAGACAAGCCCTCATTCAACACAAAACCGTCGTAAATCAAGGAAATGCAGCCCTGCGTAAGAGGAAGAGGCAACCAAGCGTAATTATCAAATCAAGATGGCGCAGTGTTTTTACCTTGTAGCGTAGCTCGCTACATTCCGTTTAGCAAAGCACAATTCAAGGTAACTGCGCTGTTTATCTTTTTACTTTACAGTCTCTTTCATACAGTTTTTGGTTAGTTATGTCTAGGTTATTCAGGAGTTTCTCCGTGCAGCAGGTCCTAGCCCAAATATGGTTTTGCGGTCTCAGTGACGCAGAGTGATATAAGGTAACAGATTATTTTGCCGGTATACCAGTGTGAATTCACTGTTATGTATAAAACGAATCCATCTGAATTAAATGAATATAGCTAACATTACTATATTGTAACAATGGCAAGCTAGCCAGCAAAATTACACATAGCAGCTAGCTATCTATTTGTGTCTGAGACGAGCTGTTCCGAGTTTCTTTTGAATGCAATGGCGTCTGAAGGGTTTGTTTTGTTCCACATGAGTAAATTGTTCTGTAAGCAGTACAGCAGGCTCTGCAGGTAAACGATTTATGCATGACGTAACACAAGGGAGAGATAACATGAGGATGAGTTTGTTGTTGTTGATTATTATGCAGGGGTTTATTTTATCTAGGGTGCACATTTGATTTTATATACCTGGACTAATTTTTATATACCTGGACTAATTTCTGGCTAATGAGGCTCTGGTAGAATACAAGATTCACTGTGCTGCTACATGGGTTTGGAGAGCTTTTTGGGGACCACGGGTAGGCTAGTTAGTTGTGTAATATGAAACACACCAAAAACACATCTAAAAATTAACTTTTATTGCCAATTATCAGATTTATTGTAAAACTTAAAAAATAAATTATATTGAGACTTTTCTGGAACCTGGGCCATTTTGCACAATTTGGCACAATTTGTGCCAACTTTGGTAACCGAAATGGTTCACCTGAAAAAAAGCTCTGTAGAATTTGAATGATTTGAGATATTGACACCATATCTTTAGCAGAGATAGGCAGCATATTGAGGAATCACAAAGAGGAGTTATTTCCTCCATAGCTCTTGTTGCTCATCAGGTAAAAAATCTGAAATTTGAATTTAGGTACCCGTTTTTTAGTTTTTTCACAATTTCTGTACATAAATTGTTGTAGTTAAGTAGCAAGAAGTGTATGTATATGAATTATAACTACTTAGTCATAATAGTGCAGTTCTCTGTTTTAATAAAAGCTATGAACCATATTGTAGCCTTTACAGTTTTTGAGATAAACAGCTTTGTTTGTCACTAGTAAAAAGAGGCGAGAATTGGTATATTTTGCCCTTGGTATTAAGAGGTTAAGTGTCAATATCTAAAAAAATATTCATTGCACCGTGGTTTAAGCCTACTCCATGGCAAACATTTTAAAACAAATTTGTTTTACGCCAAGAAACCCGTTGCTAACAACAGCTAACGCACTAGCCCAGAAAAAGTACATTGCTTCTGTAATCGAATTTTCAGAGCGAAACCGTTCAATTATGGTCAACTAGCTAATGTTAGTCTACTTAATGGTCATGGATCATAATGTAACGGTAGTTGACATGGTTCCTTACCAGGTCATTCAATAAGGCAGAGGAAGATGTAGGCTACAGGGAATCAGGGAATACCGGAGGAGCTCCACTCTGTAACTGACAGCACTCAAGTCCTGTTTGATTTAGTGGTTTACCAAAACATCTTTAGGAAATAGGAAATAACGTAGCCTATCAATGTAATAGCAAAATAGCAATGATAGCTAGCTTCATCTACGATATGTGTGTCACGGTTTGACAAGCCGTTCTTCCATCTCTGTGTTTATGGTTCTCTGCAGCCGTGAGCTGGCGTTCTGGTTTCTCTTTCGCCGTCCGCTCCGTGTTTTCCCGTCTTTCGCTCATTACCTGGCGCACCTGTTCCTGGTGTCCTGTGGGCTATATTAGCACGCTGTTTCCGCCTTCCGGTGCTTGTATGTCTTTGTTGCCACGTTCACCAAGCCAGGTAAAAGGTATAGCCGGAAGACTGGATTATTGTCTTTGACAATCATTCAGGAACTTCCTAGAGTTTTGGTTAGATTCCTTTTTACTCTAGTTTCAGTTCAGTTTTTTTTCCTTTTGTGCTCTAGTTATTCATTTTGTCTCTGACTTTTGTCAGAGCTAGAGGTTTTCGAATGGCTTATTTTTCTCATGCTGCTTATTTCTGCGAGTTCGGCCATTTAGTGGGTTGTTATTATTTTGGCTCACACTGGGATTATCTCCCTTTATTTTCACATCTGCTCATTATTTGAGTTGCGCCCAGAGCTATTGGGATTGTTTTCTGTTTTTGGTACATTACGAGATTTTTATCTCTCTCAGTTAATCTCTCTACTCGAGTTTATGAGTATTGTCCTGTTTTTATAAAGGACGTTTCATTTTGTTTGTTTGTACAGGAGTTTTTGTCCCGCCTTTCTTTATTTTCTTTCTTTTCTATTGATTATTCACTTTGCATGGATAATCTTTCGAATCCTTTTCTGGTCGCGTATGATCCTCCTACCCAACCCCCCTGACAGTGTGTCCCTATACAGAACAGTGAGATGCAGGCAGCAATTCTTCCCTCGCTACTTGCTATGTAATTTACACACCCACTTTAAAACACTGTAGTCTTTCAAAAGTGAGGAAATGGTAGAGGTATACGTCAAAATTGTGTATACCTCTACCGAATTTTCAACTTTATATTCAAATAACTGAGTACAGATTTTTGGCTACAAAGAAAGACTAAATTAGTTGCGCCTTGATCTGTTCAATAAGGTTTCCCCTTTAATAGGCAGACATCGGGACGCAAACTCATTGAAATGAACAGCAATTCGCTTGCCATTAAAGCCGTCAGACTTGGTGAGTTTTCTGCTGTTTCAATAAATACCACAGCAGTCATACAACACTAGAATAAACTTTTCAAACGTTCTGCTCCCCAGCCGAATCGCAGTGTGCGCAGGATAAACCATGTATCATCAAACAAATCAAAATGTGCACTGAATCCAGCTATTGTTAAGCTTCACAGTTTTGGGGCACCATCTTGACGGTCTTAGCGCTGGGTCTGAAACGCATGGTACAAGTGCATTTAGGGCATGTCCAAGTCCTTCTGCTAGTTAGACGGCGTGTTATTTGTGCACTAAGTATGGCACAAGGTGCAAATGGGCTGAACGTAGTCTCAAAGCTCAAAGTCGCCAAAGCTCCATGTACGGAGACAGGTACCGAAGGACGAACAGGACAGCTTCACCGGACATTTACCAGCTAAAAGACTAAAGCAAGCTTAATAGAAAATACACGCCCTGCCTCTCAGAATAAATAAAGCCCTGCCTGTCAGTACGATAAAAACGCCTGGTCTCTTAGTAAGAAATGACTATACAAATACATCCACAAACAAAAACTCATCTCGCTTTCACAGAAGAAAGCAGACAGAGAGAGGAGGAAGAGACAGAAGGCAAAAGGTCTAGGCAATGGAAGAAAGGAAAGACCAGGAAGCGGAGACAGAAAAAAGCCAGGGGGAAAGAGTCCTAATATATCCACAAAGGCAAGTCCTGCATTACTCCAATATAACCCACTGGAGCAAAAAGGTCTCCTTAAAAAAACCTAGACCTAATCGTACTGGCTAAGCAATCAAAGGGCAAAATAATACCACACACAAAACAGAGCAACTAATGCCAGACAATACAAATTAATATCAAAGCCCAGAACGGAGGAAAACATGGGCTTAAATAGCTCCAAGGTAACCACGCACAGATGTGATGCTGAGAGAAGCTCCGCAATCAAGACGGGGCGGAGCAAACATCCACTAAAAGGGCAGCGCCCTCGCGTGGCTACCAAGGAAACCGACCGCAAGGGAAAAAGGGTCAAAAACCATGACAGCCATGTTGGGGTACTGTCAGTCCAGGATCACTCTCATGGTTGTGTGCACCCCTCTCTTCACATCTTTTAGATCTTTTAATTGTTACTCTTCTAATTTTATAAGTGCCTAACCCTCTCCTGTTTCTTTCCCCTGGGGCTTCTGCCCTTCCCTTGCGCTGAGCTGCGGACTGCTCCAGCCCTGCCCCTCGCCTTAAGCTTGCGGACTGCTCCAGCCCTGCCCCTTGCCCTGAGTCTGCAGACTGCTCCAGCCGCACCACAACCAGACACAACCAGATGCACCACCCCACCCCTCTGAATTGCATATTATACATCTCTTCATTGGCCTTTCTTCTACCAGCTTGTTTACTATCTCAGTCTGTAAAATGTTCAACCCACTTGAATATTTGATGTGTTAGATTCCTCTTTACATTCTGTTACCATCCATTCTAGTTGAAACCCGGCCGGCCAGTGAAGGATAGGATGTATCGGATTTAGGAATCAAAATTGATATCTGCCTCTATTATTTTCCAGTTCCTAACAAATCGCATTTTACTCTACTTGCACCCAGTTTTAGCTATAAAATCAGCTAAATACCTCATGTTAGCTTTCAGTGTATCATACCATGCTGTATTTGTATCCACATAAACAAGGGCAAGATGTCTAGCTAATTAGGTAACCATGTGTGTTTGTCTTATATTAGAGTAGGCGTGTATTCAAATGATTCATGTTATAATTTGCATCAATAGGTCAGCACAAAATCTTGCCTGAACCTCATCTAATCCATTCGATTTCATATTTTGTCTTTCATTTCAGAATCAGATGGCTTCATACCTGGACGAGATGCACACAAATCTTGCATATATGCTGAAAACAAGACCATCTTACTTGTGAAATATACTGGCTCTCACATAAGGGTAGAGGTAAGGCAATTCTGTTCAGTTGAAAGTTAGGTTAGATGTAGGAGGCAAGAGTTTGTATACTGAGAAATTTTACTGAAGGTTACATTTAACGCTGTTACAATGTTAAATATACATTTTGTGTCCTGCATTTTATTATTATTTTCCTTTAGATAGTGGGATAAACATTGCTCAGTAGCTCAACAGGTTTGTGAACATTTATGATATGGAAAGAATATCAAAGGCATCCATTCAAGACCTGCTGCAGACCTACCTTTCTTACATTTAAGAAGCTTAATTGTTTACAAATAGACCATAGCTTACATACCTACCTAACTCTACAGACAATATTGTTTGTCATTTGACTGTGTGGTAAAATCAATTATAATTTCAATTATATCTATCACTTGGAATAGAAAACATTATACCACAGTAACAGTGCTTGCTACACAAATGGATAATGCAATAAAGGAAAACAGGATGTTGAAACTGTATTTGGACATTCAAAGTCAAAGTTTTTGCGGAAACCTCAGGAATCCCAGAGTGCACCTGTCTCCCCCTGAATACATAATTAAAGATTTTATGCAAAGCACACTGAAACTCCCTCCTGCAATGGTTAATCAAATAACCGAAGACAGACATGGCAGTAGGTGGGACCAGTTGAGGGGTCTGTGGCACTTTGGGGCTAATTTGTAGAAGGCAGTCGAGAAAACAAGAGGCTGATGAGGAAAACTGGAACAGGGGGTGCCAGAGATAAATGGTGTGTCACGTGGTGACACAGAATCATAGAGGACAACTGGTAGAAGGACTGGGTTGGCCTCCATGATAAGGAGCCACCACGACTGAGTGCTCAGGGAAGAGGTCATTCTGATAAAGATGGCTGGGACCTCATTTAAAAGATGTTTGTACGCACGGATTTGATTGGAAATTCATAAAATGATTGCAGCTCTTGCTGTGAACATTATCAGGTGTGCAAAGCATTATGAAAAATAACACAGCCTAATAATAATAATAATAATTATAATCAATACGTATGTTTAAAAGCTTAAAATCAATGTGCAGTTTAAACAAACATCATGTACTAATAGTTAATATATAGAAGGCAGGAGGCTTGTATTGACGGCTGTCAGTGACAACTCCATTGAATTAAAATCATTCTAACAAATATTAGGCTATGCAATACGGAAACTGTAACATTTCTGTAAACTATTAAAATCAAAAGAAAAATATGTAAAATGGTATAGGCTACATCAATTTTGTATCACGTCACGTAAGGAGAAAAACCCCGACCATAAGAATATTTGAGGATGTTCACTGGGTGGAGATCACAAGCTCGTTCACGTGCACACGATTTTAGGATGATTTCTGATTTATAAATGGGTCATGTGTAGGAACATTTACTTGTGCGTATGGACATTTTATAAATCGTTCATAGGAACATTTTAGGAAGAGAATTCCAAGAATTCCAAGATGAATTTATAGGGCCTTAGGCCTGAGACAGCGTCTTCAGAATATTTGTTGTTGAAAGCATTAGTGGTGGGCATTACGGTTCTTTTTAGGGACCCTGATCCTTTGACTACATTCATGAAAGGATTCGTCCACCAACTCGTTCACTCCTCAGACTCGTTCTCGTTCCGACTCGCTCTCGTTCACTGCTTTCTGTCCGACTCTCGTTTTCATTCACAGACTCTCATTCGTGACTGAAGAGAGAACCCAACTCGGGTTACTGTCACCTATAGGGCCTACTGTCCTTTGTAGGTGAATTCCTACAGTAGCCTAGCATACACTGTTATAATGATCTTTTTGAAACATTTAGCCTACATTTAACCATTTCATGCATGAATTATTACAAAACAGAGCAATATTTTTATCACATCAAACGCCGCATGTGTTTCACCCGCTTAGGTCACAGAAATGTTCCCCAAATGGCCCCTTGAAAACATAGACCACACATGCAGATTACAACTCTTAATGCATGATGTCCACTTCAGTGGACAGAAGGTTTTTCGTATAAAATACAAGAACTACGGTAATTTTGTGTTACAAATATAACTAATTCTGCTCCCTTGCATCTTCCCTAATAAGAATATATTTTTTTAACATGCTCTGTTCTCTAGGAATAGAAGGTTTTCACAGCTTCACCAGAGGGAGTTTGTTTGTTTCCACCTCAACCTGCCATTTTGACCTTCACTGCATCAAAACTAGAAAATACTATAAAATGTAACGGGATGGAGCATATATCAAATTTAGGCAAAGGTGCAAGGAATCTGCTCTGACATTTTTTGGAGATCACAAATGTTTTTGACTATATTAAAAAAAAAAAATTTTTTAAATTGAAAAGCCTGTCCACTGTAGTGGACTCCATGCATGAAAGGGTTAAAAAATAAATATATCTATTTTCGTGCACTTTAGTCTAGTAGGATTTACTGTAGTTCGCAAATAGGTGGGGAGTTACTATATCGTTTGGAAACGATAAGAGGTTCAATTAGGCTTTAACAATATAATATAAAGGCAATTTTATTTTATTAAAACGAGCACAATATTTATCAATGTGGGGCAATTTCTTATAAATGTGTAGCTTCTAGATATTTTAGATAGGCTTTATCAATGTATTGGATCAAGCAGATTGTAATTCAGACAAAATTGTGATCTTTTCTACACGTTTGGATTTTACACTCTTTATTGTAGTCAGTAGGCTACCTGTCATCATTTTATGACCCATAACAATAAAATCTAAATCAAATCTTGAGCAGCTCTGGGTTCAGCTCACAGCAGTAAAAATAGAATCAGGACTCCCACTACCTTCTCTCCTCCCTTTCTTCACTATGTTGTTCACATCTCCGGTTGAACCATCTTAAAAGTGCCAATAACCATTCAGCTTGGAAGCTATAAGATTTCAAATACTTCAAAGCATCCGTAAATAGTAAATAAAAAGAAATTCACTCTCATACACTCTCCGTCTGTACAAGGATATAGATCTTGGGACGTAATAATATCAACAACAAGGCTAATATCAACAACAATGATAATATTTAATGGGAAACCTGGATCAAATTGCCTATAAATAAAACCTAATAAAGCCTTTCATGGTTAATTTCTCAGATCACAAGGAACATCCCCAAATTAAGAATAATAAACAAATAGCCTACTGGACAACCTTTCTCATAGGCTACATATACGCTATATGTGTCATATAGTCTAGGCTATATTTATTATGTGAGATGTGTTGCGTCTGTCCCCTCCCCTGCATCGTTGCCGTGGATCCTACATTGTTCAGCAAGCTAGCTACACAAATGTTAAAACAATGTTTACCACTCAAATTATCAACAAGTGATAAGTTGATGATAAGTTTGGTGATAAATTTATAGAGCCTGTGGCACAGTGCTGCCCCTTAGGCATTTTTGCCCATGCGGCCATCTATGTAACGTTGTTTTCTGGTTGTTTGATTGTTTTTCAGTCATGACCAAAAATAACTGGTTTCCACAACGTCTGAATCTTGACAATGTATGAACGTGAACAAAAAGACGTAATTGCATTGTCACTTGGTAACGTTATCAGGAGGATTGAGAAATTAATGCAAGACAACGTAGAAACCAGACATCATACGGCCATCATTAAAAATATGTGGTAGCAACGTGTCCTTTGAGTTGTATTTGGATCGTTGTGTAAAAGTAAATAATGAGATGGTGGATCAATGTGTTTTACTTGACGTTGTGGATCTTTTTCAAAAGTGCCGATGCTTGAATGTTATTATTTGACCGGCTCATATACGTCGGTACTCAAGATACAGCTCAACGTAGGAACCAGGCCATATGTTACAGTTTTTCTCAGACGCTTTGGTACATTTCTCAGATCAGAACTGAAATTCTCAAAACTACTTGTTTAACCTCCAATCATCCAGTCGCTTGTGCAATCCAATCATCATAAAAGCAATTTCTCATTCTTTTGAACAAATTGCAAATGCTTTGGCACATTCATGCAAATGATCATGCACAATTGTCTGCTGTTTCCAAATCAAAATGTATTATACTGGTTCTCTGTTGAATATTATTACCCCCCAAAACATCTAGGCATCAGTTCATTGCATAAGTCATTACATGCAAAATGGTTGAACCAGTTGTCATAATCTGTCAAGCATATTTTCAATACATTTCTGTTAGACTTTTTTGTAAATGTGTCCTGAATTGATGAATTGCTCTCAGGTGAATCTTCACTAATGAAGGGTAATGTGTGAAGTGTTAGATCAACCAATAATCAACCAGTTCTCTAAAATATCTCACAGGGAACGTGCCTATGTCCTTGGCCTCTTCTACTTCTTCCTCTGTTTTGCCTCCCTACTCTTCCAAGTATGTAATACAACAATGTGCACTGCTATGCAGTGCTGTAAAACAGTCGTCTTTTTCTTTTCTGTATCGCAATGACATAGTCTGTCAACAAATTACAGTACAAACAGAAAAAGCGTAAATGTGAATCCTGTCCAATCTCTTGCAATCAATCTCCCACATACAGTAATGTGTAACTTTGTACTGTTGAAATTGATATATGCCATACAGAAAAAGTGCAGCCTTGTGCATTTTCAATCATTGTCATAAAAACCTTAGCCATAGTTTACATCAGAAAATACTTAGAGTACACTGTATATTGACAACATGGCTAAGCATTTTGACTATCTTGTTTGTAAACAATGACACAAGGACTTGTCATTCTGATGGCACAGACATGTTCATTGACATAAATATTTACTTTTGAGAGACTAAGTATTTTGAGCAAGTTTCGGGCTTTTCTGCAGGTAATCCATTGTGTGGTGTTGTTTGTACGAATTTTTTTCGAGAAATGCACTAACTGTTTTGCAAATGTTAAGGATGATTCGAGAAATGTACCAAAGTGACTGAGAAAAACTGTAAATAACGTTATTATACAATCTCATACAAGTTGTATCAGGATAATTGCTTAATGGTTTAAAATGAACACTGCAACGCGACACCCTTTTCCTTATCAAAAGAGGAGCATTAAGAGAGAGAAGAACAGCTTAGATGCATGAAATGCGTGTTCCTGCCAATACCATATCATCATCGCTGTTGTTGTTGTGATGATGTCCTCTTTCCTTATAAGAAATAATTATAAGCGCTTTTTCAATTCTGGGAATTGAGTTCGCAAAGACTCGATTTCATACAGTTCTGCAAATGACAACGTCAATTCTGACTCCAGCTCCACATGAAGAAAGAGCATGCCAATCTTTATATAAATCATAAACTATGTATTTATCATAATACATTGTTATCTATTTTATTCTAGCTACAGCCAGGTGTCAACCCAGGGACTCGTTAAGCAACGGCTAGAAAACATTTAAATTCGTAGTAGACTTAAGTTACACTGTTGTTCAAATTCCAAATGCATGAAAAATAAAGATTATTTTTGCTCGCAACGTGTTAGCCTATAATCAAAGGTGAGATTCGAATTTGCACACCACGAAAGGGAGAACTGACAGAGGGAGAAGTTACTGTTTAAACCAATGCGCCACCAGAGAATTCTGAAAAAGAAAGTATCATCCGGCAAGTTTTTGTGACCATATATTATAGGATAGTACTCTATGTAAACTGTTGCTTTAAGGCAAAGGGTTTGCGGGACTGTAGAGTGTGGTTGTGAGGGCATCGTCCTGGGTGTTCTTCTTATAAACTTTATGAGGGCTATATTTGTTCTGCTAGTGTGGCGTTTAGCTGAAACATTGGTAGATCTAAATGGTAACTTTATATCAACTGGTTAACAATGGTCTTAGCCTTGTGGTTTGAGCCACGACTTTCACGCTGTAGACTCATGTTCGAGCCCTGCCAAATCCCTACCGTTAACTTTTTTTTTCTGACAAAAACTATGTGCACGTTATGCTTTTCACATGTAAGAATGTTCTTTTCACATTAAATCATGTCTTTTTATTGCAAAGGCAAAGAAATTGAACAATATTAATTGTTAAATGTTTTAAATTATACTTTGCCTAAACAGAGGTCAGACATGGTCCGGTACTTGATACCAAAAGATTTACTGCACGTAAATTTTCACAGTACCAGAAAAAATATAACATTTGTCAGGCAGAGAAAAGTTTAAACACAAAGGAAGCAATTTCTATCTCTCTGTCACTTTCCCCAGTAGCTTATATAGCTTCCCCCTTTATAGCTAGCATAAGTCATACAGTAGCTTAGTCATAAAGTAGGGATAGTTCAGAATTTTGGACATAATGTTTCAATTACTATTCTGTCCCCTGCGTACGAGTGTGTGGCTCTACTCGAAGTGACAGATAGCTAAACAGATGCTGAAAGGGTTAAATGATGATGGAGACGTAGAAGTAAAGTTTGATGGCTGTTTTACTTGTTGTCCTCATCAATATTGTTTTCCAGACATTTCTGTGAAACTGAAATTAAATACAAAAGAAAAATGTTCTTAATGTAATGTACAGTACAAATACCTGCTCAACACAAAGCAATTGAACCGCAATGGCTGCAGTACACACAGCAAGAAAAGAGGCCAGTTAAAATGACCACAAATATCCTCCAATACACAATAAACCTGCAAAATATCCATCCAAACTTATCAATACAGATTAAACATATTAAATAAACTTACAATCAAAGCTTCTCCCAGGATCAAACCAGGTGGATGCAAAGGATTGAGCAAAAAAGAGGTCTTGAGCACCTTGCTGTTCCAAATGTTAAACCAAAATGGCAGGTCTGCAACCATGACTCCACCCATGACCCATGTGACCACAAATGGCCAATAGAGAACTATGTCATTTTAAAGCTACAGTACATTCACAGGTAACATCACAATTACGACTTACCCATGATGTAGTTGATTGATGGAAACCAGCTAATTCCATGCTGTCCCTTCTTTTCGACATACACACGTTGCTAATGCTAGCACAACTCTAAGGTAACCGGTAGCATCCACTACCAAATGCACTTAAACACTCCACAGTGCACCCAAAGCAAATAAAATACGGTTGCCATAGAGTTGCGCTAGCATTAGCAACGTGTGTATGTCCCAAAGAAGGGACAGCATGGAATTAGCTGGTTTCCATCAATCAACTACATCATGGGTAAGTCGTAATTGAGACATTATGTCCAAAATTCTGAACTATCCCTTTAATAAATAATGATTCTTTACTAGGCAACACAATCACGTGTGGCAACCTTGTCATTTCGCAACAACTTTACTGATCAAACGTCGCAAAAAAAAAGACCAACATTATCAATTTCTTTGTGACCGCTGTGGTGTTCCTAGTGTTATATTTTAACAACTTTATAGGCTACTGTAGCTACCTTGCAAAAGGCACATTTGTAAAATTATGTTAGCTAGATAATCTACTGACATACACACCATTAGTAGGTCTATCATGTAGGCTACAATAACCCATTAAAAACAAGTACGGTAATCCGTTTAAAAATATGACTAAAACTTAAATTTATTTGTAGTTCATGGTAAAAAGGGAAATGACAGAATCCAGGCATATGTGCTTCTTTTTGCCAGAATGCATGTGTGTTTGCATATACGTATATATATGCATCTCTCTTTCTAGATTTAATTCTTTTATGGTTCATAAATTTATATGCATTGTTATTATCAGTTACTCATAACACAGTACAAAAATAAATGATATTTCAACAAAAAACGTTTTCAACGTATAAGAATGCCAAGTTACTCACACATACAAAGCACTGTCTATAATAAAACTAGCAAAATCTAGGCCTGCCATTAAAATTATTGATATCAAAATTAGGCCAAGCTACAATAAACAATATTGGCTATCTTACATTGCACAAATTAAACTAGCTCTATTCCAAAGCAATGCTACCCTATGTTTCCTAAATTATTTCATGCAACTTGGCCCTGTGCTTTTTCATCTTACCATCTGAAAGATGGTAATTCAAACTTTGTGCGTCACATCAAAGTGTCAACTAACAAAAAATGCTTCATGGAAAAAGACATCATTTAAATGAATGTTGTAAGTAGCTGAGGAAAAAGTACACTCCAGAGAGGATGTTTATACTTGGTTGTCAAGTACATTGCAGATAGATACAGGCTACCCCATGGAGATATTTTTCTGGCAGCATACAACATTCACATTTACAAACAGACATTTATACCAAGAAACATTCATCTACACTAGAGATGAATAAATAAATACTGTGTGTATGTGCATGTTTGTGGGTCAGATAAAGTTATGAAGAATGGAGTGGTACTTTTCTTTTGTCAGGGTGTAGCTTTGCAATTGTGTAAAATTTTAACAATAATAATATAATGAATTTTACTCATGTGATGTGTAATGATGTGGTTTTCATACACCCAAAGCACTGGATGCAGACAATTGTTAAAGATATAGTGTAGTCATTTGTAAAAGTGTAACAGCTGAATTGTTATTTACACTATAAATCATTGGCATTTGACACTTTAACGTGACACATAAAGTTTGAATGACCACATTCACTTCAGATGGTAAGATGAAGAAACACAGGGCCAAGTTTCATTAAATTATTTATGAAATACTGGGTAGCATTGCTTTGGAATATAGCTTGTTTAATTTGTGTGAGCTAAGATAGCTAATATTGTTTGTTGTAACGTGGCCTCATTTTGATATCAATAGGCCTACTTTTATTGACAGGCCTCGGTTCTGCTAGTTTTGTGATAGACAGTGCTTTGTATGTGTAAGTTGGCAATTTTGTACGTTGATAATGTTTTCTGTTGAGTTTTATGTTTTAGGCTACTTCCAGCTCCACACAACTATAAGCACTAATCAATCTTTAGTCTCCCTGTCAACCCATGTAGCTATTATTATGAAATTACATAAAAAATTTGATTAAATTTAACTATATAATTGAAATGCATGTGTCCAAGTGTTAGTTTTAGACTTGTACAGAAGTGTGTCAACTTTTTAAATCACATTCAGAACACTAGACATTAACACAATATACAAAGTCAAATTATTTAAGCATTCAAATAACCATTGGACAGTGGTTTGTCCATTAAAACCATGAAAGTGAATGCTTTCCCATTGATGAAATTGGCTGAAACAAACAGCTAGAAATTGTATATCGGCATGCACTTTCATTAGAAATAATGCAATATTACGACACTTGACAAAAAAAGACACGTCGTAAGTGCAGCTATTACCAGACGATAATCAGACCATAACTTTAAAGAAAGGGTATACAGCAGCCAACGTCATTCCACGCAGTCATGGTGGCGTTGCGGTACTGCTAGTGTTAGTATAAAACTAATAGCCTATAGCCTATCAAAGTGAGAATCTCGGCAAGCTCTTCAATAAAAAAAAATAATGATGCCAATAAATCACAGCAAGTACTCCACAATGTGTGTTGGCTACCCTTGAGCCTGTCACAAGCGATGTCATGACAAGTTAATTTTTTTATTACTTTTTAACAAGCACTGTTGGCTTTAAGTTGTATTACACTGCCTGGCCAAAAAAAAGGTCGCCGTTGCACCCGTCATGCATAGTGCCCACTGCACAAGCCTCTGGATGCTCTGTTATGATCTGGGGTTGCTTCAATTGGTCAGGTCTAGGCTCAGCAACATTATGCAGCAATAAAAAGTAGTCACGAGTACCTGAATGTACTGAATGACCAGGTTATCCCATTACAGTTTTTCTCAATCGCTTGGACGCATTTCTTGAAACTCTAACCTCATTCCCAAAACTCTAAGTGCAAAGCCCAAAACAGTAAAATCATTTTTCATAACACTATACCACCCGTTCAAAAGAAACTATAACAATCAAAATGATAACCACATGCGTCAAAAGACACTAAGTCAGTCAATCGCTACAACAATGCCACCAAATGTATAGCACCTTCTGATCATTGCGTAAACCCTGACACTCAAAATGCAAAGTATTTGCATCAAAACTGGACAGATATTGTGTACATAGTGCTGCTGTCAATGTAAAACAATTCCTGGACACACAAATTACGAGAAAAAACATGTTTATTATGTATCTTTTTCATCTATAGTATGGTTGTTTTACTTTTTTATTTTGTATTTTTTGTTTTTCACTGCTGCACAACCAATCGCCCCTCTGGGGACACTGCTTCTTGCTCTATTTTTTTTGCACTGGAACCCTTAGCATTTATATATGTTTGTGAGTATTGTGTTCACAATTTGCACCTGTGGGATGGAATTGACAGCATGTGTTCTCCCGTTACTCTTCAAATGTGTGAAGGGAAGTTACTCACTCAAATCACCCAACATGTTGGCCTTATCTTTTGTACAAACACAATGCTCATTATACATAGTATTTTGCATGCAATGATTTACCCAATGAACAACTGTGTCATTGCGAATGGGAAATGTACATAGCAAATTGAGAAAAAAACAATCTGTTTTGACTGGAATGTCGAAGTGGAATGAGGATTGCATCTACACTATGACAACTGCGTTTAGTGTTTGGCATTCTGTGTGAACACAATGAGAAGTGAAATAGTGTATTGGCCAATTGCCTTAATGGTGTGGGGTTTTGAGGCACTGTTAAGAGAATGAGGTTAGAGTTTCCAGAAATGCATCCAAGCGATTGAGAAAAACTGTAATGGGCATATTCCAGGACGACAATGCCAAGATTCATCGGGCTCAAATTGTGAAAGAGTGGTTCAGGGAGCATGAGGAATCATTTTCACACATGAATTGGCCACCAGAGTCCAACAAAATATTAGAGTGTGCAACTTTTTTTTTGGCCAGGCAGTGTATTAATGGTGAAACAACATGTGACTGGTAACGTGGCTCAAGAAATGTATTGACGTTGTCTATGTAACATTGTGATTAGGGTGTTATTTCTCACGTAGCCGCAACCATGCTGTTATAATGTTTAGGAAACTTTCATTTCCAACCATAGTGGAATGCAAAATCAATGTCAGAGTTTGTCCATTAAAATGCAATATTATTATGATGTTTGATTTTGTATGGTGCCACAAGATTGTAATCTTAACGTTGAATAAACTTTCATTTTCAACCTTCACGTACCTCAAATGCAACATCACAGATTGACCATCAAATTGCAACATCATTACAACATACTATTTTTAACGTTGTGAATTTAATGTTTAAAAAACTTCAAATTTCAACCACCTTACAACGTAAAGTTGACGTTATATACTGGCCATCAATTTCAGACGTCATTCCAATGTTTCATGTCGAACTGAGCTGCAGCATTGCCATTCTAACATTTAAAAACCTTTCACTTTCAACCGACACATATCCTCAAACTAACGTCAGGTTAGTAAGGTTTTTAACGTTGTTTCAACCATAACACAATATAAAATGCTTAAGGGATGGGGATGGTCACTGTACCACATTGTGAACAGACAGGAAACGGCACAAAAATTGTAATTAATGTTGTCTTTTATTACAGTTTTTCTCAGTCGCTTTGGTACATTTCTCGAAACAATTCGTACAAACAACACCACACAATGGATTACCTGCAAAAGCCCGTAACTTGCTCAAAATCCTTAGTTCATCTCTCAAAAGTAAATATTTATGTCAATGAACATGTCTGTGCCATCAGAATGACAAGTCCTTGTGTCATTGTTTACAAACAAGATAGTCAAAATGCTTAGCCATGTTGTCAATATACAATGTTGTCAATATACAGTGTACTCTAAGTATTTTCTGATGTAAACTATGGCTAAGGTGACAATGATTGAAAATGCACAAGGCTGCATTTTTCTGTATGGCATATATCAATTTCAACAGTACAAAGTTACACATTACTGTATGTGGGAGATTGATTGCAAGAGATTGGACAGGATTCACATTTATGCTTTTTCTGTTAGTACTGTAATTTGTTGACAGACCATGTCATTGCAATACAGAAAAGAAAAAGACGAGACTGTTTTACAGCACTGCATAGCAGTGCACATTGTTGGATTACATACTTGGAAGAGTAGGGAGGCAAAACAGAGGAAGAGGTAGAAGAGGCCAAGGACATAGGCACGTTCCCTCTGAGATATTTTAGAGAACATTTTGATCAACATGACATAAGCAATGGATAATGTAGGAAACAGCAATTGTGCATGATCATTTGCATGAATGTGCCAAAGCATTTGCAATTTGTTCAAAAGAATGAGAAATTGCTTTTATGATGTGCACAAGTGACTGGATGATGTGGAGGTTGAACAAGTAGTTTTGAGAATTTCAGTTCTGATCTGAGAAATGTACCAAAGCGACTGAGAAAAACTGTAACAAAAAACTCACCAAATCAAAAAGAGAAACAAAGGGCCAAAACACAGCAAGAAGTCAAACCAAAACACTCTTTCCAAAATCCAACA
This sequence comes from Synaphobranchus kaupii, assembly GCA_029718625.1. Taxonomy (NCBI): domain Eukaryota; kingdom Metazoa; phylum Chordata; class Actinopteri; order Anguilliformes; family Synaphobranchidae; genus Synaphobranchus; species Synaphobranchus kaupii. The sequence goes on from CM056398.1 coordinate 17,369,661, forward strand.
TAAAACCTCTCCTTTTGTAAGGCAAACTAATCAGGGGAAGCATTATAATTAAAAGTCAGGTTGATCCCCTGCCTGTGCGTAGTGGCGGGGCTGTCCAGCAGAGGGCAGCACCCCCCTTCCCTTCCTGGCACCACAAGCCCAATATGATTTAATAAAGGAATATAATGACTGTGGTTTCATTGTTTGAGTTGAGAAATGCATAGGTAGCCTACTGAATAGCTTACTGTTTCCTTCACGTTTTATTTACTTCACGCAAAGGGAAGAGCTAGCCGCCTGCACATTTCTCAGATGTAACTGCTGGGTGCTTACAAAGCCAATTGCTTCCCAGTAAACTATTTTTGCTGGCCCATCGTTGGTCCACTGTAATTTTCCAACGTTGGCCAATGGTTGTTTTTGCTCATCAGTTTGATGTTGGCCCAACCGTGATGGCCCAACGTCGCACTCCTTTGTTCTTACGATGATGGCCCAACCATTTATCAACACGGATGGCCGAACGTCGCCAGCCAACTAATCCATATGCTATTCAATGCTATTGCATTTGGCCCAACGTGGGACCCCATTATTGTTACGATGGTAACATGTCTACATTAAAACACTAATTAAGAGAGCATATGTAGCCTAATAGAAGTAGGTGAGGTAGATTAGCCTATAACTGAATTTATTTTAAATACAATTTTTAAATGTAGGCAAATTTTTACAATGAGAAATGTAATTAAAACTTGCAGTTCTTGCTTTCTTCCCTCTGTCGCTGTCTTTTGTCATACCACAGCCAATTTTTTTTGTAATGATATATCAGCATCTGTGGTGTCTTTAATGTTTCCCTGCTCCTGAAAGACAAACAAAACAAAATGATGACCCATTTATATATTATGTTAGATAACCCCGCTTTAGGATTTCTAAATGTTATTGTAACAGTGTATGGCAGATCGGCTATCTGCTGTTAACCCTAAAGCAGGCAGGCACAATTTTGCTGGCCCATCGTTGGTCCACTGTAATTTTCCAACGTTGGCCAATGGTTGTTTTTGCTCATCAGTTTGATGTTGGCCCAACCGTGATGGCCCAACGTCGCACTCCTTTGTTCTTACGATGATGGCCCAACCATTTATCAACACGGATGGCCGAACGTCGCCAGCCAACTAATCCATATGCTATTCAATGCTATTGCATTTGGCCCAACGTGGGACCCCATTATTGTTACGATGGTAACATGTCTACATTAAAACACTAATTAAGAGAGCATATGTAGCCTAATAGAAGTAGGTGAGGTAGATTAGCCTATAACTGAATTTATTTTAAATACAATTTTTAAATGTAGGCAAATTTTTACAATGAGAAATGTAATTAAAACTTGCAGTTCTTGCTTTCTTCCCTCTGTCGCTGTCTTTTGTCATACCACAGCCAATTTTTTTTGTAATGATATATCAGCATCTGTGGTGTCTTTAATGTTTCCCTGCTCCTGAAAGACAAACAAAACAAAATGATGACCCATTTATATATTATGTTAGATAACCCCGCTTTAGGATTTCTAAATGTTATTGTAACAGTGTATGGCAGATCGGCTATCTGCTGTTAACCCTAAAGCAGGCAGGCACAATGTTAAAAAAGTAGTCATAAAAACAAAACATTTATTTTATGGTATTTTAAAGTTCAGCTGGCCTTCAAAAAACATCAACTTACAGTGGGGTCCAAAGGTCTGAGACCACATTGAAAATCTGACATTTGTTCATGTAAACTTGGAAATAAACAATAAGTTTGTGGATTTGAATGAAGAGTTTTTTAGATTCTGCACTATTTCCAGGTCACTAATGAAATTCCTTGAGTCTTATCCCTTCCATTGATGCATGTGTTCAGACGACACTCAAGTGGATTTGATCTACTCAACAGTGGCTTGTTAGTTAATTGGCTTGCACAATCAGAAGACTAATACATAAAGCTTTTTCACTGAGAGAGAGAATATCAACTGCATCACAGATACAGAATTCAATTCAATTTTATTTATATAGCGCTTTTCACAGATGACTGTCACAAAGACGCTTTACAGAACAGAAAGGGGAGGAAAGGGGAAATGGGAAATGCCAGCTCTAAGCCAGCTCTAAGCCCCCAGATAGCAGAGGTAAAAACTCTAGTAGGAGAGAAAACCCTCATACTGTGGCGAGAAAAAACTCCCCGATGGGAAGAAATCTCGAGAGGAACCCGGCTATTGGGGGGATGCCCATCCTCCACTGGCTTATGGGTTGATTATGTCATAGGGAGGTATTCTATTCTGATGACTCCATCATGTAGAGATCAGCAGTGGCAGGTGGGGGGCGCCTAGCTGGTCTTGGGCTGGAGCTCCGGGCCAGGAGGGGGGCGGGGGAAGGGCGCGGGAAACTCTGGAAACTTGGGCTAGAGCTCCGGGCAGGTGCCCAGAGCAGGGAAGAGGAAAAAGAAAAAAACATTGTTAGGGGGTTCAGATGGTAGCAGAACAAGCACAGCAGGAGAGACAGAGGTGCCTGCTGCGATAAGGAAACCCCGGCAGAATAAGGCTATGGCAGCATAGCTAAGGGCTAAACAGAGGCAGGGGCCAATACAGCCATGACGGCAGGCTTGAGACAGTCACCACTAGACCATGACCGGTCCAGCTTAACACAACACTACCAATAATGATCCAGTGACAGCACTGACCGCTCAGTCCACCAGAGACTCTATAGCTAATGCCAGCCACCCACTCCTGCCCTTCAACTATAGGACAGACTAAAAAGATGAGTTTTAAGCCTAGCTTTAAATAGACTGACAGTGTCTGCACCCCGAACATGAGCAGGCAATTTGTTCCATAGGAGAGGAGCACGATAGGAAAAGGCTCTACCACCTATGGTACTTTTAGCTATTTTAGGAATAACAAGGAGGCCTGCGCCCTGCGAACGGAGCGTTCGTGAGGGATTATAAGGGAAAAGTAAATCCCTTAAATATAAGGGGGCAAGCCCATGTAAGGCTTTAAAGGTAAGTAACAGAATCTTATAGTCTATTCGAAATTTGACTGGCAACCAGTGAAGTGAAGCTAACACTGGGCTGATGTGTTCAATCTTCTAGTTCTCGTGAGAATACGAGCTGCTGTATTTTGAATTAGCCGAAGCCCTTTCAGAGAGGAATGTGTACCTCCAGACAAAAGAGCATTACAATAATCTAATCTAGAAGTAACAAAAGCATGGACTAGCTTTTCAGCATCATGTAGGGACAGTATTTTTTCGAATTTTTGAGATATTCCTCAAGTGATAGAAAGCAACCCTAGAGATGTCTTTAATGTGTGTATCAAATACTAGATCTGGATCAAACGTAACACCAAGATCTTTAATGACAGCACTTGAAGTGATTGAAATTCCATCAATGTTAGGCATATAGCCAGATAGTTTGCATCTCAGGGACTTGGGCCCCACTACCATTACCTCTGTCTTATCAGAGTTTAGCAAGAGAAAGTTATGGGTCATCCATTCCTTTATATCCATAAGACAAGCTTCCATCTTTGACAGCAGGACAACTTCATCAGGCTTGACTGATAGATACAGCTGGGTGTCATCTGCATAGCAGTGGAAGTTAATGCCATGTTTACAAATGATTTGTCCCAGGGGAAGCATGTATAGAGAGAAGAGCAAAGGCCCAAGGACAGATCCTTGTGGTACTCCATATCTAACCCTAGACTTATAGGAGGAGTCATTGTTAAGATGCACAAATTGATATCGGTCTAAGTATGATCTAAACCAGGAAAGAGCCAGTCCACGGAGGCCAACAATATTTTCAAGCCTATCCAGAAGGATGAGGTGATCAACTGTGTCAAATGCTGCACTTAAATCCAGAAGCATGAGTACAGAGATATAGCCACTATCAGAAGCAAGGAGTAGGTCATTGAATACTTTGACTAGGGCTGTTTCAGTGCTATGAGAGGGTCGAAAACCATATTGAAAAACTTCCAATATTTGATTAGGGTGCAAAAATGACCAGAGTTGTTTTGAAATTACCTTTTCTATTATTTTAGAGAGGAACGGAAGGTTTGAGATAGGCCTATAGTTAGACAAGTCGTTCATATCCAAGTTTGGCTTCTTAAGAAGGGGTTTGATGACTGCAAGTTTGAGAGTCGGTGGTCCAGAGGCTAAAGAAGCATTAACAATATGCAACAGTGGTGTTCCAATCACTGGCAGTAGCTCCTTCAGTAGCTTCGTTGGGATAGGGTCTAGAAGACAGGTAGAAGATTTTGAAGAATTTACTATAGTATTAAATTCAGTGAGATCTATTGGAGCAAAGGAGTTCAGATAGGCCACCCGTCCATCTGAAGATTCTGCATCCAAGTGTTGAGTGGACGGAAGGGCAGACCCTGTATGAGGGGTGGTAGAAGAACTTTGAATCTTGTCCCTGATTTTTATAATTTTGTCATCAAAGAAATTCATAGTCATTACTATTAAATGGGATTGAAACACAGGGATCAACATGATTCTTAGTCAGTCGGGCAACAGTGTTAAACAGGTGCCTAGGATTGTTTCTATTTTCATCTATCAAAATAGAGAAATATAAGGAATGCGCTGTAATAAGGGCATGTTTATAATAGAGAAGGCTGTCTTTCCAGGCATGGAGGAAAACATGCAACGCCATTTGCGCTCAAGTTGGCGTGAAGCTTGTTTGAGAGCACGAGTATGGTCATTGTACCAGGGAGCTAATTTCTTATTGCAGACTTTCCTCTTTTTAAGAGGTGCGATAGTATCCAGGGTTCTACTAAGTACGTTATTAATGTTGTCAGTCAGCTGATCAATTGAGTTTATGTCTGCATTTGTATACGCATTTTGGCTGGAGCCAAGAAAATCCCCACAGTGCACAAATGAGCCTGGGAGCTCATTCATAAAATCATTTGCAGATCTGGAGGAGAGCTTACGACTAAAGTAGAATGTAGTATCTGATGGCACATGACAGACTTGTGAAAGGTGAAAGGTAATTAAGTAATGGTCTGATAACACAGGATTTTTAGGCATGACTGCTATGTTTGCTATTTCTGTATTATACGTTAAGACCAGATCAAGAGTATGGTTATCAGAATGGGTGGACTGATGTATATGTTGATTAAAGCCAATGGGTTCAATGATTGACAAGAATGCAGATCTGAGAGGATCACCTTCACTATCCATGTGAATATTAAAATCACCTACAATTACTATTTTATCTGAATGAATAACCAGGCTGGAAAGGAAATCAGCAAACTCAAGTAAAAAACCACTGTATGAACCTGGTGGCCTATATAAAATGACAAGGGTAAAACTGATTGCTTTTCTGTCTGGATGTGCAAAACTGAGAACAAGCACTTCAAAACAGTTAAATTTCAGAATGTGCTGAATAAAGAACGATAGACTCCAATCAGTAAAAGTACTATAACCCTTTTTACTCATCTTTACCAGGGGTGCCAATAATTGTGGAGGGCACTGTAGCTATGCCTCATGGCTCATCACCATCTTGAAAAGGTGACCATTTTGGATTATTTGGAATCCATTTTACTCCAATCACTCAACTCTTGGTGTAGACTGGTTTCGTGTCATCAGCATTTTTGTGATAAGCCATGCGCACATCAGCTATCTTTTATGTAACTTCATAAAACATTTTTCCATGAAAAACTGATAAAAGTTCCCTTTTGATTGATAAAAACAGGGATGTTTTTTTAGATTTAAAAAAAATTGAAAATGGCAAATCAGTTTGCTCAATCGATGTTAATGGGGAATAGCAGGTGCCTTAGTTTCAAATTTCACGTCCTTCAACAGCCGAGTTCAAATACTGGCCGAGGGCCTTTCTGTGTGGACTTTGCATGTGCACCCCGTGTCCACGTGGGTTTCCTCTGGGTACTCCGGTTTCCTCCCACAGTCCAAAGACATGCAGTTTATGGTAATTGGAGACTCAAAATTACCCATAGGTATGAGTGTGTGAGTGAATGGTGTGTGTGCTCTGCGATGGATTGGCGACCTGTTCAGGGTGTATTCCTGCCTCTCGCCCAATGCATGCTGGGATAGGCTCCAGCCCCCTCCCCCCCTCCCCACGGTAACCCTGACCAGGAATAAGCAGGTTAGACAATGGATGGATGGATGTCCTTCAACATGTGTATTGGTTGTGTTAGAATATTAAATATGGTGGTTATTGGTAACATGCCACCTTTGCATTGTATTCATCTTATTTTTCACAATTTTTGTGTGAGTAGACTTGATAATGAAATGTTAATTAAAAACAAATAATTAATATTCCATGTCAATAGATGGCAGCGTTGACCATGGCATTTTGTGACCTGGGGCCCTATCTTACACCCGGAGCTAAGCGGCGCTAACCCAAACGCAAGTGTCTTTGCTATCTTACACCCGGCGCATGGTTCATTATAACCCCTTGCATTCACGTCATTTAAATACCATGTATTCTTGCACCCATTACAAGTGAACTGGGCGTGTTGGTTTTAAGATGAGGAGTGGCCAGGATTATTTTTGGCGTATTGCTATCTTGAGCCAGCAGAAAGCGCTTGTGCTAAAACCACCACAAACCTGGTCTAAAGTCATGTCGCAGTTGTTTACATGTTATTTCAACGGCGCATATAAGTGCGTCTACATAGGCGTGTGCAGAATGCGCGTACACCCTCCTGTCTGTTACACACAGGGGCGCGCACAAGCATGACTAAAAATATCAAGATTGCAATGTGAAATTGTATTATTGTGTAGGCTAGGCTATATAAAAAAATGCCTAATAATAGAAGCGTCCATATGTCAAAGACCACATAGCTACCTGTCCCTCAGCGAAGGGGAATGCCGAATTAAATTGCTTTCAGCCCACTCCATCAACATCCAGGCGATGTGCGATGGTACTTTAAGGTTACATGGAGGCTATAGACTATTCGCAATTATCCTGGATCAATTTATGACATAGCCTATATTTGCCAATAATTTAAATCCTCTGGGGGGACAATCTTCTGTTACGGGACCATGGCTATCCATTAAAAATGGCTTTCCATTTGCTGATAACACCTATATCAAGCCTAATGCGCGAATTGTCATTTACACCTAATGCGTGAATTGTCATTCAATGGAAAACTCGCGCACTGCAATAGACGGACATTTGAGTTCTGAAAATGCGCTTTAATCAGATGTAATTACAGTACAGCTCTCTAAGCTTACAGTCTGTAAGTAAATAGAATGGTTTTGACTAGGGGTGTCACGATACCGATTCGAAATCGAAAATCGATCGAAATGAGCGTTCGATTTCGAACTTCGAAATCACAAGCTGGTTTTTTTTCTCCCCACCCCCGCCCCCTGCGCGCTCTTCTTAGCCTTTCATGTGATGGGTAAAATGTAAAAAAAAGTAGCCTACTTGGCCATCTCTAATGTAAGCGTTTCCGACAAAACGAAACTTGACGCCTTCCACTGCATTTTGTTTGTCCACGCAGGCGTGCGTCCGAAGAAAAAAAAACAACAATATTTCAAAGAAGACACAGCTGCTAGTTAACGTTAGCAAGTAGCTAGTAGTTAGGTGTAGCAGTGTTTCCCACAGGGGGGTCTGAAATTTTTGTTAATTTCTACAGCTAAATGTATCAATTTGGTGCTCTTCGAGATTAAAATTTGAAGACTAGATCCACAAATTTTTTTTTTGTTTGTTATTGGAACATGAGGAATGGAACGTAAAATAAATACAATTTTCGTTAGCTGAATCTTTTAGGATAGACAGCTAGCTAGCATGCACAAATGTAGTCTAATGAAAAATGTTTATAAAGTTATGGTCAGCTTACAAGACTATACAGAAACTACCACAATGCATGTTAACTTGTTCTGCCCTGAATCTGCAGCCCTGTGGGACTGAACTTGAAAACTAGCCTACAATTAAAAAAAAAAAACAATAAAAAAACAAAACAAGTTCAATAAATACTATTGACAAGAAAGAATCGGAATCTGATTGCCTGGCTATTAAATGTTTGCTACCTTGATCCTTCCTCTTCTCTAGGCTATGTCTTTTCTTAGTAAACAAAGTAGTTTAAAAAGGTAGATCCTGTTATATGACATGGAAGCCAAACGAGTGGGGCAATGCCAGAGATAGCTAAAAACTGAGAGACTGCACTGAAGGGAAATGGGGGAAACCCAACAGGTTGCGTTACATTGTGCTGATATCTCCCTTGAATAACGCCTGTATTATCTTCCACGAGATACTACAATATAAATAAACTAGTATATATTTTAAAAACTGGAAAAAAAAGAAAAGAATTCTAGCAATTATAATAGGGTTCCAGCAGCTACGCTGCTTGGACCCCTATTATAATTGCTAGGATTCTTTTTCTTTTTTTCCCTCCCCTTTCACCTAAAATTCCTGTGAGCTGGTTTGGCCTAGAATCACCAAACTTGGTAGGTTTGTTGGGATTTCTGAACTCTTGGATGCTTTAAATTCTGACAGAGATTGAACACCTGGTGGCGCTGTAGTGCATGTGACAAACTTTTGACATTGACATGCCCACTGCCGATGCCCTGTTTGACCTAGAGTCACAAAATTTGGTGTACAGGTCCCTCTTGCTCATGACAAGCAAATTTGCCACAAGGACCCATACAGTCTGCCACATTGGATTTTCTGCTAATTAGCATTTTTTGTAAAACACTTAAATGCTAAAACTGCTACAAACTTTGACCGATCTGCACAAAACTTGGTGTACACCCTCTATAGACCATACTCCATAAAGGTTATATACAGAATTTTGATATGTTAGAATATGGCCAAATGACGAGCCAATTAATTTTCAGTGGGCGTGGCTTATCACAAAAATGTGATTCCAAATTCCAAAACTGTTTAACAGAAAGTTATGAACCTTGGTAGGTCTTTAAAGAGTCACATCAAGACTCCAGCCGTGCAGTTTTAATGCAATCGATCTACATGGTGGCGCTATAGAGATCCAAATATAAAAACATATTTAAGAATTCACTAAAAATTACTGTTCCTTTGCAGAGTTTTCAAACTTGCTACACTGACAAAAGCCCTGATTTGGAACATGGATATGTTCTACATGTGTTGGCGCCGTCTTGAATTGGCCGCCATTTTGTTTTAAATTTACTCATCTATTTTTTGTGTTTTTCCTCAACCGCTTGGCTGATTCATATGAAACTTAGCACAGAGTTATAAGGTATCATCCGACAAGCCCTTACCGAATTTGGTGGTGATAGGCCACTTGGTGGCGCTGTGGTGCACGTGACAATATTTTGAAATTTACACGCCCACTGCCGACGCCCCGTCTGGCCTAGTGTCACGAGATTTGGTGGACAAGTGCCTCTGCTCATGACGAACAAATTTGCCTCAAGCATCCATGAAGTGCACCACATTGGATTTTCCGCTAATTAGCATTTTATGTAAAACACTTATGCTGTTGTGATACGAAATAATCTGTTTTAAACAAATGTTTAATGTGAACATTCAAATTTGATTTGGTAATTGGGGCGGGACTTTGATAAGCAGTCTGCTTTTTCCCGTATCCCTTTTCGGCAGGTACTGTGTTTGTTCAGGGCATATTACAGAAATTGTGATGAAGTGTGACTATATGCGTGCCGAAATAAATAAATAAATAATGCTAGAACTGCTACAAATTTTGACCGATTTGCATAAACTTTGGTGGACACACTCCTTAGACCAAGTTTGTACAGAATACAGAGTTCTAAAAAACGGATGAATAAAAAGCCAATGAAAATGTATTTAGGCGTGGCTTATCACAAAAATGCTAATAACTTTTGAACGCAATGTCTGTTCATCATGAAACTTGATATTTATATTTGGCATGTCAATTCAAGGCTGGCTGTAAAAATATTTTTGCTTCGTCAATAGGTGGCACTATTGCAGGCGAAAATGTGAAATTGCCCATAACTCTATAACTAAATGACCAAAGTATTTCAAGTGTTGTATGCTGTGTCTTGGCAGCTATCATTGTTTCAGTAACGTTATGTGAATATGCATGAATTAATTTATTCACCAACTGTTTCCAAAGGACATATTTATTACCAACACATTTGATTTCAGATGTTAGTGGGAAATAATTGTTTTTCAGTGTGAAGGTAACCTATCCACAGAATGGTGATGCATGCCAAATATAAATATCGTAGTAGGCCACCTTTTTATGCACTTATTTCTACTTAAATTAAGTCACACAAGTCAGTCCTTTGTTTTTGTTCAGTAGTTGATCAGTGCTCTATGGCAGTCTTCCTGGTTTACGCCAGCACGTCGTGCGGGCTGTAGGCTAATCAATGTAGCCTACTAGTTTCCACAAGCAGGAAGAGAGATGTTGCTGCATTTCAGAACATTTTATATATATGATTATTAGTAGGCTACTGCTGTGTGTAATTGCCAACTACATCATCTCTGAAATCACAATTCTTGAAATAGTTAAGCTCATTTATGTTTTGGTTCATGTAATTGACGATTTATTTTAAAACTGCACTGATGAGTGACGCTTACTAGCATGCTAAAAGTGTGCTTGCTAATTGTATGACGCAGTTTACTACTAGTTCGGTAAAAAACAATGTCCATTCATAGTTTCTTTGTTGAATTACTATCAATGCCTCACTTTTATTGCATGCTACAGTTTATGAGGAACATGTTTTTATAAATGTTTTATTAATTGCATCGGTGTGCCTAGGCCCTGGCTATTGGGCTATAGCCCCGGGTCTGAAGAAGGCGAGTCGCCATGTGTAAAAGCAACTAGCTACTCCACCCCGCCCCCTATCTCTTTCTCTTACCCACATGCAAAGTAGCCTGCTGGCGGGATGGATTAAGTTAGTTGATTCGGGATGAGACAATAGAACAATTAAAAAGGTAACCTTAACATTACAAGATATAACATAGTTAGACAGCAGAGATATTGCGTATTACATAATGCTTATTATTACGATATCTGTTTTATAACTTTGTACTGATGAAACGTCCTGCTGTGGCCAGTCGAGCTATTTGTTCGTTGCTAGCTGTCGAGTTAGCTTATCTTGGCACCGCAACATAGCCTACTCAAACAAGATCAACCACCCAGAAGCAAGTGCATTTTTATGCACATTAACTTTATTTAGTTCCCAGGTTCATTGTTCGCTTGTGTTCCAACTAACGTTAGCTAGAGACCAAATGTGGGATGATGGTCTAATCGATGTTAAAAGTGTTAGCTACGTGTATGATGGCTAACGCGATAATGCATAACGTTCATGTTTGGTTATCACCCACGTAGCCTACGGATCTGGGCCGATTCCGGCCGAGTGTAGGCACTGTCGGCTGAGTGTCAGCCTCGGCGACAGATAATCGGGCCGATTCCGGCCAACCTTCGGTAGAGTCGCACGATTCTAAGATGCGGCCAGGCTGTGGCTTGCCGATTCTGGTTTGAAGTGTTTGTCTGGCTAACGTGAATCGGGCCGATTCTGGTTACTGCTCGGCATTTTGTGGAAACTGACAACAATTAAAAATAAAACTATTTCCAATTAAACATATGTGCATCAATCTTTCCATCAATCAGCAGCCAAGTAATCTAACGTTATAGTTATGTTCAATTTATTATTTAAGAAATTCAAAGATTGAAGGCCAGATGTGATTCCGACACCACAACTTCAGCAGTCACACTTGGTCATGGGGCAAACAAATACATAAATGACAGTTAAACTTCACATTCTGTGACGATCGCGAGGATAACAAACTAATAAACTGCACGAGAAAAGGTCTCTCAGTCTCACTCTGACAGAATAAACGGACAGCTGGGTGAGTATTGGCGAAGTTTCTTTTAAATTAATTTTATTCAACGTTAACTTAACACATTTTTAATGTTGAATTTAAATTGTATTATCAGTTAAACACGTTCATTTTCTGGTTGTCTGTTGATGTTCACCAAATTCAGGAAAACATTAACGTTAGCTATCTCTTTCTCTTTCAGAAATTGTCTTGACCGTTACCTGGTTCTGAGGTAAATTAACGGAAGCCATAACTAACGTTAACTCAGCTTGCGAAGTTAGCTAACGTAGTTTTGTAACTAAGGTTAAGATATTAACGTTAACAATTCCAAATCAAGTTAACGCTAAAGTGGCTGTAAGGAAAGCTAACGTTAACGTTAGTGAAATATATTCCGAGACATATCTACACACGTATATTTTCTGTTTGTCTGTTGATATTCAACAAAATTCAGGAAAACATTAACGTTATTTATCTCTTTCTCTTTCAGAAATTGTCTTGACCGTTAGCTACCTGGTTCTGAGGTAAATTAACAGAATCCACAGCCAACGTTAGCTAACTCTGCTTGCTAAATTAGTTTTCTAGTCTAAGGTTAAGATAGCTATGAACTAACGTTAATTCCAAATAAAGTTAACGGTAAAGTGGCTGTAATGATAGCTACGTTAGTGAAATCCCAGTAAACATGCGTTGGTTGGGCCAATGTTGGTTAATGGTCATTATGGTTGGCGACGGTCGCCGTCTCCTGCCAACGTTGGCACACTGTTGGAATGTGACTGTAGCCCAACAGTTAAATATTTCGTCGTGAGCCAATATTGGTACAACGCTGGAATACCACTCTTTCCCAACCGTCGCATCATCGTCATGAACCAACGTTACCACACCGTTGGCATTGTGATTTTAACCCAACCGTCGCATTTTAATCGTAGACCAACCTAGATGGCATATCCAGACCAGTGAACAATCGCGATGACATTTTTAAAGTTCAACTGAAAATTTACCAGATGGAGAGAGACAGTTAAACCCGTTAAGTGCGTTCTTCGCTCTGAGCGAAGCTGAGCCGCTCAGTTACTTAGCTAACGTGCCAGCCTCACTCCGAAGCTAACGTTAGTAAAGCTGCATTTTGGTAAGTTAATAGCTAATTGTCTGATATTTCCCTTTCTAAACTTATGTCCAATTTGAATTGTATGCTTAACGTTACTTGTTTTACCCAATTTTAGTCAAACGGATTTTCATAATGTTACCGTTGACGTTACCGTTAGCTAGCTGGTTCTGAGGTAAATTAGCTAGCTAACTGTTAGCAGCTAACCCCACACTGCTGGTAGTTTGCTAAAGTTAACTTATACAAAAGGTGAAGTGGTTACCGTTATAAGGGTGCCACAAATGAGATAACGTCAGCACACTGTCATCCGTCTGCTAGCTATTTTGGAGTGGCATGCTACTGACTGCCTGGTACATTATGCCTCATTGCCTCGATCTGTGTGGGACCTGCCGCAGAGGAGCATCGGATGGTCCAGAGGTTGACTGAGCATCCGTATCGCGGTCTCCAGATCATTCATGACTTATACTATTACGCTCCGAAGTTGGGATAAGCCGTCGAACTACCCTCTTTTAATGGTGAGTGTTCATATATTAGTTTAACTTGTGTTTTGTTTAGTTTTGCTGTGCAACGTTTAAAGTTAATGTTGACGTAACGTTAGCTATCAAAATAAACACAACAACACAGGCTCTGGCTGTAGCTATAGGTAGCGTTTTCTGGATTTTAGCTAAGGTTAGTGCTAACTGACTATTGTTAGACAGCATAAGACAATTTACGTTTGACGTAGCTCTTCTTCTTCGTTTGGGTGGGATCTTTTGTCCCACATCCCCAGGCTCGGGGCCGAGGGGCTATCCTTTTACCACCCCGAGCCTAGGGGGGGGTTCACCCGGACTATATTTCAGGGCACACCTCCAGTAGCCACGTCACCGTGTCATCATCCAGAACCGACAGACCATGCATCCCATTGGGTGCCCGATAAATCGGGCAGTCCAGGATGACATGGTCTGCGGTTTGTTCCTCCGCGCCACACTCGCAGGCTGCGCAAGAAGCCAAGCCCCATCTGTGCATCGATGAGCGGAAGCGCCCAACGCCGGTCCGGAGGCGGTTAAGCCTCACCCATGCCAGTCTAGGCAGGTCCACCCCAATAGGGGGAAAACCGACGTCTGGGATGAAGTCACGGAGTCTAGAGGTGTTCTCCTCCCACTCCGTGCTCCAGATGTAATCCGCCCACCGTGCCGCACTGATGTTAAGATCACTGCATTGCTGCAGGAATTCCTGTGCGGCAGGCACAAATGGGTGTCTCGACTTAAGGCGCCGGGGAGGCTCAGCAATTACAGCGAGCCTTTCGTGGAGCAGATGGTTTGGCTCCATGGCCCGGCACGCGAGACGTGCTGTGGCTTCGTCCTCTTCTTGGACGAAAAGCTGTCCTCGATGTCTTGAGTCATCAAAGTGACTTGGTCTACGGTCGATCTCCCGCGTCGGAACCCGGCCTGCTCCCGAGGGAGCAGTGGGTCGACGATCGGTTCGACGCGGGCGTAGATAAGACGCTCGAGGATCTTGAAGGGGATGCAGAGCAAGGAGATGGGACGGTAGCTCTTAGGATCCCCTTCAGGCTTATTCGGCTTAGGGATCGCGACAACTAGGGCTCTTCTCCAGATTTTGGGGATCTTGAGTTGGCGCAAGCAGGAAGAGAGGAAAGCTCTTAACCAGGACTTCAGGGCAGGTGACGTAGCTAACGTTAGTTCAACACATCGAACACATCGTTACCAAAGAACAGTGGGGGAAAAAAGCTTGCAAACAGTGACAGCAAACGTTAGCTAGAGAGGTTGCTAGCTAGATATACTAGCTGTTGGATGTTCTAACGTTAACGTTACGTTATCTAAAGCTTGATGTTAACGTTACGTGCCCCAAAGCATATTCTGGCCATCAGTTTCGTTGACTTTGTGGCCCAAGTGCCCAGTGTAATTTTTTACATGTCTACCCCTGTTTCTGCACACATTCTGAAGTCAACTTTTTTCCTTAATTGAAACAGGTTCAAGTCAGTATTATGGCTGCACTCTTTCTGCTGCTCATCAAATTGGAGGTAAATAAGTTACGTCTTGCATGTACAGGGTTCAGCAATGCATATTGGTGAGGGCCTGGGTAAAAGCCGGAATGGAACAGCGGAAGGAAGCTCGGAATGGCCAATCGTGCTTTGTGCCAAAAAGGACCTCAGTTCAAATGCCTGCAGCACTTGCTGTGGAATGCACATCAATATAATCAGTTTCTGAATGGGCATCATATATACTTTCATTTGAGCATAGAATTTATATCATGAATCATGAAATATCTGAAAAATTTATCAAAACTAATATAGCATTATCAAACATATTTCAGAGCCCCTCATCACCCTTTTGGATTAAGACATCAAGATAAGGATTTCACCTTTTGAAAGTGCAGAGTCTTTTGTTTAAAATGAGTATATTCCATCCTTGATGACTCTATAAGTGGATCAAAATGATATTTTGATGGAAAAGGCCTTTTGGAGAGGATAAGGATATATTTCAATATCAAGCCCCAAAAATCCCATTCTGCATTAACACATCAAGGCATGATGTATACCAAACTAAAGCTTTGGATCTGCCCTTCGAGTAAGTGTATATGATGATATGGGTTCATGCAGAAATTGTGCATTATTTGGACTGCAATCAAGTCTGACCATTACATCTACCATAAGTCAGTTATCATTCAAATATATTCATATCATCTCAAACAGGCTTTTTCCATTAAAATATAATTTTGATCAACTTATAATTGAGTAATCAAGGACTGAATATACTAATTTTAAAGAAGAAGATCTGCACTTTCAAAAGGTGAAATCCTTATCTTGATGTCTTATTCTGAAAGGGTGATGAGGGGCTCTGAAACATGTCTGCTAATGCTATTAATTTTGATCAATTTCTCATATATTTCAAATTTATATTTCATGGAAATTCCATGCTCAAATGAAAGTACATATGATGCCCATTCAGAAACTGTTAAGATTGTATTGATGCACATTCCACAGCGAGTGCTGCAAGCATTTGAACAGAGGTATTTTTTGGCACAGATCACTCATAGCCATTCCGAGCTTCCTTCCGCAGTTCCATTCCGGCTTTTGTAGTAAAAGTGACTACAGTTTATCTTTAATATTTCTTTAGTTTGGGGGAGAAGGGCAGTGCCCTGCCTATGTCCGATGTTTCAATGTAACATTGCCGGAGACAAATAAGGCTTTCTTACACATTGGGGGGGACACGTCCCCCGTTGTAATGACGCCTATGTTGCGTAGCCAGGTTTTCAGTCTGCATAACGGCGAGAAGGATCGCTCAGACGCCGCAACAGAGAGAGAGAGAGGAGAAGGGGCGGGGGCTAAGCTACTGTAACGCTAGCGGGCCACACAGTCAGTATTGCTTTTCCTCAAAAAAATATATTGACAATGTATTTGCCATTTCATTTAATGTTCCGTGAGCCATGTTGTGTTTTTGTCTGTCTGAGACAGGTGGAACAGGGGGAAGCTGAATTGAACATTGGACAGCCAGTCTTGAGGGACACATCATCTGTGAGGTTATCCAGCCAACTTTCCTGACAGGGCTTGCTGCTGTATTTTCCACATTCTACAGCTTCAATGTTTAATACCAAGAAGAGGCTGCATGCACACTTGAATTCTTTCAAAGGTTAGATACTTGCAGGCAAAATTACCCAGTGTTTCTGTTGTTTCTCTTTTTACTTGCATTTAAATATGAACTAGTTAGAACACACAGCTAATTTACTGTAGCTACAGGTGCTCGGCAGAATCTAAATCAAAAGCAAAAAACTTCATGTAGCTAATGAAAAATGCTCCTTTTTAATGACCAAAAATGTTTCAACCCAGATGGGTCTTCCTCAGGATGTGAATAACATAAACCAGGTGTGACTAATATAGGTAATTACAAGACACGTGACCAAATACCAGAAAGGTTTATTACCCTTTCTGGTATTTGGTCACGTGTCTTGTAATTACCTGTATTAGGTAACAGATAGATATAGTTCATATTTATGTGAACATCTGTCAAGAGAGGTGATCTCCATTAAAGGGTGATCTCTCTTGACAGATGTTCACATAAATATGAACTATATCTGTCGGCGCACATGTAAAAGCTGGCGTTACCTAAATTAAAGCAGAGACGAGAACTTCCTGTCGGAAGCTGCGGAAGCTGATTGGCCTGACTAATAACGGTTTGGCGGTGCACATGTAAACAGAATCAATGGGAAATACCACATGGGTACTGATGTACCGATAGATGACACAATTTAACTTAGGCTAATTGTAGCCCAGTTGCAGAAAATTAGCCTACTATTTGCAGCCTACGAGGTGGCGTAGGCTACGTTTGCCATCCAGTAGTCACTGAGGTAAAGAAAGTAGCTACATTCTGCTTAATTTACTTAAAAATACAGACAGTAATTAATTAATTAGTTATTTACTTCACTTATTTTCCTGAATGTTTTGGACTCTTAACTATTGCTCCATAACCGGCTAATTCAAAGCGGATCGCCGGGTTATTTCTTGAACTTCTATATCAATTTTATAAGTTTAATTTTAGTCTTGAAGCTTACCACACTAGAACTGTGCCTCCCGGTTCCCTTGTTTGCAGACGCGCTGATCTACGTAAGTGGTGGTTAATTCCAGCTGCAGGTCTATACTGTATACTGGAAGGTTTGAAATTGATCAGATTCGCTGATAGATTAAAGCACCATCTCACCACCCCGCCTACAAATACAACCTGGGGGAAACACTTGTATACAATGTTTTTGATTTTCATAGCTAAATTATACATCGCCGAACTCGGAAGAACCTGAACATAATGAGGATGGCATCCCTTTAGTCATCAGACTATTATCTATCAGCGAATCTGATCAATTTCAAACCTTCCAGTACACAGTATAGACCTGCAGCTGGAATTAACCATCACTTACGTAGATCAGCGTGACGCAGCGTGTCTGGAAAAAGGGAACCGGCAGGCGCAGTTGTAGTGTGGTAAGCTTCAAGACTCACATTAAACATATAAAATCGCTATAGAAGTTTCCCATCCATAGGTTGTGTAGTTATTAGCCAGTAGCAAACAAGCTGTGGGCCATTTTTGAAAGATTTAACTTTTGCCATAACATGTCAGCAGACAAAATATGTCTCGCTTGTCCAGTAAATATTTCAAACAAAGGCGTTACAGTGGTTTGAAACTTTGAATAGAATGTATCCTACTAATTTGTGAAATAATCCTGTTCAAAAGTTCGTCTGTAATCTCCATTGCATTCTCGTTCGAAGAGTTGCCTATCGGACTAGAAACACGACAGAACTTCTGGAAGGAAAGTCTCTTTCTGCGGATATGGTAGCTGGTACTTCCGAGCCCTGAGATTCACTCCACGCTCCCAGAGGCTAAATTTAGCCGATGGGTTCCAAGATTGGATAAAGGGTGACCCATGCTAATTTAAATAGACATAACAGGGTTGAGTTCAGTTGACTTTCAACTAATTGAGGAAGTGGATTTCCTTCAAAATTTCAATGTTAGAGGGCTTTTAGAAGTTAGAAGTCATTTAAAGATGGTTAGATCCAATCTACGATACGATACAACTTTATTGGTCAGCTGGCGCTGAAATTTGCTTTGCATCCATGGCATCTCCGTTCAAGATATACACAGAACATATAATTACAGAAGACGATACAGGCTGAAACATGACACCATCAGTTGGCAGCACACTGATTTACACATTTTGATTTAGCAGCAGGCTAGACTGATGTACAAAAGAATTCGTCAGTCTGTTGCGCTTAAATTTAGGGACTCTAAAACGCCTCCTGTTGGGCAGCAGTTGGTATTCTCCATTTAGAACATGCAAGGGGTCAGAAGAGATACTTTTAGCAAGTCTGCAATAAAGGAAATTATAATGTATTGTAATTGTGCAGTTCTATACTGCACATTGAATTGAAGGTACTGTATATTGAGCACAACCCAGTTTAACAACCATTAAGTCCATGACATCTGAATGAGTTGGTCAAAACGTTTTTCCACACCACCTGTAAACATACACTATGGATTTTCAGGCGCTTCGTAGGAATAAACCCAGAGAGGGGCACCGAGGCTGGACGGGGCAAAGTGCTGTCCAAGAGAACTGCTAAAGTCACCCATAAGAAGACAACAAAGGTCAATCCTCATGTCTCCACTCCACTGAAGAAACTGATGGACTTCAGAACTGAGTGGGACTTCATATAAGGCAGTGAGCTGAGCTCACTCCGTTACTCTCCACACAGTCAGTCAGTCAATCACTCTCTCAATCACTCACTCTTTCACTTGTACCCCACCCCCCCCACCCCACTGTCTGTATTTGAAAAACATTATTTTATTTTGATAATGTGCCATGTCTGTTGGTGTTCAATATCTGTTTGTGTTAAAAGGGCAGATCACCAAAAAATTACATTTTGGTATGCCCGGAGTGCTACCTATCCATTCCAGGTAGTTTCGCTTAGAATTCACTCATTTTGTAGATATCTGCTGTAGGGATGCTCCGATCAGGATTTTTGGGGGCCGATACCGATCATCAGTCTTTTTTTTAAAGATCAGCCGATACCGATTTCTATTATTATTATTATTATTATTCATAAAATGCAAGGAGAAGATTTAAGGATTATAATGATTTATTGAGAAACCCACTCTAAATTAAAAAAGTGTAAAGAACAATCCAACAAGATTTTTGTATCTGAGCTAATAGTAACAAGCTCTAGAACATTAAATTTAGTTTATTAGTTTAGTTGAAACAGGGACAATGTACATTAATGAACATTACTGTAAATGCGCCAGTTTTAGCCAGCTGGCTATTTTACAACTGTAGTCCCTGGGCAGGGTGTTAAATGCCAGAAAAAACACATAAAAAAACAGATGTAAAATAAGTAAAAAAGAAAATACATACAGCACAGTAAAAACACAATGAAAGAAACTGAAAATGTCTAAATAGAATACTGGTGTGCTTTGGTTAAGACTTTGCGTATACAGTAGGCATTCTTCGGTAGAAAGTAGTTTTTGGCGCTTTGACTGCCACAAACTTTGGACTTGTTGAGGTCCGTTATATCAGGGTTATTTCAAGGTGAGTTGCAGCAGATATCTACAAAGCAGTTCTCAGTGAAACTACCTGGATGGATAGATAGCAATCCGGGTATGTCGAAACATATCAAAATAACATTTTTGGGTGAACTGCCCCTTTATGAACTTGGGTGGTTTTGGACAGACACAGCCTCATATTAGAACACATTAATTTCTGTTAATTTGTTTATGCTGATATGTCATTGATCATCAGTGTTTCTTGTGGTTGTATTGCACTACTCAACATTTTCAGCACTAAAACTAACAGGTGTTAACTTGAAATATCAACTAATTATTTTTTCGGTAATGACTAAGTTCATTTTAAGTTATTCTGCCTAAATGGGCTGCTTTGTCTGTATTTATTTTCCATGTACATGCAAATGTTTTGCAAGTGCAATCAAGTCTTTCTTTACAATAAATAAAGTAAGAAATGTTTTGTAACATGCACTTAGAAGCTGTGTTTGTCTCAAATGTTTAAGTCACAAAATTGAAAAGGCCATGTTTTGTTTATTCACGGAGGTAGGACGCTGGGTTATTTTGACAAGATTGACAACCATTAGTTTATCATGCATGCCACAAGGTTTCTAACACTGTTGACATGAAACATTAATTCTCTTAATTGGTTGTATTCCGAATTGCCACTATTCTAATAGATAATAATAATTGTAAAATAGTGTAAAATGTAGCCTTGCCTACCAGTGGAGGTAGTGCAAAACGGCAATGAACTACAAACTCTGTTATAATAATAAGAATATTATTATTATTATTATTATTATTATTATTATTATTATTATTAATAATAATAATAATAATGTTTATTTGTATAGCACCTTTCATACATAGAATGCAGCCCAAAGTGCTTCACAACAATAAATAAAAATAAAATAATAATAAAATACAGAACAGAGCAATAAAAGAAAAATCAGTTGTCAGTATTATACAGTAAAAGTAATAATTTATATGCTATATTTCATGAAAAATTACATCAAACTATATTTTACAGTAACTGGCTGGCAACCCTGCTGCCAGCTCTTTACGGTTTTTTTGTTTTGTTTTTTACAGGAAAATGTTTAACAGTGTAGGCTGTAGGCTCCAAACACGTTTATGGTGGACTGAAATGAAGCGTCTTTATTCTTACCATATATATATTTTAAAAATTGCGTTATCTAGGATCTTTGCAGCCTGTTTTTTACAAAATATTTGTAAATCGTAGGCTACTTATAAATAGCCTACACGCACGATCTGCAGTTCTCTATAGGTAGGCAAGGTAGTCTAGACCTAGCTAGAGTTTAACGTCAGGGAGTTAGGCTACGAGCATAAATGTTTAATTAATTAGCAGTAGGCTAGCCGAGCTATTTTTCCAATTAATAAATAACAATAGGCAGTCTTATTTATAGTGGAGAAAACAAATAGACTTCATCAATGTAAAGCATTACGTTTATTGGTTGGGTAGCAACGTTGGAACAGCTGTGCAGATAAATGGTTGGGCCACCGTTGTAAATAGCAACGCAGTCAGACGTCGGGCCATCGTGGTTGGCACAACGTAACGCCGATGAGCAAAAACTACCGTTGGCCAACATTCCAAAACAACAGTTTGCCAACGTTGGGCCAAAGCAAATTGTTTACTGGGATCACGTTATATTCCGAGACAATTAGCTAACGTTAGTTGACGTAGCTAACGTTATTCATTCTCGCCTCTCATTTCTTTAGTTAGCTAACGTTACTCATTACAGTGCCATCACATAACGTTAGCTACGCACTATAACATTAATTACAGCATACTAGTTACACATTTTAATATGTCTATAGCTAAACACGTAACGTTAACCTATATATTCTGTTTGTCTGTTGATGTTCACCAAATTCAGGACAACATTAACGTTAACGTATCTCTTTCTCTTTTTCAGAAATTGTCTTGACCAATAACGTTAAGTTACCTGGTTCTGAGGTAAATTGACGGAAGCCACAGCTAATGTTAACCCAGCTTGCTAAGTTAGTTTTCTAAGGTTAAGATAGCTAATTCCGAATAAAGTTAACGGTACAGTGGCTGTAATGATAGCTAACGTTAACTAGTGAAATTAAATACGTTAGCTAACGTTTTATTCCAAGACAACTATTCTCGCCTCTCATTTATTTAAGGGTTAGTTAACGTATTTGGTCGTTAAGTAGTGTCAGTTGCTGTCTCATAGCTAAACGCTGCCTACAGCGATCTGTCAAAGCTTGTCGATATTAACTATTAGTTAATAGTTATGGTAACGTTACTTGTGGCAATTTTAGCTAACATAAAAAACGGCATCTCGCGAAAATCATGAACGCAACGTTATATAAAAAATAGTAAAGTTAAACATTTCCTTAACTTTTGTCCTTCTCCAACTTAACGTTAATGTTACACTAATGTATTTTTTATTATTATTGCTTGCTTGAACATCCTTTTGTAACGTTAATGACCATTTCCTGTGGCTACGAGTCTGTAAAACCAAAATGTATACCTAATGTAGGTTACATAATTATATACTTATATCTGTAATCGATAACTCATTAATTTATGTACGACAAAAAATTACTGATTAATGTAATGTCAGATAATGTAACGTTAAGTCGTGAAGGCTAACAGGCCTGCAGTTAACCGCGAACTGGAAAGGCTCGCGCAAGGGTAACTTAGTACATTTGTGGTAGATATCCGGGCAGACAGCCAGACTGCACGCATTGATTTTACCGGACTTCATTAGAGAGCGCAGACAAATGTTCCACATAAGAACTCGAGACGCAAAAGGCAATTTCGGTTCGGTGTTTCAACACCTATGAAGACCTTGTGCATTTCTTCTTAATGCACATGCGTAATATTTAACGCTGTTGCTATTGCCATAGCTCCTTTACATGTACTTCAGCTACTCCCCAACACTGACTGGCAGTGCATGCCAGACAACTAATTAAGCTCCGTTTTAATCTAAAATAACGTTATTTACTTTACAATTGTATTTCTCACCCATCCGCAATTAACGAGAACCTCATTTTTTTACCCGATCCGTTGGCTCACTTATTTTCAGTCAACCTGAGCATCACTAATACTAATAGACAGTGACGTCCATCAGTTACCAATGTCATAGGCAATGGCTAAAGTTAGCTCCGTTATCAAGCTACGCTAAGATAAGTCAGCTAACGTTAGCTACTTAGCTAGCAAAATAAGCTAACTAAAATGGAATCACAGCGATCTAAAAACCATAAAAGCTAATTTCTATTGCAATGCTATAACAGTTAACTCAGCTAGCTAAATTAGTGGGTAACTTATATCCTCTACGCCTGGGAATACCCGTGGGGTATGTCGACCCTCTATGTTAATATAAAAGTTTCCCTACTTTAACAATTAACCAAAAACGTATTCCTTACCTGAGGCCAATATCACCGATTCATCCTTTTGACTGGAGTGTTAACGTTAACTTAGCTCGTTTGTTAGTCAAAGATGAGTTAACTTACGATCAGCTCCTCGTCCAGGTAACGTTAACCAAACTTCAGCTAGCTATGTTAGATTGTCCTACAATTTCCCATCTTAATTTAGAATGCTGTTAATATTATTGAAACAAAAATAAATTCGCCCAATAACCATCTCTCCTAAACGTTAACAGACAAGAGAATTCGACATTTTATCAACTAATCTGAAGCAAATGCCGATGGCACCTTATTTTGCGAAAGCGTGCAACGGTTACTGGGTCACGTGGCCAACTGGCCATCCACAACACGCCCGCCAGCTAACCACGCTGCACTGCGCTGCACGTGTAGTGTGTTCATCTGGCTGCGTCGTGAAAAGCTACAATGGGCGACACCAAGCGTTTCGGAGGAGAACGGTTACCTGACCCTTCCTAATGTGCAGAGATCGCTGCCTGAGTGCAGCAGCAATTCAAATGAGGGAGAAAAAAAGACGCAATATAATCTCTCCCTCGAATCTATTATCTACGCCATCAATTAATATTCAAAAAGATTATTTAGCCTACAAAGCATCAGTATAGGCCTACTGCTGATTATGCATAATAGCTAGCCTATGTGTGCTGGCCAATGTATGCTGGCCAATGTGTCGGGAGACTCCTGACCGTTCCATGAAGTTTGAACAGGACTTGTTGCAGCTGAAACTTGTTGAAACTGTCCCCTCTCACACTATGTAATTTATTAAAACCAATAATACAAGTTGTATTACTGATCAGTTTAATCAGTGCATTCCTGCATTGATATTATTTAAAAAGTACATAAAATATAAAAAACAATGCAGTATAAAAGCTTAAATTTGAATTGACCATCTTTTTATATAATTGGATAAATACGGTATTCCAGCACCAAGAGATAAAAGCTACAACCAGTGCACAACAAATCTACAGATTTGTGGCAGGCTACACAACCTTTAATTGCGTAATAAACTTAGCATGCTAACCTTCCTATTGGAAATTGACGTTACACAAAATATCAGGAACATACAGAAACAACCAAAATGGTTAAAATACTGAATACTCCGGTACAGCTCAAACTACATCTTGAAATCAATACGCTTCCCTTTGCTAGCAGCAAGTTGCATTTACCGGGCGCAAGCGGACAGCTATTCCAATCGACAGAAATAAACTTACTTACAAATCCACAAAAATGCCTTTCATACAAAGTTATTTTTTTAACGTCATGAATGAATATTAAAAATGTCCAAGTGTCTTCCATTTCCAGTAGATAGCATTTCATGCATAATATAAACATGTTCGATACGAATAAGAATATCTATTGCTGCAATGTTGTTTAATTATCATTATAATTTTTTTCTTCTTATTTCACTTGTCACTTTATCTCTGCTGTTTTAAAAAGGGGAATATACAGTATATACACTACCGGTCAGAAGTTTTAGAACACCCCCATTTTTCCAGTTTTTATTGAAATGTACGCAGTTCAAGTCCAGGGAATAACCTGAAATACAAAGGTAAGTGGTAAACTGCCAGAAGTAAAAAATAAAATAAAATAAAAAAAGTTTAGGTTACAAAAGAACTGAAAAATAATGTCAATTTCAGAGTTATAAAAAAAATGCCTTTTTCAGGGAACAAGTAATGGGTTAACAACTTACAGCTGTTCTGCAGCAATGGAAGTAAATTAAACCTTGAAAGTTGATGCAAACAATTCCTACAGGTGTCCCAACTTTTGTTGATTACTTACAAACCCTCTGTCTGTATAAAAGCAGTGTTGGAACAGACTGTGTTATTACACCCTCTGAAGCATTATTTGGACAATATTGCACTGCAGGAAGTAGATTATTGCAATTAACAAAGGAGGACAGACCATTATAACCCTTAAAAGTTTAGGTCTTTCCTTTGGAGAAATAGCAAAGAAAGCCAAGGGGCCCTATCTTACACCCAGCACTAAGCGGCGCTAACCCAAACGCAAGTGTCTTTGCTATCTTACACCCGGCGCAGGGTTCATTATAGCGCCTAGTGCTCACGTTGTTTAAATACAAAGTATTCTTGCGCCCATTGCAAGTGAACTGGGCGTGTTGGTCTTAAGATGAGGTGTGGCCAGGATCATTTTTGGTGTATTGCTATCTTGAGCCAGCAGAAAGCGCTTGCACTAAAACCACCACAAACCTGGTCTAAAGTCATGTCGCAGTTTACATGTTATTTTAACGGCTCATATAAGTGCGTCTACATAGGTGTGTGCACAACGTGCGTACACCCTCCTGTCTGTTACACACAGGGGCGCGCACAAGCATGACTAAAAATATCAAGATTACAATGTGAAATAGTATTATTGTATAGGCTATATCAAAAAATGCATAATAATGAAAGGTTCCATAGGTCAAAGACCACATACCTGTCCCTCAGCGAAAGGGAATGCCGCATTAAATTGCTTTCAGCCCACTCCATCAACATCCAGGCGATGTGCGATGGTACGTGTAAGGTTACATGTATAGACTATTCACAATTATCCTGGATCAAGCTATGACTTAGCCTATATTTGCCAATAATTCCTGTAATCTTTTGGGGGGACAATCTTCTGTTACGGGACAATGGCTATCCATTAAAAACTTTGCTGATAACACCTATATCAAGCCTAATGCGCAAATTGTCATTTACACCTAATGCGTGAATTTTTATTCAATGGAAAACTCTTGGAAAACTCTAAATAGAATGGTTTTGACTGAAAAAAGTTAAAAACCTTGTCCAGTGTATTGTTTTTCAAATAGCCTAGGCTACAGTCCCCGGGATTCACTGTGCATAAGGTTGAAGTCATTATGATATGTTTTTCTTATGTCCCTTACACATACCTCCACCATCTGTATTAGATTCACTACAGAGCCAGAGAGCCCACCCATCCTCACCACCTTCCTAAGGACTGAAGTAAGTGAGGGCCCCATACAGCCTTGATGCAAAAAACACAACACAGACCTGCCTGGCACAGTGGCACACAATAAACATGATGTTATTCCTCTCTTTCAGAACTCAGCAGTACTTAACAAGTCCCACCTTCTTCATCCCTTTTAGGACAGGAAGTAAAGGCCCCATACACAAGTAATAACATTTTAAAATGTATAATTCATAAAAGCTAAGTAAAATTGTGTCCATTTCACTCTTTAACACAATAAATTACAATTTGAAAGCACTGCGCTATAAAAATGGCGCTGTCATTCAGAACATAATAATAATAATAATAGTAAGAAGAAGAAAGGTAATTTTATTCATATAGCACTTATCAAAACACGGTTACAAAGCGCTTTACATATTAAAAACAATGTAATACAATGAATGAAATGAAAAAGCAAACCATACATGACATGGCTACAAATGCTTTACCAAATAAAAGAACATAGAATGGAATAAAATAAATGCTGTTATACTTTATATCTGCACGGCTGAGATTATCTTCCACGTGCCACCGAACAAATCATCATTTACAATAGGCTATAGCAGCACAATCGAGTCTGATATTACTTTTGTACAACAGTTTTACTAGCGTTTGAAGTACCTATCAATTAATGATATTAAATAATGCAGGAACAGAATGCCCAATAACTTTTAATAACTCTGAAAAGGCTTAGGGCTCTATTTTCCGGCTGGCGAGCCAGCACATTGGCAAAGTGACATTTTTTATAAGCATCTCAACTAGCCACTCAAATTGTATATATATTTATTTATATTTTTCCCTCAGTTTTATAATTAGTCACAAGATTGTGCGGTTGGAGTGCCTACAGATCCCACCGTACCATAACAGTTCAATTACAAGATTAGATCCCAGCGAGACACATGGTCGAGATAAACTAGTGGCCCTAGTGTATATCAGCATTCATGAAAATGATCTTGGCCAATCACAATGTGCAGTCGGAACTAACTATAGATATTTCTAAACCCTATCATGTAAGCCACAACCTCACAACAATTTTAGCACAGAAGTTCCTGAGGGTGGCGCAATAACAAGCACTCAAACATTTTCAAGTAACTTTTCTAGTGTCAGGAATGCCTGTGTGTTTCCAGCTAGTTTTCTAGTTGTTTATTTGTGGCCTTCTTTCACTGATAGCCCATTGCATAAAGTTGATGACAACTTGTGTTTGCAATGTTGCAAATTACCTTTTTTTATTTCATAGCACGCTATGGATCACAGGGACTTCGAATTTTACTCTGCACCTTCAAACCTTAGGAGGAAAGCAGCAGCCAGCTTTAGGAAGAGCATTGCTACACTTGGCATTGAACAGACTGGCATTCACGACTGTGTTGATGTTCAGGGTGCAGATGCACATTTAGGGTGTGCAGAGGATGTTTCGCATCTGGTAAATATGGTGGATGCAGATGATGTACATGTGTTGGGTGCAGAGGTTTTTGACTGTGAGAGAGAAAATGTGGAACCTGAATCCTTGCAGTTTGTAGATGGAAGGGAATATGATGATGTTTTGAATTATCCAGACAGTGATGCAGATGGAGAAGGGCAGCCTGACTTAAGTAGGTCTTTGGCAGACTGGGCAGTAGAGTTTGGGATTACCCTAATCGCACTTTCTGCCCTTCTCCTTATTCTAAGGCCCTTGTGCCCCAGCCTACCCAAAGATGCTAGGACCCTTTTAAAAACCAAAAGGGACTACAAGGTGGCACAAATTGAAGGGGGGATGTTTTTCTACTTTGGTATACTTGGATCATTAAGCAACACCCTTTCTGGATTATGGCAAAATGTGAAAGATGGACACGTTTTTAAATTACAATTGAATTTTGATGGACTACCACTTTTCAAAAGCACCAACACACAATTTTGGCCAATTCTGGGATTACTGAAAGGTTTCAAGATAAAAAAACCAGTTGTAATTGGTATTTTCAGTGGACCTAGCAAGCCAAAATCGTTGGTTAGCTATCTGAAAGATCTTGTTGAGGAAATTAAAAGCTTACATTCAGGTTTTGTTTACAAAGGAAAAACATTCTTCCTCACCATCTGTTCAGTTATATGTGATGCCCCTGCCAGGGCTTTTATAAAAGGCATCAAGGGGCACTCTGGTTACTATGGATGCGATAAGTGCATACAGTCTGGCAGCTATATGAAAGGGACAGTTGTATTCCCAGAAGTAAATTCATTGAGAAGGACTGATGAAAATTTCAAGGCAGTCACTTATGAAGAACATCATCGAAACACATCCCCTCTCACAAATACTTACCTAGGCATGGTCTCCAAATTCCCCCTTGACTATATGCACCTTGCATGTTTAGGAGTCACAAGAAAATTGGTTCTGTTATGGTCAAATGGGCCGCTTGCAGTGAGACTGCAGGCTAAAGAATTGAAAAAAATCTCAGAGCAACTAAAAAATCTCAAGGGTAGCATACCATCCGAGTTTGCACGCAAACCAAGAGGGCTTGAAGAAAGCAACAGGTGGAAGGCAACAGAGTGGCGGCAATTCATGCTGTATACAGGGCCAGTGGTACTGCGAGATGTTCTGTGCTCAACACTATTCCATAATTTCATGCTATTCTCAACTGCAATCTTCATTTTATCAAGTCCTTTGTTGTGCCTTGAGCTAAACGATTTTGCAAAATCTTTGCTTGTGAACTTTGTGTCGCATTTTGGTGAGACATATGGTACGGAGTACTTGTCGTACAATGTACATGCACTCATACATCTCCCAGAAGATGTCATAGAACATGGGAATCTGGATGAAATATCAGGGTTTCCTTTCGAGAACTTTCTTGGACAGCTAAAAAAACTGGTGAGGCAACCACAAAATCCCATTGCGCAAATCATACGTCGCATATCAGAGATTGATTGCAGAACACCTGAGAATATCCGGCTACTTGTATCACAGGCTCTAAAGAAAGACCACACTTGTGGCCCAATACCAGTTGGTTTGACAAATATTACTGGTCAGTATAGGGAGATGACCATGGATGGTTTCTGCATAAAAACTTCGGACGGAGACAACGGTGTTCGAATTGAAAATGCAATCATGTTAGTGAGAAATATTCTCCTAATTGAGGGCACAGTGTACTTGGTGTATAACGAATTTCAATCAAAAACCAAGTACTTTGACTACCCTGTAGATTCCTCTCGTGTAGGGATATTTTTACTTTCCAACCTGAGCTCAACCTTGAGCTACACCAGTGTCACTGAGGATGTGTGCAAGTACGTCATGCTACCAGTTGGTAGTCAATATGTCGGAATCCCACTTCTTCACACATACGTTTGAGGTAAAGCACTTGGGTGTGCGTGTATATATTCACTTTGACCTCACTATGGGATGAGAGTTGTTTTTTTTCTCTGCATGCCTAATATTCTTGGTTAAATCTAGTTTGTATTCTTTGTGTTTATCATTAATTTTTTGGATTCCTATTTAATATTTTATTACATATTTACAGTTAATTATTAACTAATGAATGTTCTCTGAGTATATAATTATACATAATAGCAATTAAAATGAAATAAACTATAAAAAAAATTATATTAATACTATTTAATGATTTTTGGTCACTGCATGTTCATGAATAAAAATGTCTTGTTTAAAGCATAAAGCACAATACAGCAATGTGATTGGTGATCCTTTTACAATCCTACAATCCTGTTTTTTCACAGTTGTTTACTGACATATTTTATTTTTTACAATTGTTACCTAAACAGTTTCTTTATTGTGACTTCAGACTTCAAATGTGCTGATCTGTTTCAGAAATAGAAAATGTTAAGCATTTTTGGCATAAATAAAGAATAATCTACAGAAATGTCTATTTAATAAAAGAAATTTGATAAACAGTGCAGTTACAACACATGACCACAAGGTGTTAGGATAACAGCAAAAAATAACTAGATACCTATACACAGTCTGTGTATGAGAATATTAACTTTACATTCACCTGGAAATGTTTAATTACAAGCATATTTAGCTGAAATATTTAATTATGCACATAGGTGGTTTGGTACAATAGAATACCTTGTTGTTAGAATACTTCCAATAAAGTTCTGTGGCCATGTTCACAAAACATCTTAAGGCTAAAAGTAACTTGCTGATTTAGGAGAAACTCTTAAAAATAATGGGCATGTCAGTTGTAACTTTAGGACACTTACGTTTTTGGTATAAGAGTAATTCACAAAGCATTTTAGCTCTAAAACCAGCTCCAAAATCAGCGACAAGTTAGAGATAGTCAAGAAGTCACTAAAACCAAGTCACAAACAGTCATATAGCTGCTGCCGGCAATCTGCCTCGGTATCGAGTCAATGCTTTAGAAACATTTAATAACATCAAGCTTTTAAAAAGGGATCAATCAGGACGGTATTATGATTAGCTATAGTACAGCTAGTCAGGGATGCAGTCACTTCACCAACAAACAAAAACAACTTTTTTAACAAACTGTTTTTACCCAATGTAATCAAGTCAGTTGGGAGTATTCATTTTGTCAGACTTGCCTTGAGAAAATGAAATGTGTCAAAGCCATTCATAAAAATTACCTGCATAATACATGCGCTGCAATTCTATCTGTGACAAAATACTGAAATTAACAAACACTTTAATCTCACAATCCTCTCCTGTTGTTTTTGAAGAATGTATCATATAGTAGAATTCCTGCACACGAAGGAGGTCGCAGTTGTGCCAGCCTTGTGGGAAGACCATGGACGATGCCAATGGCCCCCATATAAGTCTACAGAAAGACTGCAAAGAGCAGTACAACAGCGTGAAAATCCCCAGGAGACGTGGACATCCTTTGACGTCCGAATACTTTACACAAGAGGTATTGTAACAGGGTTCTCAGATAATATTTTTTCCCTACAATCTATATATCGAGTTATATATTTAAGGTTTATTACCCGTGCAAGTATATTTGTTTTCTTTATCCATACATCTTGTCAACACTTAGGTATATATTTCAACAAAA
The DNA here is from genome assembly GCA_029718625.1 of Synaphobranchus kaupii. Taxonomy (NCBI): domain Eukaryota; kingdom Metazoa; phylum Chordata; class Actinopteri; order Anguilliformes; family Synaphobranchidae; genus Synaphobranchus; species Synaphobranchus kaupii. The sequence goes on from CM056398.1 coordinate 17,400,869, forward strand.
TTATAACTAGGAACTATTTGGTATAGCAAGTTAATGTTACACTCTCCTCAGTGAATTCATGTCTGGAAATCACCATGTAAAGCAAGATAGAACTAATCCAAAGCAAGGTTGTGCTGGTCTGTCTTTTTGTCACCTCCTGAGTTTTTGTTAAGTTATAGTATTATGTTGTCTGAATATCTGTCCTCCAATTAACACCATACTAGGAAATGTTTCTAGCTTCTGTTCATAGGTTCTAATGTCACACTTTATTGATTCTGTAGTCACAATTGTGGTGTACTGCAATAAGCTTCAAGCCTACGACCATCAAACCGATCATTTTTTGGAGCACAGAGAGGATGCAACTGGTGTAGTGGCACCTTTGACCAGCTTGGATATTTCATCATCACAATTCACCATAATCATCTGTTTGAACAAATCAAATTTGCTCTGTTTGTATTCTCTAACAGGGTTCAGGTCAATAACACATGGTGTGGTGAATTTTAACTTTGAATTCCAACTCCAATTTCAATATTGTTGTATTATATTGAAAAAAAGGACTCTTTATTATACTGTTAAAATATTGAAAAAAATGACTATTATACTGTTAAAAAAAGTTTCCCACAATTTTATTTTATTTTATTTTTTATAGAAATATACAAGGACGCAAGGTTGAAACTGGCACAGGCTGAGCAGCAGTCAGATCTACAGACAGAAGGAGAGGAGGACATCCCTGAATATAGAAAAAGAAAAAATAGGTAACACTAATCCTGATTTTAAGGCTAAGATAAGGCATGTCTATATGTCTTTTTAGTAGCAGGCATTTATCACACAAGGAAAGGGCCAGGGCTGGGTCTGACAATGTCTCTTTTTTCAACCTGGACCTTACTGAAATGTTGTTTCCCATCATTTATAATTGTGCATAGCACAACCTCACTGATAGCTTTATTATTGAAAAATGTATCTTTTAAACACAGTTTCTTGCTGGGGTTAAACAGGGCTCAATGTGATAAGTAGTTAGGCCTTCAAAAACCATTATAAATCTTCTTTTAGAAAACAGGAAACTCATCATGTAATACAGGGGGTGGACAAAATATCAGAAACACGAGTTTTCCAGAAAACATAAAACACCTGCCACGTTTGCTACGCAAAACCTCAACCTCTGTTCCTAACCTGATTATCTATGCTGTTTTGTGAATCTTGTGCCATATATTTTATATGATGACTTATTTTTCTTTATAATTATGCCAATTAATCATAATTGCCTGTTAGTCATATTTTTATGAAATGGCAATAAATCATAAATTACATGTCGCTGTTATATCAGTAATAAGTGAGTACACTTCAACAACTGTATAAGAAGAAAACCAAAACATTTTGGTCCACAACAGCTTTATCTCCTCTATGTAGTACAGTGGAATGTGATTAGTGAAAAACTTAAGTGAAAAGGAATAATTAACAATTGGGCCATATTTGTGACTCATGTTACGTGCAAGCATTGGATTCTTCTATTTTATTCTGCTGTTCAATTTGAGCAGAGGTGATCATTGTTATGAGAACTGATCGGAACCACTCGCAGACACCAAAAGTAATAGGAATAGGCTTTATTTGAGGTCAACAGAAAAGGGTCAATGTCCAGCAAAACAGAGCAATACAGGCAAGGCAGTTCCAGGCAGGGGTCAGAACCGGGGAATCCGTCAGAGCTGGGGGACAGGAGGGCGAAGGGCAGGAGTGTTCTCACTTATTACTGACACAAAAGCAGCATTTAATTGATAAATTTGTATTATTTGATAATAATATGATTAATGGCTAATTATGATTAATTATCAAGCTAATAAAACCCAACAATATCAAAAGACTCTTTATATCTAATTTTCAGGTACTCCTACAAGCAATACTATAACCTATCTGCATTTGAATGGATCTCTATGGAATTGCGGGGTGGGACTAGATTTAGCTATAAATTACGCTGGAACAGTATGAAACCCATGGTTGGCTAAATGGCTGTAAGTCATCAAGGGTGTGAGGCATCAAACGAGCCTCAAACCATCACTTTGCTGCCAGATATGCAGTAGATATGGATGGATAACTTGAAGGGTTTCTTCTCCTGACTTATTTTTCCGTGGAGTGGGCGGCAGTGTAGGGCGGCAGTGTAGGGCGGCAGTGTAGTATAATGGTTAAGGAACTGGACTTGTAACCGAAAGGTTGCAGGTTCGATTCCCAGGTAGGACACTGCCGTTGTACCCTTGAGCAAGGTACTTAACCTGAATTGCTTCAGTATATATCCAGCTGTATAAATGGATAAATGTAATAAGAAGTTGTGTAAGTCGCTCTGGATAAGAGCGTCTGCTAAATGCCTGTAAGGTAATGTAATGGAGTTCAATAGGAAAATTTGTCAGGAGAAACAACCCTTAAAGTGACCATCCATATCTACTGCATATCATCACTGAGTGATGGTTTGAGGCTTGTGATTACTTTATTCTACATTATGTAAAACTGTCCAATATTTTTTGATGCCTGAAAATGGGGGGGGACTATGTACAAAAGGTCCTATAATTTCTAAACGGTTCATCCGATATGGATGAAAATACCCTCAAATTAAGGCTGACAGTCTGCACTTCAACCTTGTATCCTTTGAAACTCAAAGTGCTAGAGCACAGAACCAAAATAACAAAAAATGTGTCACTGTCCAATGAATTATGGTGCTCACTGTAGGAAAGATAAATGGGAGCAAACATAGCAGCGGTTATATGTTTTATGAAAAACAGTTTCCCGTTTATGGTGTTTCCGATATTTTGTCCACCCCCTGTATGTGATAAGTGATTCTAAAGCTGACTACTTCATCCTTCACTAGAGGCAACAGGAAGCTGAGCTCCAGTGAGAGTGACGATGATGTAGGCCGACAGCCAACCCCCAGGAGCCTGCCGAAGGCACCACGAGTTACCCCAGCCCCACCGAGGAGCCTTCCCAAGGTTTCAAACATTTGCCCAGCCCCACCAAGGAGCCTGCCCGAGCTACCACATGTTTCCCCAGCCCCAGCGATGACCCTACCTGTTATTCAGCAAACACAGAACTCAGAGTTAGTTTGCACTCGTAAGTATAACAACTCTCAAAGAGTTCTTCAAACATGATAATACCAATAAAGTAAGCATGGTCAATATGTTATACAATTTTAAACAACTTTCTTCAAAAAGTTAGGAGCACCAGCAAAAATTTAGGAGCACCCACCAAAATGTAAGGAGCACCAACAATATTTTGTTGTATCGGGTTGTATACGGCAATCAGTGGGCGGGGTAACAATGTTGCTCCATTTAGTTACATTATTGGGGCGATAGACGAGATAAACTAACTACAATGTAGCACAGCATTGTTTCATTTCAGGCGGCACCCACTGCAATTATGTAGACTGCGAGGCTGCATAGAGTGGAAACGTGAGGCTTAGGTTCCGGAAGCAAAAACTCCATTCACTGTGTGCATTGCTGTGTCCGAATGGTCTGCATCCTGTGTAATAGCATAGGCCTACTGTATTCAATTCAATTCAATTCAATTTTATTTGTATAGCGCTTTTTACAGAGAACTGTCACAAAGACGCTGCACAGGGAGACAGAAGGAAAATTGAGCAAAAAACCAGGCCATAGCCCCCAACCAGCAAAATGAGGTAAAAAACTCCCCGGTAGGGGAGAAAAAAAACACTGAGCAGTGGCGAGAAAAAACTCCCCAGTGGGAAGAAATCTCGGAAGGAACCTGGCTAGAGAGGGGGTGCCCATCCTTCGCTGGCCGGCCCGGTTTAGACTAAAGGTGGACTGAATGGTAATAGTCAGTTCAATAATCAGTTCAATCATCAGTTCAAAGGGGGCGGGGTGATGCATCTGGGACTCCGGTTGCGTGAAGTCGGGAGGATAAACCAAACCAAAGGGGGGACGGGTCCGAAGCAGTCTGCAAACTCAGGGTGAGGGGCATAACTGGAGCAGTCTGCAAACTCAGGGTGAGAGGGGGACGGGCCGGAGTAATCTGCAGCTCAGGGTGAGAGAGGAAAAGAGAAGGTTAGCCCCCCCCCCCCCCCCCCCCCGACATCCTTAACTATAGGATTGACTAAAGAGGTACGTTTTTAGCCTACACTTAAAGACAGAAAGTGTGTCTGCAGCCCGTACATACATGGGAAGATTATTCCATAAAAAAGGGGCTCTGTAAGAGAAGGCTCTGCCACCCATTGTAATTTTAGATATAATAGGAATTTTCAAATAGCCAGCATTTTGAGAGCGAAGTAATCTAGGAGGACAGTAAGGAATGAGTAAGTCACTCAGATATTCAGGGGCCATGCCATTTAAAGCTTTAAACGCTAGAAGTAAAATCTTGTAGTCAATTCTGAATTTGACAGGCAGCCAATGAAGAGTTTTGAGCACCGGGCTGATGTGCTCCCATTTCTTGGTTCTAGTAAGAACCCTAGCGGCTGCATTCTGTACAAGTTGGAGGCGATTCAGGGCTGAGCCAGTGCAACCAGACAATAATGCATTGCAGTAGTCTAGTCGAGAGGTTACAAAGGCATGAACCATTTTTTCAGCATCCTCCAGGGACAACACCTTCCTTAATTTAGATATATTCCTCAGGTGGAAGAAGGCCATTCTTGTGATATTGTTAATATGGGGCTGAAAGGAGAGATCTGAATCAATAATTACACCAAGGTTTTTAACAACCTTGTTAGGGGAGACAGAGAAGCAATCTAAATTTAAGGGAAGCTGTAAGAATTTATCTCGAAGGGATTTGGGACCTAATACTAATATCTCAGTCTTATCTGAGTTCAATAAGAGGAAATTTTGGGTCATCCAGGCCTTTACATCTTTGAGACAGGTCTCTAGTTTAGACAACTGGTCAACTTCACCTGGCTTAACTGATATATAAAGTTGTGTGTCATCTGCGTAGCAGTGGTAGTTAACACCATGTCTGCTTATAATGTTCCCAAGAGGGAGCATGTAAAGAGAAAAGAGCAGAGGACCCAAGACCGATCCTTGTGGTACTCCAAAGTTCACCTTAGAAAATTCAGAGGACTGACTGTTTACCCTAACAAACTGGGATCTATCATAGAGATAAGATTTAAACCACATAAGAGCATGCCCGGTAATACCAACTAAATTTTCTAACCTGCAGAGGAGAATATTATGGTCTATAGTATCAAAGGCAGCGCTCAGGTCAAGTAAAACAAGAATAGAAATACAGCCACAGTCCAGAGAGAGGAACAAGTCATTCATTACTAGGGCAAGGGCGGTCTCGGTGCTATGGTGCTTCCTAAACCCAGATTGAAACCTCTCATACACATTATAAGTATATAGAAATGAAGAAAGCTGTTGCGCTACACATTTCTCAAGAATCTTTGATAAAAATGGGAGGTTTGAAATGGGTCTATAATTGGCCAGGACAGTGGGATCCAAATTTGGTTTCTTAAGTAGTGGCTTGATTTCTGCCAATTTAAAGGATGTAGGAACATGGCCCGATAGCAATGATGAGTTAATTAAATGAATAATTGGTTTGATGAGCATAGGCAATATCTCCTTCAATAACTTTGTGGGTATGGGGTCTAGAAGACAGGTGGATGATTTTGAAGAAGAAACTAACTGAATTAGCTCGCTCTCAAGTATTGGAGTAAAAGATTCAAGACGTTCAGTGTGTCTAGGAGGCAGTTCTATATCGTCAAAACCATGGTCACTAACTTGTGTGATCTTTTCCCTAATTTCAATAATTTTACCACTAAAGAAATTTGAGAAATCATTACTACTACATGAGACTGGAATTTGAGGGTTAGTTGTTGCATGATTATTAGTTAGTTCAGCAACTGTTCTGAATAGAAATCGGGGATTGGTCTTATTTTCTTGTATAAGCTTTGAAAAGTAAGAGGACCTAGCATTGGAGAGAGCATGCTTATAGGCACTAAGACTCTCTTTCCAGGCCAAGTGGAATACCTGCAGTTTAGTAGAACGCCATTTGCGTTCAAGCTGCCGAAACTTTTGTTTAAGAGCCCGCGTGTGGTCGGTGTACCAAGGGGCAAGCCTCTTCTCAATTACTTTTTTGCTTTTTAACGGAGCAACTACTTCAAGGGTTTTGCGTAGAGCAGTAGCTAATTCCTCTGCCAGATCATTGGTTGACAGGGAGCTGGATGAAGTGTCTAAATCAAGGTAATCAGGTAGCACATGCATAAAGTTTCCAGTAGTGGAGGTAGTGATAGTGCGACCTGTATACGTTCTGAGTTCAGATTCTACAGAATGGGCTAATTTTAACTGCAGAGTAATGAGGAAATGGTCAGACAAAATAGGATTATGCGAGTGAATTTTAACATTAACAATGTCAATACCAAGACTTAAGACCAGGTCTAAAGTATGACTATGACAATGCGTGGGGCCAAAAACATTTTGAATGAAACCAATTGATTCCAAAATGACCGTAAATGCTGAGGTAAAAGGATCATCTGTATTTTCAAAATGCAGGTTAAAATCACCCAATATTAACACTTTGTCATGACTTACAGCTAAATGAGAAAGAAAATCTGCAAATTCATGAATAAAGCCAGCATATGGGCCAGGAGGTCTATAGACAGTTACAAGTAAAATAGGCTGAGAGGAGGGGCGGTTTCTACCAACCACTGCTGGCTGAGTGTTCATAACTAACACTTCAAATGAATCAAATGCATACTCTAATTTTGGAATTGACTGAAAGACAGATTTATAAATAACAGCAACCCCACCCCCTCTTCGACAGAGACGGGGGTTTTGGCTATATATGAACCCAGGTGGAGAGGATTCATTTAGTGTAAAGTTTTCATCCACTTTCAGCCATGTTTCAGTTAAACATAGTATATCAAGAGAGCAGTCTGAGATTAATTCATTCACAAGAGCTGCCTTGGAATTAAGGGATCTTATATTTAATAAGCCAACTCTCATGGTAGTAGTATCACTTGAGCTAATAGGATTGTGTTTTGTTTTAATCTTAATCAGATTATTAAAACAAACTTCACGGTTTTTGCGAGATTTGACATGGTTTTGTATACGTGGGACAGACACAGTTTCAATTTCTAAAGGGTGAACCCTAGCTGATGGTTCTGGGGAACAAGCAGACAAGAAGTTCTGCTTCCTGGCCTTGGCTCTAATTAGTCAGGGACTTGAATTTCTAAGACTATAGGCCAGTTTTTTAGAGATAAGAGCTGAACCCTCCCACGTGGGGTGAACACCATCTCTTTTTAAAAGATTAGTCCCCCAAAAAGTGTGCCAATGATCTATATAGCCGATATTATTAGAGGGACACCACTCAGATAGCCAACGATTTAGTGACGTTAGTCTACTATAAGTTTCGTCACCACGCCTAGAAGGAATGGGGCCAGAGCAAATAACAGTGTTAGACAACCGTTTTGCTACTTCACATGCTGATTCAAAATTACTTTTCGTTATCTCCGATTGCTTCAACCGGACATCATTTGCGCCGACGTGAATAATAATGCTAGAAAATTTACGGTTAGTTTTTTCCAGCATTTTTAAATTTGCTTCTATGTCGGTCGCTCTAGCACCAGGAATGCACTGAACTACGGTCTTTGGACTCGCAATTTCTACGTTTCGTAGAATAGAATCACCGATTATCAAAGCTTTTTCAGCCGGTTTTACCGAAGGTGCATTGCTCAGGGGAGAGAACCTATTCGAAACCCGAATTGGTGGTTGGTGGAGTACCGGTGGTTTATGACTACGTTCGCGAACTGTAATCCACCTGCTGTTACCTTGCTGCAGAGGCATTTTCGAATTTCTAACATTAGTTGGGGACGGGCTAGCTGGAGCACCCGAAACCGAGAAGGATTCTATGAACTTTTCGGTTTCTCTAATTTCATGTAGGGTACGGATGCGAGATTCCAATTCGGCTATCTTCGCAGTCAACCTAGCATTTAATTTACACTTATCACAAGTAAAGTTCCCACTAGTGGCGGAGAAGGAGGAATAGGTAAACATGTCACATACCGGGCAAGAGATAGCCCAATATGGCGAGGAAGGAGAAACCGAGCGAGGAATGGGAGAGACTGAGGGATCAAACGAAGCCATAGCTTACCCTTGTATTAGAAGATATACAAAATTCGTCGGAAGCAGGATCAACACTATATTTTGTTTTGTTAACAAATAAACACTTATGCCCCGTTTATGCGGGCTCTAAGTGATACTTCCTAACGTTAGTTTGTAGCCTAATATATTTTGTTTTGTTTTTTGAGAGCTACTGTTTTTTTTTTCAGTAGCACAGCTCAGTCGCTCACCAAACAGGAGTCTTTGTAAACGAGGACTTCCACAGTAAACACTTATGCCCCGTTTATGCGGGCTCTAAGTGATACTTCCTAACGTTAGTTTGTAGCCTAATATATTTTGTTTTATTTTTTTGAGAACAATCTTACCTAGCCTAACACTGCTGGCCCGGTAAAAGCCTGCTCAGCAGCGAATTCGTCTTACCTAACGTTAGTTTGTAGCCTAATATATTTTGTTTTGTTTTGTTTTTTGAGAACAATCGCAATTTGCAGATTTGTCTGTAAGCGAGGACTTCCACAGACTTCCACAGTAAACACCTATGCCCCGTTTATGCGGGCTCTAAGTGATACTGCTGGCCCGGAAAAAGCCTGCTCAGCAGCGAATTCGTCTTACCTAACGTTAGTTTGTAGCCTAATATATTTTGTTTTTGTTTTTTGAGAACAATCGCAATTTGCAGATTTGCCAGTACAAAAACGATCACCACCAAACTTTTCTACAGCACAGTTCAGTAGCACAGCTCAGTCACTCACCAAACAGGAAAAAGTATACTGCTTAGGCTACTGTATACTGTTTAGTGACATGCAGTATGCAAAAAAAATATCCTCCATAGGCTACTATTATCAGCGAAAACTTGGAAGTATATTATTTGTGGATTTTAAGCACACTACATTTAGAGAACATTTCGTCTGCTTAACGTTCTCATCCAGTGTAGGCTAGGCCTACTCAACTATCATAACGTTACTCAATAGTAGCCTATAGAAGGGACACAGCCTAACCTTCATGCACACTCGTCTTTACCAACAGTTTTTTCCCCACGGCCACCAGCCTAATCAACATGGCTCGTGTCCCCCTTTGACCCCCCCCCCCCCCCCCCCCCGCAAAATGTTTGCACTGGACTGATTACAGCACTGTCCCAATTTGCACTGTGATTTGCACTTTGTATTACTGCACTTTATAAGTCCTGTCTTGCACTGTCCAGTCCTGTCCTTGCACCTGTCCAATGTTGTAATGTGGTTAAGCACTACTGACGTCGTTATGAATTCCTAGTATGTAAGTACAATGGCAATAAACAAATTTCTGATTCTGATTTCTGATTTCTGAATCACGTTGACTTGCGAGGCATTTCTGAGAATCGTAGCCTATGCTAAAATTAGGCTAATAAAGTGCCGGAAACTTTATTTATGTCTACAGCATTTAGATGCAGCTTTTCTGAATTTGGCTATGGTATAATTTAACAACAAACAATATGAGGAGTGAGCTTTGGTAGCTCAGCTACCACTTTACAATAATGCCTAATGGAAGTAACTTAATAGGCTATATAGCGTACCCTTTTCTTTTTATCATATTCCCCTATCAATTTGCACACTGTAGCTTAAGCTATATGATTGTATAATTGATTAGCTAACGTCAGAATTCATAATGTAGCCCTACAAGATACAAGCCTTACTTTGTCAATTAACCTAAACTAGGCCTACGAGTTTACAGAACAGTAACGCTGCCGCGGCTGCCGAGGAGCAGCAAGCAATCAGTAACGTGGATGTGTTCAGTCAGCAGCGCACATCTATCTCAAAACCACAAAAAAAACAAAGTAACACCCTGGTTAATGTCCTAAATAAGCGATCGCATATATGCCAGAATAAAAGCTAATAGCCCAAGAGAAGGAATCTGTAGTAGCCTAGTCTTTTAATAAGATCTCTACTAACAAGCATAGTCTAGCTTCGGGACAACAACGTCAACCTAGCCATAGCGCTAGACCAGTGGCGGCTGCTGACCAAAATTTTTGGTGAAGCAAACCCCAAACACACCCCCCCCCCCCCCATTGTAAAATACACACTGTAAAATAGTTCACTTTAAATTTACAGTAAATTTCTGGCTACTAATTGCATTACTTTCACAGTAATTTCCATATCGTATTATCAGTAAATCTTTATGAAATAACTGTGTGCTGCAATTTCAGTCAACCTGACCATGGAATTACTGTGATATGCTGCTGTAGAATTACAGTAATCACCTGTATTTTGACATATCAACTGTAATAGTGCAACTCAGTAGTCAGCAATTTACTGTAGATTTACACTTCTGTAAAGTTGACATTTTAACTGTCATTTCACCACACCTATAAAAACAGACAATATTTGAATTGGGTAAACTTAAATGAAAACAAAGACAATATACATTTAACATATTTATTCAGCAGTTTTTCAAGAGTAAATATGCAGAGTATCTCAAGTGCAATTGCATATTTTAAGTGCAAATACTGGGCAAAAACATTTCATAGGCAGTTTAAATGTTATTTAATTAAAATTTAAATATCAACTTAAGTGTACAATTTGTACTGCTTGTGAGTGACACAAGATAGCTGAGCTGGACTTGATGAGGGCTGAGCTGGACCTGAAGAAGGCTGCTTGTGAGTGGCACAGGAGGGCTGAGCTGGACTTGAGGAGGGCTGCTGGTGAGTGACACAGGAGGGCTGAGCTGGACCAGAGGAGGGCTGAGTTCGACTTGAGGAGGGCTGCTTGTGAGTGACACAAAAGGTGAGCTAGACCAGAGGAGGGCTGAGCTGGACTTGAGGAATGCTGCTTGTGAGGTGGCCACAGGAAGGCTGAGCTGGACTTGAGAAGGGGCTGCCTTGTGAGTGACACAGGAGGGCTGAGCTGGAATTGATGAGGCTGAGCTGGACCTGAGGGCGGCTGCTTGTGAGTGACACAGAAGGGCTGAGCTGGAACTTGAGGAGGGCTGCTGTGAGTGGCATAGGAGGGCTGAGCTGGAATTGATGAGGGCTGAGCTGGACCTGAGGAAGGCTGCTTGTGAGTGGCATAGGAGGGCTGAGCTGGACTTGAGGAGGGCTGCTTGTGAGTGACACAGGAGGGCTGAGCTAGACCTGAGGAGGGCTGCTGTGAGTGGCACAGGAGGGCTGAGCTGGACCTGAGGAGGGCTGCTTGTGAGTGACACAGGAGGGCTGAGCTGGACTTGAGGAGGGCTGCTTGTGAGTGACACAGGAGGGCTGAGCTAGACCTGAGGAGGGCTGCTTGTGAGTGACACAGGAGGGCTGAGCTGGAATTGATGAGGGCTGAGCTGGACCTGAGGGCGGCTGCTTGTGAGTGACACAGAAGGGCTGAGCTGGACTTGAGGAGGGCTGCTTGTGAGTGGCATAGGAGGGCTGAGCTGGAATTGATGAGGGGCTGAGCTGGACCTGAGGAAGGCTGCTTGTGAGTGGCATAGGAGGGCTGAGCTGGACTTGAGGAGGGCTGCTTGTGAGTGACACAGGAGGGCTGAGCTAGACCTGAGGAGGGCTGAGCTGGACCTGAGGAGGGCTGAGCTGGACCTGAGGAGGGCTGCTTGTGAGTGACACAGGAGGGCTGAGCTAGACCTGAGGAGGGCTGAGCTGGACTTGAGGAGGGCTGCTTGTGAGTGACACAGGAGGGCTGAGCTAGACCTGAGGAGGGCTGAGCTGGACCTGAGGAGGGCTGAGCTGGACTTGAGGAGGGCTGCTTGTGAGTGACACAGGAGGGCTGAGCTAGACCTGAGGAGGGCTGCTTGTGAGTGACACAGGAGGGCTGAGCTGGAATTGATGAGGGCTGAGCTGGACCTGAGGGCGGCTGCTTGTGAGTGACACAGAAGGGCTGAGCTGGACTTGAGGAGGGCTGAGCTGGACCTGAGGAGGGCTGCTTGTGAGTGACACAGGAGGGCTGAGCTAGACCTGAGGAGGGCTGCTTGTGAGTGACACAGGAGGGCTGAGCTAGACCTGAGGAGGGCTGAGCTGGACCTGAGGAGGGCTGAGCTGGACTTGAGGAGGGCTGCTTGTGAGTGACACAGGAGGGCTGAGCTAGACCTGAGGAGGGCTGCTTGTGAGTGACACAGGAGGGCTGAGCTGGAATTGATGAGGGCTGAGCTGGACCTGAGGGCGGCTGCTTGTGAGTGACACAGAAGGGCTGAGCTGGACTTGAGAAGGGCTGAGCTGGACCTGAGGAGGGCTGAGCTGGACCTGAGGAGGGCTGCTTGTGAGTGACACAGGAGGGCTGAGCTAGACCTGAGGAGGGCTGAGCTGGACTTGAGGAGGGCTGAGCTGGACCTGAGGAGGGCTGCTTGTGAGTGACACAGGAGGGCTGAGCTAGACCTGAGGAGGGCTGAGCTGGACTTGAGGAGGGCTGCTTGTGAGTGGCATAGGAGGGCTGAGCTGGAATTGATGAGGGCTGAGCTGGACCTGAGGAAGGCTGCTTGTGAGTGGCATAGGAGGGCTGAGCTGGACTTGAGGAGGGCTGCTTGTGAGTGACACAGGAGGGCTGAGCTAGACCTGAGGAGGGCTGCTTGTGAGTGACACAGGAGGGCTGAGCTAGACCTGAGGAGGGCTGCTTGTGAGTGACACAGGAGGGCTGAGCTAGACCTGAGGAGGGCTGAGCTGGACCTGAGGAGGGCTGAGCTGGACCTGAGGAGGGCTGCTTGTGAGTGACACAGGAGGGCTGAGCTAGACCTGAGGAGGGCTGAGCTGGACCTGAGGAGGGCTGAGCTGGACTTGAGGAGGGCTGCTTGTGAGTGACACAGGAGGGCTGAGCTAGACCTGAGGAGGGCTGAGCTGGACCTGAGGAGGGCTGAGCTGGACCTGAGGAGGGCTGCTTGTGAGTGACACAGGAGGGCTGAGCTAGACCTGAGGAGGGCTGAGCTGGACTTGAGGAGGGCTGCTTGTGAGTGACACAGGAGGGCTGAGCTAGACCTGAGGAGGGCTGAGCTGGACCTGAGGAGGGCTGAGCTGGACTTGAGGAGGGCTGCTTGTGAGTGACACAGGAGGGCTGAGCTAGACCTGAGGAGGGCTGCTTGTGAGTGACACAGGAGGGCTGAGCTGGAATTGATGAGGGCTGAGCTGGACCTGAGGGCGGCTGCTTGTGAGTGACACAGAAGGGCTGAGCTGGACTTGAGGAGGGCTGAGCTGGACCTGAGGAGGGCTGCTTGTGAGTGACACAGGAGGGCTGAGCTAGACCTGAGGAGGGCTGAGCTGGACTTGAGGAGGGCTGCTTGTGAGTGGCATAGGAGGGCTGAGCTGGAATTGATGAGGGCTGAGCTGGACCTGAGGAAGGCTGCTTGTGAGTGGCATAGGAGGGCTGAGCTGGACTTGAGGAGGGCTGCTTGTGAGTGACACAGGAGGGCTGAGCTAGACCTGAGGAGGGCTGCTTGTGAGTGACACAGGAGGGCTGAGCTAGACCTGAGGAGGGCTGCTTGTGAGTGACACAGGAGGGCTGAGCTAGACCTGAGGAGGGCTGAGCTGGACCTGAGGAGGGCTGAGCTGGACCTGAGGAGGGCTGCTTGTGAGTGACACAGGAGGGCTGAGCTAGACCTGAGGAGGGCTGAGCTGGACCTGAGGAGGGCTGCTTGTGAGTGACACAGGAGGGCTGAGCTAGACCTGAGGAGGGCTGAGCTGAACTTGAGGAGGCTGCTGTTAGTGAAACAGGCAGGCTGAGCTGGACTTCTGAGCTTGCTTCACAAGATAGGAAGGCTAAGCTGGCCTATCTAGGCTACACCGTTTTCCTTCCCTTTCCCTTTCATTTTCCAAATCTGACACTTCTCATCTCCTGATGACATCCTTTCTTACTGACTGCTTTCCTCACCTCCTGACGATCATGCTATTTTACTACAAAATGCAAAATACAAAAAATGATTAATATGGCTATAACTTGTTATGAAAACCTGCAAAATCTAATCCATATTTAAATTACATTTAAATCCTGTGTCCTCTACACTAAGAAAAACCAGTTACCAGTGACCTGGTACATATGTTATAGGAAAATAATGGTTTGGTTCAATTCTTATTAGATTTATTTTAGTTAACTTCACTTAGGCTATCACATTTCAACTAACTGTAGTTATACATTATTACTGCAATAAATGTTAAATAAATTAATTCTTAGTAATATATTTTAAAAATCAAATTTAAGATATAAGCAAAAATACTACATCTTCCTCTCACCTTGTAAATTAATTCTGCCCTCCTATTTTTCTTGGTGAAGTTGTCAATCACTCTGTCATACCAGCAAGGATTTTTTTCCAACGACTTGATTATTTTTCGCTCAATTGCAAGCACTGCCAAGTTCCTTAGTCGTTCTTGTCCCATGGTATTGCGTGTGTATGTTTTCAAGCGCTTCAGACATGAAAAGCTTCTCTCCACACCAGCTGAGGTAACTCCAATTGTCGCAGTTAAGCACATGAGTTGAAAAGCCTGTGGCATTGCCTTGTCCAGCTCAGTACTTTTAAAAAATGCAATGAGGTCACAGAGTTTTCCCTTGTTGGTATGAAGCCCACTGTCAGAGTAAAGAACTTGTAACTCTGCCTTCAGCCTGTCTGAATCAAAGAAATGCCCGTAGCCTTTCAACAGACAATAAAATGCCTCAAAGGGGAAGTTTATCGCCATGTCCTCAAACTTTGCTGGATTGAGCAGCTCAAGGAAGCGCATGTTTTCCATGTTAGCAAAACGCTGAGTGATCTGCTCAATTAAGTTGTTCAAGACAGCCATGTACACATCCATGTAGTGCTGCTTGGGATCCTGAGCCTGTGAGCCTGTTCCTAGGCGTCGTCTTTTCCTGGGATGATGTTCCGGGTCCTCTGTCATGCCAACAGCCTTTTCATAGATTATATGAAATGATGCATCAGACTTCTTCTCCATTGCAAAGGACAGAAGAGAGTCAATCCTTGCTTTGCAAAAGACAACATCTGTGGCCTTCTGTTGCACAATATCAAAAACCACATCTGTCTCAGACAAAATCTGCTCATAGGTCAGCAACATAAAAACAAAATTAAAATCCTCCAATGTTCTGATGAACCCATTTGCAGCATTGATTGTGTCGTCCTCTCTCACCATCTCAGATTCAAGCATCCTCTCAAAGGTCCTAAGCAGCTTCTCGTGGTTATTTGCTACTGTGCTGACAATCCGCGATGAAAAGTTCCAGCGTGTTGGAGCATTTCTTGGCAGCCTAGAGCAACCACTTTCCTCCAAAAAAAGCATCCGCTTCGTTGACTTCGTGAAAAATGCGGAAAATCCCGACAAAGTAGCAAAAAAAATCTTGGCCTGGGGTATGCATTTTGCTCCTTGACTCAGCACCAGATTGAGCCGGTGAGCATAGCAATGAACAAACTCTGCGTGCGGTGCGACTGCTTTTACTTTCGCCTGAAGCCCATTTAATGAGGATGCCATGACAGCTGCGCCATCGTACGTTTGTCCAACCAGTTTCTGCTTGTAGTCATAACCAGCCATCTCTAAATCCACAAACTTAAAAACCGACTCTGCATCCCTGCCTGATGACACGTCGAAGAACCCAATGAAACGCTCTTGAATTATTCCCGCAGCATCGACATAACGCAGAATTATGGACAACTGAGCTTTGCAAGAGATGTCGGTCGTCTCATCTATTTGCCACGCAAAAAAAGGAGCAGCGGTTACTTCGCTCTTGATCTCCTGCTGCATCGTAGCTGCAATAGCTTCGATCAGATCATTTTGAATCGTCTTAGACATGCCAGAGAACACAGTGGACGATTTCAAGTGTGCAGCCAGAACGTCATCATAGCGAGAAAGCATTTCAGTCAACTCCCTGTAGTTTCCTCTGTTATCAGAATGTTCACTCTCGTCATGCCCCCTAAATGCCAGCTCCTGACGACCCAAGAATGCAATTGCATCAACCAACCTCCTGAGAATGTCACGATTTTTCCGCACCATTTCATTGTGCTTTGCTAATTGGATACGTGCACCTTCATCAATTAAATGCTCGATTCTCACATTTCCCAAAAGACTTAACTGCACGGTTGCACTGACATGCTCCTTCGATTTCCCATGAATCTTAACAGACCTGTCGAAATTACGTAAATCCTCAAAGCCATCTCTCGCAAACTTTGAACATACATCTCCTGCAGCAGCGCACTTGAACAAGACACATGGCCAGCAATACAGGCGGTTCGTTAGCAAGCTACCAGTTAGCCACTCCACCTTGTCATACCGTGGTACTTTAAAACTCCGACTCACCGAGCCCACTCGCTGGACCAAATTGATTGGAGGCTTCGGTCTTCCCTCGGCCTTCACTCGCAGTTTTTCTTCGTAATTAAACGACTGAAAAGAATCCCGCAGAATCCGATCCAGGATGTTTGACGTTACATTCGCATTCGCAGGAGATTCCATTTTCTTCCAACTGGAGCCAAATTAAATTGAAAAAGCTACCTTTTCAAAAAGTGAGCTAGTTTTGGCTAACGTGAGCTAGCTAAATCACGTTAGCAATTAGCTAGCTAGCTAGCTAGCTGAGGTAAAAAAAAATTTAAATCGCTTAATGACAAAAAGGATAACGCTACAACACCGATACAATTTTTTTACTATTTACAATATATACAAATCACCGCCGACAACGCCACAACCATAAAAATTGAATAAATTGAATAAATCTCTCTCTCTCTCTCTCTCCAATACAGTAACACACTAACGTCTCTACTACCAACAGGGAAAATTGGCGGGTAGGATGATTATATCTTGCTGGACAAATGAACTCCTGTTCTGTATGGTTAGACATTATGTCAATCATCAGGACGAGAACGCGCACAAGAACACGCATGATTGAAATACATTAGCGAGGCAGTGCTTCACGGGTGGGCTCAAAAAATGCGCAATTATCCAATCATATTTTATAAAGTCCCCCAATGATTTCCAATGGTCTAGTAAGCATTGCTTCACTGAAGTTCCTTTTAAAAGTCTAGGGGTGGCGCTGTTTTTCACGATACAAGGCACATTTTTGAATCGAGGCACTTTTTTTTTTAGCTTCACAAGGGAAATGGTAGTTGTGATGATAATTCAATATTAAATAAAGATGTGTTGTGTGTGCTATGCATGTTCTTTTATTTATTTATTTTTTATTTTTTTTGGGTGAAGCACTGCTTCACCTGTTGTCTTAGAGAAACCTCCTCTGCGCTAGACTGAGAATACTAAAAGGTTAGCCTATTAATCCACTTCCTTCATGAACTGTTTTAAAGGAGAATATGTAGCACAGGCTTATTCACTCCTCGTATTGCTTGCAAACTTGTTTGTTGTTAAATTCTGCCATAGCTACATTCAGGAAAGCTACATCTAAATGATGTAGACCTAAGTAAAGTGCATGGTAATTGATTCCTGTACGTTATTAGGCTTTATGTGATAATTTGAACATAGGGTATAGGATTCGCACAAATGCCTCGAAAAATCAACATGATGTCCCGCATATTCCGGTAAAAGACTGCGTGCAGATGTTGTATAGCCTAACCCACGTGTACATGTGCGCGGATGCCTCCTCTGTTTTCTTCACAATTTGCACACGGTTTTGTATATATAGTATAATATGAATGAAAAAAAATGTTTTGGCCCCACACTTTTGAAATGATTCCGGCGCCACTGCATCTGTTACGTTTTTAGTAACGTTACTAAAAAATTCCGTAATCGTTCGCTTCATATTGTTAGCTTTCGATAACGCTAGCTAACCTTACCAATTTAGCTAGTTAGGTAACGTTAATAAATTGATAATAAACTTGTCTTCAGGTAACATTAGTTAACGCGTTAGCTCTCTGTGTCACGTGACAGTGGAGTGCCGTGAAAGGGAGTGATTGAAGGTTTCTTAACCAATCTAAAATCAGCATTAAAGGTAAGAACGTCAAGCTCACGTTTGATTGGTTAGAATGGTCACTGTCAGCTCACAAGGCACATACTGAGTGTACTAACTAGCAAATGTACAGAGAAAGGGACGTTCGACTGGGGGGAAAAAAAGAAAAAAAAAGGTCGCACCAGAACAATTATTTGCACTCGCACAAATGCTCCCAATTATATTTCGAGGTCGCACAGATTAAATTTCGGGAGCATATGCGACCAAACGGTCGCAATTTCAAGCCCTGTTTGGGGTCATTATGAAACTGTGGCGGGCCAGCACAGTTGAGTAATCAATTGGAAACATTGGAGATTTTTCGGCACCCCAACCCCACCACTATCCTTGCATTACGACAGGGGTGCCCAATATTAGCTACTTTATTTGTTCAAATATGGAAGTTTTCCACAATAGAAATGGATCATCTAATATTTTATTAGTGACTTTACTGCTTGCCCTGCAATCTGAGAGCAAAGTGGATTTTGTTAACTAGTTCAATTAAGGAGGTGATTACAATCGGGTGGTTAAATACCTGGTTGGAAGTAAAACGTTCAGACTACATTTATTTCAGAATAGTCACATACAGTATATGCATAATACGCATAAAATAAGTTGCCGAATGAATTTAACTCGATCCACTTTGCCCCTAGTGATGAGACGTATCCGTCTCAATTACTGTATTCCTGTTTGTCTGAAATGATAAACTACAGCTTTAAGAAAACCCCGTAAATGTTGACGCAGAATTGTTTAAAAGGGTAGACGCTTGCGAAAAGCTCAGCTTCTCCAATTACACTACAGGGCATTAAATAGCCAAAAACACTTAGGCCTACTACAACCCTCCTCTGGTCACAACACAAAACTGTAAAATGCACCATTTATACACGCAAGAAAATCATGTTCAGATATAGAAAAAATAGCTAGCCTACTATTTTTTTAAAACGTTGTAGCCTACAAATGACATTAAGCATTCGCCGTTTTCCCTTACTTATAGTATATACTATAGTATATAGCCTAGTATGCTACTATTTACTGTAACGCTACCAGTACCTGATGCACTTTCGGTTTAGAAGACACCAAATTTTTTTCTCCAAAATCTCTCGTAGAAATTTGTTATGGAAAGCAAGTACTTACCAGTATATTCAGCTACAGTTGTTTTCTGATTAACCCTGAAGAGTTACATTTCGCCAAAGTCCCGTACAGGCAACAACTTCGCGGTTCGCACAATGCAAATGTCGCAAGCACTCTGCCCGAACTGACTTCTCGACTCGACTTGTCAGACTTGAACCAAGACAAGTATGCTACTTACTGTACTGTGCAGCATACTGCCACCTGTTGCATTGGAGTGGGTATAGCAGGGCTTTACTGACAACGCGCTTCTCAAGAAGCATCCTGAGCAGGCCGATTTTAATTATTCAACATTCAATTGTATATATAAAAACAAAATACAGGAGATTCAAGGGGAAAATACCAAACAGGAGGACAGCGGGAGAGGGGGTTCAAATACGGGAGAAACCCGGGAAATATGGTAGGGTTGACAGGTATGCAGTTGCCAGCCTTTCCTGTGTTGCACAGCCACATATCCAGCCCTTTTTCGTGTACCACTCGATCGAAAACTGCGCATAATCGTCTGGCCCTTTCTTTGGTGAAGAAGCGCAGGTATTGGTCTCCCATCACTTATAACCTGTTGCTTCTCTTGAAATGAAAGCCTCGCAAAGTTTCTGAGACGCAAAATGCTAGCCACCTTGTTCATCACTCACCAGTGAGCGGCGCTTTCTAACCTACAGTGCATCCGGAAAGTAGCCTATTCACAGCGCTTCACTTTTTCCACATTTTGTTCTGTTACAGCCTTATTCCAAAATTGATTAAATTCATTTTTTCCCTCAAAATTCTACACACAACACCCCATAATGACAATGTGAAAAAAGTTTTTTTGAGATTTTTGCAAATTTATTAAAAATAAAAAACTAAAATTTCTCATTTACATAGGTATTCATACCCTTTGCTTTAACGTATTTTTAAAGTATCATATTTCATATTTGGTCGCATATCCTTTACATGCTGTTACTTCCTGAAGTCTGTGACCATCAACATCAAAAAACTGTCGATATCTTATTTTCAGGTACTGTTACAAGCGATACTATAACCTCTCTGCATTTGAATTGATCTGTATAGGAATTGGGGGGTGTTTAAGGGTTGTTTCTCCTGACTTTTTCCCCATAGAGTTCTATAGGAAAATGAGTCAGGAGAAATAACCTTTAAAGTGATCCATCCACATCTACTCCATATCATTACATTACATTATAGGCATTTAGCAGACGCTCTTATCCAGAGCGACTTACACAACTTCTTATTACATTCATCCATTTATACAGCTGGATATATACTGAAGCAATTCAGGTTAAGTACCTTGCTCAAGGGTACAACGGCAGTGTCCTACCTGGGAATCGAACCTGCAACCTTTCGGTTACAAGTCCAGTTCCTTAACCATTATACTACACTGCCGCCTATCTGGCCGCAGAGTGATGGTTTGGGGCTCGTTTGATACCTTAGACCCTTGATGACTTACAGCCATTTAGCCAGCCATGTGTTCCATACTGTACCAGTGTAATTTACAGCTGAATCTAGTCTCACCCCCCAATTTCCATAGAGATCCATTCAAATGGATAGCCCAGAGTGCACCTGTCTCCCCCTGAATACATAATTAAAGATTTTATGCAAAGCACACTGAAACTCCCTCCTGCAATGGTTAATCAAATAACCGAAGACAGACATGGCAGTAGGTGGGACCAGTTGAGGGGTCTGTGGCACTTTGGGGCTAATTTGTAGAAGGCAGTCGAGAAAACAAGAGGCTGATGAGGAAAACTGGAACAGGGGGTGCCAGAGATAAATGGTGTGTCACGTGGTGACACAGAATCATAGAGGACAACTGGTAGAAGGACTGGGTTGGCCTCCATGATAAGGAGCCACCACGACTGAGTGCTCAGGGAAGAGGTCATTCTGATAAAGATGGCTGGGACCTCATTTAAAAGATGTTTGTACGCACGGATTTGATTGGAAATTCATAAAATGATTGCAGCTCTTGCTGTGAACATTATCAGGTGTGCAAAGCATTATGAAAAATAACACAGCCTAATAATAATAATAATAATTATAATCAATACGTATGTTTAAAAGCTTAAAATCAATGTGCAGTTTAAACAAACATCATGTACTAATAGTTGATATATAGAAGGCAGGAGGCTTGTATTGACGGCTGTCAGTGACAACTCCATTGAATTAAAATCATTCTAACAAATATTAGGCTATGCAATACGGAAACTGTAACATTTCTGTAAACTATTAAAATCAAAAGAAAAATATGTAAAATGGTATAGGCTACATCAATTTTATATCACGTCACGTAAGGAGAAAAACCCCGACCATAAGAATATTTGAGGATGTTCACTGGGTGGAGATCACAAGCTCGTTCACGTGCACACGATTTTAGGATGATTTCTGATTTATAAATGGGTCATGTGTAGGAACATTTACTTGTGCGTATGGACATTTTATAAATCGTTCATAGGAACATTTTAGGAAGAGAATTCCAAGAATTCCAAGATGAATTTATAAATGAGGCCCCTTAGGCCTGAGACAGCGTCTTCAGAATATTTGTGTAGGGCGGCAGTGTAGTATAATGGTTAAGGAACAGGACTTGTAACCGAAAGGTTGCAGGTTCAATTCCCAGCCGGACACTGCCGTTGTACCCTTGAGCAAGGTACTTAACCTGAATTGCTTCAGTATATATCCAGCTGTATGAATGGATAAATGTAATAAGAAGTTGTGTAAGCCGCTCTGGATAAGAGCGTCTGCTAAATGCCTATAATGTAATGTAATGTAATTTGTTGTTGAAAGCATTAGTGGTGGGCATTACGGTTCTTTTTAGGGACCCTGATCCTTTGACTGCATTCATGAAAGGATTCGTCCACCAACTCGTTCACTCCTCAGACTCGTTCTCGTTCCGACTCGCTCTCGTTCACTGCTTTCAGTCCGACTCTCGTTTTCATTCACAGACTCTCATTCGTGACTGAAGAGAGAACCCAACTCGGGTTACTGTCACCTATAGGGCCTACTGTCCTTTGTAGGTGAATTCCTACAGTAGCCTAGCATACACTGTTATAATGATCTTTTTGAAAACATTTAGCCTACATTTAACCCTTTCATGCATGAATTATTACAAAACAGAGCAATATTTTTATCACATCAAACGCCGCATGTGTTTCACCCGCTTAGGTCACAGAAATGTTCCCCAAATGGCCCCTTGAAAACATAGACCACACATGCAGATTACAACTCTTAATACATGATGTCCACTTCAGTGGACAGAAGGTTTTTCGTATAAAATACAAGAACTACGGTAATTTTGTGTTACAAATATAACTAATTCTGCTCCCTTGCATCTTCCCTTATAAGAATATATTTTTTTAACATGCTCTGTTCTCTAGGAATAGAAGGTTTTCACAGCTTCACCAGAGGGAGTTTGTTTGTTTCCACCTCAACCTGCCATTTTGACCTTCACTGCATCAAAACTAGAAAATACTATAAAATGTAACGGGATGGAGCATATATCAAATTTAGGCAAAGGTGCAAGGAATCTGCTCTGACATTTTTTGGAGATCACAAATGTTTTTGACTATATTAAAAAAAACATTTTTTAAAAATTGAAAAGCCTGTCCACTGTAGTGGACTCCATGCATGAAAGGGTTAAAAAATAAATATATCTATTTTCGTGCACTTTAGTCTAGTAGGATTTACTGTAGTTCGCAAATAGGTGGGGAGTTACTAAATCGTTTGGAAACGATAAGAGGTTCAATTAGGCTTTAACAATATAATATAAAGGCAATTTTATTTTATTAAAACGAGCACAATATTTATCAATGTGGGGCAATTTCTTATAAATGTGTAGCTTCTAGATATTTTAGATAGGCTTTATCAATGTATTGGATCAAGCAGATTGTAATTCAGACAAAATTGTGATCTTTTCTACACGTTTGGATTTTACACTCTTTATTGTAGTCAGTAGGCTACCTGTCATCATTTTATGACCCATAACAATAAAATCTAAATCAAATCTTGAGCAGCTCTGGGTTCAGCTCACAGCAGTAAAAATAGAATCAGGACTCCCACTACCTTCTCTCCTCCCTTTCTTCACTATGTTGTTCACATCTCCGGTTGAACCATCTTAAAAGTTCCAATAACCATTCAGCTTGGAAGCTATAAGATTTCAAATACTTCAAAGCATCCGTAAATAGTAAATAAAAAGAAATTCACTCTCATACACTCTCCGTCTGTACAAGGATATAGATCTTGGGACGTAATAATATCAACAACAAGGCTAATATCAACAACAATGATAATATTTAATGGGAAACCTGGATCAAATTGCCTATAAATAAAACCTAATAAAGCCTTTCATGGTTAATTTCTCAGATCACAAGGAACATCCCCAAATTAAGAATAATAAACAAATAGCCTACTGGACAACCTTTCTCATAGGCTACATATACGCTATATGTGTCATATAGTCTAGGCTATATTTATTATGTGAGATGTGTTGCGTCTGTCCCCTCCCCTGCATCGTTGCCGTGGATCCTACATTGTTCAGCAAGCTAGCTACACAAATGTTAAAACAATGTTTACCACTCAAATTATCAACAAGTGATAAGTTGATGATAAGTTTGGTGATAAATTTATAGAGCCTGTGGCACAATCAAACAACCAGAAAACAATGTTACATAGATGGCCGCATGGGCAAAAATGCCCACATGCAACGTGTGTATGTCCCAAAGAAGGGACAGCATGGAATTAGCTGGTTTCCATCAATCAACTACATCATGGGTAAGTCGTAATTGAGACATTATGTCCAAAATTCTGAACTATCCCTTTAATAAATAATGATTCTTTACTAGGCAACACAATCACGTGTGGCAACCTTGTCATTTCGCAACAACTTTACTGATCAAACGTCGCAAAAAAAAAGACCAACATTATCAATTTCTTTGTGACCGCTGTGGTGTTCCTAGTGTTATATTTTAACAACTTTATAGGCTACTGTAGCTACCTTGCAAAAGGCACATTTGTAAAATTATGTTAGCTAGATAATCTACTGACATACACACCATTAGTAGGTCTATCATGTAGGCTACAATAACCCATTAAAAACAAGTACGGTAATCCGTTTAAAAATATGACTAAAACTTAAATTTATTTGTAGTTCATGGTAAAAAGGGAAATGACAGAATCCAGGCATATGTGCTTCTTTTTGCCAGAATGCATGTGTGTTTGCATATACGTATATATATGCATCTCTCTTTCTAGATTTAATTCTTTTATGGTTCATAAATTTATATGCATTGTTATTATCAGTTACTCATAACACAGTACAAAAATAAATGATATTTCAACAAAAAACGTTTTCAACGTATAAGAATGCCAAGTTACTCACACATACAAAGCACTGTCTATAATAAAACTAGCAAAATCTAGGCCTGCCATTAAAATTATTGATATCAAAATTAGGCCAAGCTACAATAAACAATATTGGCTATCTTACATTGCACAAATTAAACTAGCTCTATTCCAAAGCAATGCTACCCTATGTTTCCTAAATTATTTCATGCAACTTGGCCCTGTGCTTTTTCATCTTACCATCTGAAAGATGGTAATTCAAACTTTGTGCGTCACATCAAAGTGTCAACTAACAAAAAATGCTTCATGGAAAAAGACATCATTTAAATGAATGTTGTAAGTAGCTGAGGAAAAAGTACACTCCAGAGAGGATGTTTATACTTGGTTGTCAAGTACATTGCAGATAGATACAGGCTACCCCATGGAGATATTTTTCTGGCAGCATACAACATTCACATTTACAAACAGACATTTATACCAAGAAACATTCATCTACACTAGAGATGAATAAATAAATACTGTGTGTATGTGCATGTTTGTGGGTCAGATAAAGTTATGAAGAATGGAGTGGTACTTTTCTTTTGTCAGGGTGTAGCTTTGCAATTGTGTAAAATTTTAACAATAATAATATAATGAATTTTACTCATGTGATGTGTAATGATGTGGTTTTCATACACCCAAAGCACTGGATGCAGACAATTGTTAAAGATATAGTGTAGTCATTTGTAAAAGTGTAACAGCTGAATTGTTATTTACACTATAAATCATTGGCATTTGACACTTTAACGTGACACATAAAGTTTGAATGACCACATTCACTTCAGATGGTAAGATGAAGAAACACAGGGCCAAGTTTCATTAAATTATTTATGAAATACTGGGTAGCATTGCTTTGGAATATAGCTTGTTTAATTTGTGTGAGCTAAGATAGCTAATATTGTTTGTTGTAACGTGGCCTCATTTTGATATCAATAGGCCTACTTTTATTGACAGGCCTCGGTTCTGCTAGTTTTGTGATAGACAGTGCTTTGTATGTGTAAGTTGGCAATTTTGTACGTTGATAATGTTTTCTGTTGAGTTTTATGTTTTAGGCTACTTCCAGCTCCACACAACTATAAGCACTAATCAATCTTTAGTCTCCCTGTCAACCCATGTAGCTATTATTATGAAATTACATAAAAAATTTGATTAAATTTAACTATATAATTGAAATGCATGTGTCCAAGTGTTAGTTTTAGACTTGTACAGAAGTGTGTCAACTTTTTAAATCACATTCAGAACACTAGACATTAACACAATATACAAAGTCAAATTATTTAAGCATTCAAATAACCATTGGACAGTGGTTTGTCCATTAAAACCATGAAAGTGAATGCTTTCCCATTGATGAAATTGGCTGAAACAAACAGCTAGAAATTGTATATCGGCATGCACTTTCATTAGAAATAATGCAATATTACGACACTTGACAAAAAAAGACACGTCGTAAGTGCAGCTATTACCAGACGATAATCAGACAATAACTTTAAAGAAAGGGTATACAGCAGCCAACGTCATTCCACGCAGTCATGGTGGCGTTGCGGTACTGCTAGTGTTAGTATAAAACTAATAGCCTATAGCCTATCAAAGTGAGAATCTCGGCAAGCTCTTCAATAAAAAAAAATAATGATGCCAATAAATCACAGCAAGTACTCCACAATGTGTGTTGGCTACCCTTGAGCCTGTCACAAGCGATGTCATGACAAGTTAATTTTTTTATTACTTTTTAACAAGCACTGTTGGCTTTAAGTTGTATTACACTGCCTGGCCAAAAAAAAGGTCGCCGTTGCACCCGTCATGCATAGTGCCCACTGCACAAGCCTCTGGATGCTCTGTTATGATCTGGGGTTGCTTCAATTGGTCAGGTCTAGGCTCAGCAACATTATGCAGCAATAAAAAGTAGTCACGAGTACCTGAATGTACTGAATGACCAGGTTATCCCATTACAGTTTTTCTCAATCGCTTGGACGCATTTCTTGAAACTCTAACCTCATTCCCAAAACTCTAAGTGCAAAGCCCAAAACAGTAAAATCATTTTTCATAACACTATACCACCCGTTCAAAAGAAACTATAACAATCAAAATGATAACCACATGCGTCAAAAGACACTAAGTCAGTCAATCGCTACAACAATGCCACCAAATGTATAGCACCTTCTGATCATTGCGTAAACCCTGACACTCAAAATGCAAAGTATTTGCATCAAAACTGGACAGATATTGTGTACATAGTGCTGCTGTCAATGTAAAACAATTCCTGGACACACAAATTACGAGAAAAAACATGTTTATTATGTATCTTTTTCATCTATAGTATGGTTGTTTTACTTTTTTATTTTGTATTTTTTGTTTTTCACTGCTGCACAACCAATCGCCCCTCTGGGGACACTGCTTCTTGCTCTATTTTTTTTTGCACTGGAACCCTTAGCATTTATATATGTTTGTGAGCATTGTGTTCACAATTTGCACCTGTGGGATGGAATTGACAGCATGTGTTCTCCCGTTACTCTTCAAATGTGTGAAGGGAAGTTACTCACTCAAATCACCCAACATGTTGGCCTTATCTTTTGTACAAACACAATGCTCATTATACATAGTATTTTGCATGCAATGATTTACCCAATGAACAACTGTGTCATTGCGAATGGGAAATGTACATAGCAAATTGAGAAAAAAACAATCTGTTTTGACTGGAATGTCGAAGTGGAATGAGGATTGCATCTACACTATGACAACTGCGTTTAGTGTTTGGCATTCTGTGTGAACACAATGAGAAGTGAAATAGTGTATTGGCCAATTGCCTTAATGGTGTGGGGTTTTGAGGCACTGTTAAGAGAATGAGGTTAGAGTTTCCAGAAATGCATCCAAGCGATTGAGAAAAACTGTAATGGGCATATTCCAGGACGACAATGCCAAGATTCATCGGGCTCAAATTGTGAAAGAGTGGTTCAGGGAGCATGAGGAATCATTTTCACACATGAATTGGCCACCAGAGTCCAACAAAATATTAGAGTGTGCAACTTTTTTTTTGGCCAGGCAGTGTATTAATGGTGAAACAACATGTGACTGGTAACGTGGCTCAAGAAATGTATTGACGTTGTCTATGTAACATTGTGATTAGGGTGTTATTTCTCACGTAGCCGCAACCATGCTGTTATAATGTTTAGGAAACTTTCATTTCCAACCATAGTGGAATGCAAAATCAATGTCAGAGTTTGTCCATTAAAATGCAATATTATTATGATGTTTGATTTTGTATGGTGCCACAAGATTGTAATCTTAACGTTGAATAAACTTTCATTTTCAACCTTCACGTACCTCAAATGCAACATCACAGATTGACCATCAAATTGCAACATCATTACAACATACTATTTTTAACGTTGTGAATTTAATGTTTAAAAAACTTCAAATTTCAACCACCTTACAACGTTGTGGGTTATATACTGGCCATCAATTTCAGACGTCATTCCAATGTTTCATGTCGAACTGAGCTGCAGCATTGCCATTCTAACATTTAAAAACCTTTCACTTTCAACCGACACATATCCTCAAACTAACGTCAGGTTAGTAAGGTTCTTAACGTTGTTTCAACCATAACACAATATAAAATGCTTAAGGGATGGGGATGGTCACTGTACCACATTGTGAACAGACAGGAAACGGCACAAAAATTGTAATTAATGTTGTCTTTTATTACAGTTTTTCTCAGTCGCTTTGGTACATTTCTCGAAACAATTCGTACAAACAACACCACACAATGGATTACCTGCAAAAGCCCGTAACTTGCTCAAAATCCTTAGTTCATCTCTCAAAAGTAAATATTTATGTCAATGAACATGTCTGTGCCATCAGAATGACAAGTCCTTGTGTCATTGTTTACAAACAAGATAGTCAAAATGCTTAGCCATGTTGTCAATATACAATGTTGTCAATATACAGTGTACTCTAAGTATTTTCTGATGTAAACTATGGCTAAGGTGACAATGATTGAAAATGCACAAGGCTGCATTTTTCTGTATGGCATATATCAATTTCAACAGTACAAAGTTACACATTACTGTATGTGGGAGATTGATTGCAAGAGATTGGACAGGATTCACATTTATGCTTTTTCTGTTAGTACTGTAATTTGTTGACAGACCATGTCATTGCAATACAGAAAAGAAAAAGACAAGACTGTTTTACAGCACTGCATAGCAGTGCACATTGTTGGATTACATACTTGGAAGAGTAGGGAGGCAAAACAGAGGAAGAGGTAGAAGAGGCCAAGGACATAGGCACGTTCCCTCTGAGATATTTTAGAGAACATTTTGATCAACATGACATAAGCAATGGATAATGTAGGAAACAGCAATTGTGCATGATCATTTGCATGAATGTGCCAAAGCATTTGCAATTTGTTCAAAAGAATGAGAAATTGCTTTTATGATGTGCACAAGTGACTGGATGATGTGGAGGTTGAACAAGTAGTTTTGAGAATTTCAGTTCTGATCTGAGAAATGTACCAAAGCGACTGAGAAAAACTGTAACAAAAAACTCACCAAATCAAAAAGAGAAACAAAGGGCCAAAACACAGCAAGAAGTCAAACCAAAACACTCTTTCCAAAATCCAACATAAAACCTCTCCTTTTGTAAGGCAAACTAATCAGGGGAAGCATTATAATTAAAAGTCAGGTTGATCCCCTGCCTGTGCGTAGTGGCGGGGCTGTCCAGCAGAGGGCAGCACCCCCCTTCCCTTCCTGGCACCACAAGCCCAATATGATTTAATAAAGGAATATAATGACTGTGGTTTCATTGTTTGAGTTGAGAAATGCATAGGTAGCCTACTGAATAGCTTACTGTTTCCTTCACGTTTTATTTACTTCACGCAAAGGGAAGAGCTAGCCGCCTGCACATTTCTCAGATGTAACTGCTGGGTGCTTACAAAGCCAATTGCTTCCCAGTAAACTATTTTTGCTGGCCCATCGTTGGTCCACTGTAATTTTCCAACGTTGGCCAATGGTTGTTTTTGCTCATCAGTTTGATGTTGGCCCAACCGTGATGGCCCAACGTCGCACTCCTTTGTTCTTACGATGATGGCCCAACCATTTATCAACACGGATGGCCGAACGTCGCCAGCCAACTAATCCATATGCTATTCAATGCTATTGCATTTGGCCCAACGTGGGACCCCATTATTGTTACGATGGTAACATGTCTACATTAAAACACTAATTAAGAGAGCATATGTAGCCTAATAGAAGTAGGTGAGGTAGATTAGCCTATAACTGAATTTATTTTAAAACAAAACAAAATGATGACCCATTTATATATTATGTTAGATAACCCCGCTTTAGGATTTCTAAATGTTATTGTAACAGTGTATGGCAGATCGGCTATCTGCTGTTAACCCTAAAGCAGGCAGGCACAATGTTAAAAAAGTAGTCATAAAAACAAAACATTTATTTTATGGTATTTTAAAGTTCAGCTGGCCTTCAAAAAACATCAACTTACAGTGGGGTCCAAAGGTCTGAGACCACATTGAAAATCTGACATTTGTTCATGTAAACTTGGAAATAAACAATAAGTTTGTGGATTTGAATGAAGAGTTTTTTAGATTCTGCACTATTTCCAGGTCACTAATGAAATTCCTTGAGTCTTATCCCTTCCATTGATGCATGTGTTCAGACGACACTCAAGTGGATTTGATCTACTCAACAGTGGCTTGTTAGTTAATTGGCTTGCACAATCAGAAGACTAATACATAAAGCTTTTTCACTGAGAGAGAGAATATCAACTGCATCACAGATACAGAATTCAATTCAATTTTATTTATATAGCGCTTTTCACAGATGACTGTCACAAAGACGCTTTACAGAACAGAAAGGGGAGGAAAGGGGAAATGGGAAATGCCAGCTCTAAGCCAGCTCTAAGCCCCCAGATAGCAGAGGTAAAAACTCTAGTAGGAGAGAAAACCCTCATACTGTGGCGAGAAAAAACTCCCCGATGGGAAGAAATCTCGAGAGGAACCCGGCTATTGGGGGGATGCCCATCCTCCACTGGCCTATGGGTTGATTATGTCATAGGGAGGTATTCTATTCTGATGACTCCATCATGTAGAGATCAGCAGTGGCAGGTGGGGGGCGCCTAGCTGGTCTTGGGCTGGAGCTCCGGGCCAGGAGGGGGGCGGGGGAAGGGCGCGGGAAACTCTGGAAACTTGGGCTAGAGCTCCGGGCAGGTGCCCAGAGCAGGGAAGAGGAAAAAGAAAAAAACATTGTTAGGGGGTTCAGATGGTAGCAGAACAAGCACAGCAGGAGAGACAGAGGTGCCTGCTGCGATAAGGAAACCCCGGCAGAATAAGGCTATGGCAGCATAGCTAAGGGCTAAACAGAGGCAGGGGCCAATACAGCCATGACGGCAGGCTTGAGACAGTCACCACTAGACCATGACCGGTCCAGCTTAACACAACACTACCAATAATGATCCAGTGACAGCACTGACCGCTCAGTCCACCAGAGACTCTATAGCTAATGCCAGCCACCCACTCCTGCCCTTCAACTATAGGACAGACTAAAAAGATGAGTTTTAAGCCTAGCTTTAAATAGACTGACAGTGTCTGCACCCCGAACATGAGCAGGCAATTTGTTCCATAGGAGAGGAGCACGATAGGAAAAGGCTCTACCACCTATGGTACTTTTAGCTATTTTAGGAATAACAAGGAGGCCTGCGCCCTGCGAACGGAGCGTTCGTGAGGGATTATAAGGGAAAAGTAAATCCCTTAAATATAAGGGGGCAAGCCCATGTAAGGCTTTAAAGGTAAGTAATAGAATCTTATAGTCTATTCGAAATTTGACTGGCAACCAGTGAAGTGAAGCTAACACTGGGCTGATGTGTTCAATCTTCTAGTTCTCGTGAGAATACGAGCTGCTGTATTTTGAATTAGCCGAAGCCCTTTCAGAGAGGAATGTGTACCTCCAGACAAAAGAGCATTACAATAATCTAATCTAGAAGTAACAAAAGCATGGACTAGCTTTTCAGCATCATGTAGGGACAGTATTTTTTCGAATTTTTGAGATATTCCTCAAGTGATAGAAAGCAACCCTAGAGATGTCTTTAATGTGTGTATCAAATACTAGATCTGGATCAAACGTAACACCAAGATCTTTAATGACAGCACTTGAAGTGATTGAAATTCCATCAATGTTAGGCATATAGCCAGATAGTTTGCATCTCAGGGACTTGGGCCCCACTACCATTACCTCTGTCTTATCAGAGTTTAGCAAGAGAAAGTTATGGGTCATCCATTCCTTTATATCCATAAGACAAGCTTCCATCTTTGACAGCAGGACAACTTCATCAGGCTTGACTGATAGATACAGCTGGTTGTCATCTGCATAGCAGTGGAAGTTAATGCCATGTTTACAAATGATTTGTCCCAGGGGAAGCATGTATAGAGAGAAGAGCAAAGGCCCAAGGACAGATCCTTGTGGTACTCCATATCTAACCCTAGACTTATAGGAGGAGTCATTGTTAAGATGCACAAATTGATATCGGTCTGATAAGTATGATCTAAACCAGGAAAGAGCCAGTCCACGGAGGCCAACAATATTTTCAAGCCTATCCAGAAGGATGAGGTGATCAACTGTGTCAAATGCTGCACTTAAATCCAGAAGCATGAGTACAGAGATATAGCCACTATCAGAAGCAAGGAGTAGGTCATTGAATACTTTGACTAGGGCTGTTTCAGTGCTATGAGAGGGTCGAAAACCATATTGAAAAACTTCCAATATTTGATTAGGGTGCAAAAATGACCAGAGTTGTTTTGAAATTACCTTTTCTATTATTTTAGAGAGGAACGGAAGGTTTGAGATAGGCCTATAGTTAGACAAGTCGTTCATATCCAAGTTTGGCTTCTTAAGAAGGGGTTTGATGACTGCAAGTTTGAGAGTCGGTGGTCCAGAGGCTAAAGAAGCATTAACAATATGCAACAGTGGTGTTCCAATCACTGGCAGTAGCTCCTTCAGTAGCTTCGTTGGGATAGGGTCTAGAAGACAGGTAGAAGATTTTGAAGAATTTACTATAGTATTAAATTCAGTGAGATCTATTGGAGCAAAGGAGTTCAGATAGGCCACCCGTCCATCTGAAGATTCTGCATCCAAGTGTTGAGTGGACGGAAGGGCAGACCCTGTATGAGGGGTGGTAGAAGAACTTTGAATCTTGTCCCTGATTTTTATAATTTTGTCATCAAAGAAATTCATAGTCATTACTATTAAATGGGATTGAAACACAGGGATCAACATGATTCTTAGTCAGTCGGGCAACAGTGTTAAACAGGTGCCTAGGATTGTTTCTATTTTCATCTATCAAAATAGAGAAATATAAGGAATGCGCTGTAATAAGGGCATGTTTATAATAGAGAAGGCTGTCTTTCCAGGCATGGAGGAAAACATGCAACGCCATTTGCGCTCAAGTTGGCGTGAAGCTTGTTTGAGAGCACGAGTATGGTCATTGTACCAGGGAGCTAATTTCTTATTGCAGACTTTCCTCTTTTTAAGAGGTGCGATAGTATCCAGGGTTCTACTAAGTACGTTATTAATGTTGTCAGTCAGCTGATCAATTGAGTTTATGTCTGCATTTGTATACGCATTTTGGCTGGAGCCAAGAAAATCCCCACAGTGCACAAATGAGCCTGGGAGCTCATTCATAAAATCATTTGCAGATCTGGAGGAGAGCTTACGACTAAAGTAGAATGTAGTATCTGATGGCACATGACAGACTTGTGAAAGGTGAAAGGTAATTAAGTAATGGTCTGATAACACAGGATTTTTAGGCATGACTGCTATGTTTGCTATTTCTGTATTATACGTTAAGACCAGATCAAGAGTATGGTTATCAGAATGGGTGGACTGATGTATATGTTGATTAAAGCCAATGGGTTCAATGATTGACAAGAATGCAGATCTGAGAGGATCACCTTCACTATCCATGTGAATATTAAAATCACCTACAATTACTATTTTATCTGAATGAATAACCAGGCTGGAAAGGAAATCAGCAAACTCAAGTAAAAAACCACTGTATGAACCTGGTGGCCTATATAAAATGACAAGGGTAAAACTGATTGCTTTTCTGTCTGGATGTGCAAAACTGAGAACAAGCACTTCAAAACAGTTAAATTTCAGAATGTGCTGAATAAAGAACGATAGACTCCAATCAGTAAAAGTACTATAACCCTTTTTACTCATCTTTACCAGGGGTGCCAATAATTGTGGAGGGCACTGTAGCTATGCCTCATGGCTCATCACCATCTTGAAAAGGTGACCATTTTGGATTATTTGGAATCCATTTTACTCCAATCACTCAACTCTTGGTGTAGACTGGTTTCGTGTCATCAGCATTTTTGTGATAAGCCATGCGCACATCAGCTATCTTTTATGTAACTTCATAAAACATTTTTCCATGAAAAACTGATAAAAGTTCCCTTTTGATTGATAAAAACAGGGATGTTTTTTTAGATTTAAAAAAAATTGAAAATGGCAAATCAGTTTGCTCAATCGATGTTAATGGGGAATAGCAGGTG
Source organism: Synaphobranchus kaupii (assembly GCA_029718625.1). NCBI lineage: Eukaryota > Metazoa > Chordata > Actinopteri > Anguilliformes > Synaphobranchidae > Synaphobranchus > Synaphobranchus kaupii. Next base: position 17,434,786 of record CM056398.1, read on the forward strand.
CCTTAGTTTCAAATTTCACGTCCTTCAACAGCCGAGTTCAAATACTGGCCGAGGGCCTTTCTGTGTGGACTTTGCATGTGCACCCCGTGTCCACGTGGGTTTCCTCTGGGTACTCCGGTTTCCTCCCACAGTCCAAAGACATGCAGTTTATGGTAATTGGAGACTCAAAATTACCCATAGGTATGAGTGTGTGAGTGAATGGTGTGTGTGCTCTGCGATGGATTGGCGACCTGTTCAGGGTGTATTCCTGCCTCTCGCCCAATGCATGCTGGGATAGGCTCCAGCCCCCTCCCCCCCCCTCCCCACGGTAACCCTGACCAGGAATAAGCAGGTTAGACAATGGATGGATGGATGTCCTTCAACATGTGTATTGGTTGTGTTAGAATATTAAATATGGTGGTTATTGGTAACATGCCACCTTTGCATTGTATTCATCTTATTTTTCACAATTTTTGTGTGAGTAGACTTGATAATGAAATGTTAATTAAAAACAAATAATTAATATTCCATGTCAATAGATGGCAGCGTTGACCATGGCATTTTGTGACCTGGGGCCCTATCTTACACCCGGAGCTAAGCGGCGCTAACCCAAACGCAAGTGTCTTTGCTATCTTACACCCGGCGCATGGTTCATTATAACCCCTTGCATTCACGTCATTTAAATACCATGTATTCTTGCACCCATTACAAGTGAACTGGGCGTGTTGGTTTTAAGATGAGGAGTGGCCAGGATTATTTTTGGCGTATTGCTATCTTGAGCCAGCAGAAAGCGCTTGTGCTAAAACCACCACAAACCTGGTCTAAAGTCATGTCGCAGTTGTTTACATGTTATTTCAACGGCGCATATAAGTGCGTCTACATAGGCGTGTGCAGAATGCGCGTACACCCTCCTGTCTGTTACACACAGGGGCGCGCACAAGCATGACTAAAAATATCAAGATTGCAATGTGAAATTGTATTATTGTGTAGGCTAGGCTATATAAAAAAATGCCTAATAATAGAAGCGTCCATATGTCAAAGACCACATAGCTACCTGTCCCTCAGCGAAGGGGAATGCCGAATTAAATTGCTTTCAGCCCACTCCATCAACATCCAGGCGATGTGCGATGGTACTTTAAGGTTACATGGAGGCTATAGACTATTCGCAATTATCCTGGATCAATTTATGACATAGCCTATATTTGCCAATAATTTAAATCCTCTGGGGGGACAATCTTCTGTTACGGGACCATGGCTATCCATTAAAAATGGCTTTCCATTTGCTGATAACACCTATATCAAGCCTAATGCGCGAATTGTCATTTACACCTAATGCGTGAATTGTCATTCAATGGAAAACTCGCGCACTGCAATAGACGGACATTTGAGTTCTGAAAATGCGCTTTAATCAGATGTAATTACAGTACAGCTCTCTAAGCTTACAGTCTAGTCTGTAAGTAAATAGAATGGTTTTGACTAGGGGTGTCACGATACCGATTCGAAATCGAAAATCGATCGAAATGAGCGTTCGATTTCGAACTTCGAAATCACAAGCTGGTTCGCGATTCTCCAAGTTTTTTTTTTCTCCCCACCCCCGCCCCCTGCGCGCTCTTCTTAGCCTTTCATGTGATGGGTAAAATGTAAAAAAAGTAGCCTACTTGGCCATCTCTAATGTAAGCGTTTCCGACAAAACGAAACTTGACGCCTTCCACTGCATTTTGTTTGTCCACGCAGGCGTGCGTCCGAAGAAAAAAAAACAACAATATTTCAAAGAAGACACAGCTGCTAGTTAACGTTAGCAAGTAGCTAGTAGTTAGGTGTAGCAGTGTTTCCCACAGGGGGGTCCGAAATTTTTGTTAATTTCTACAGCTAAATGTATCAATTTGGTGCTCTTCGAGATTAAAATTTGAAGACTAGATCCACAAATTTTTTTTTTGTTTGTTATTGGAACATGAGGAATGGAACGTAAAATAAATACAATTTTCGTTAGCTGAATCTTTTAGGATAGACAGCTAGCTAGCATGCACAAATGTAGTCTAATGAAAAATGTTTATAAAGTTATGGTCAGCTTACAAGACTATACAGAAACTACCACAATGCATGTTAACTTGTTCTGCCCTGAATCTGCAGCCCTGTGGGACTGAACTTGAAAACTAGCCTACAATTTAAAAAAAAAAACAATAAAAAAACAAAACAAGTTCAATAAATACTATTGACAAGAAAGAATCGGAATCTGATTGCCTGGCTATTAAATGTTTGCTACCTTGATCCTTCCTCTTCTCTAGGCTATGTCTTTTCTTAGTAAACAAAGTAGTTTAAAAAGGTAGATCCTGTTATATGACATGGAAGCCAAACGAGTGGGGCAATGCCAGAGATAGCTAAAAACTGAGAGACTGCACTGAAGGGAAATGGGGGAAACCCAACAGGTTGCGTTACATTGTGCTGATATCTCCCTTGAATAACGCCTGTATTATCTTCCACGAGATACTACAATATAAATAAACTAGTATATATTTAAAAACTGAAAAAAAAAGAAAAGAATTCTAGCAATTATAATAGGGTTCCAGCAGCTACGCTGCTTGGACCCCTATTATAATTGCTAGGATTCTTTTTTTTTTTTTTCCTCCCCTTTCACCTAAAATTCCTGTGAGCTGGTTTGGCCTAGAATCACCAAACTTGGTAGGTTTGTTGGGATTTCTGAACTCTTGGATGCTTTAAATTCTGACAGAGATTGAACACCTGGTGGCGCTGTAGTGCATGTGACAAACTTTTGACATTGACATGCCCACTGCCGATGCCCTGTTTGACCTAGAGTCACAAAATTTGGTGTACAGGTCCCTCTTGCTCATGACAAGCAAATTTGCCACAAGGACCCATACAGTCTGCCACATTGGATTTTCTGCTAATTAGCATTTTTTGTAAAACACTTAAATGCTAAAACTGCTACAAACTTTGACCGATCTGCACAAAACTTGGTGTACACCCTCTATAGACCATACTCCATAAAGGTTATATACAGAATTTTGATATGTTAGAATATGGCCAAATGACGAGCCAATTAATTTTCAGTGGGCGTGGCTTATCACAAAAATGTGAATAATTCCAAAACTGTTTAACAGAAAGTTATGAACCTTGGTAGGTCTTTAAAGAGTCACATCAAGACTCCAGCCGTGCAGTTTTAATGCAATCGATCTACATGGTGGCGCTATAGAGATCCAAATATAAAAACATATTTAAGAATTCACTAAAAATTACTGTTCCTTTGCAGAGTTTTCAAACTTGCTACACTGACAAAAGCCCTGATTTGGAACATGGATATGTTCTACATGTGTTGGCGCCGTCTTGAATTGGCCGCCATTTTGTTTTAAATTTACTCATCTATTTCTTGTGTTTTTCCTCAACCGCTTGGCTGATTCATATGAAACTTAGCACAGAGTTATAAGGTATCATCCGACAAGCCCTTACCGAATTTGGTGGTGATAGGCCACTTGGTGGCGCTGTGGTGCACGTGACAATATTTTGAAATTTACACGCCCACTGCCGACGCCCCGTCTGGCCTAGTGTCACGAGATTTGGTGGACAAGTGCCTCTGCTCATGACGAACAAATTTGCCTCAAGCATCCATGAAGTGCACCATATTGGATTTTCCGCTAATTAGCATTTTATGTAAAACACTTATGCTGTTGTGATACGAAATAATCTGTTTTAAACAAATGTTTAATGTGAACATTCAAATTTGATTTGGGAATTGGGGCGGGACTTTGATAAGCAGTCTGCTTTTTCCCGTATCCCTTTTCGGCAGGTACTGTGTTTGTTCAGGGCATATTACAGAAATTGTGATGAAGTGTGACTATATGCGTGCCGAAATAAATAAATAAATAATGCTAGAACTGCTACAAATTTTGACCGATTTGCATAAACTTTGGTGGACACACTCCTTAGACCAAGTTTGTACAGAATACAGAGTTCTAAAAAACGGATGAATAAAAAGCCAATGAAAATGTATTTAGGCGTGGCTTATCACAAAAATGCTAATAACTTTTGAACGCAATGTCTGTTCATCATGAAACTTGATATTTATATTTGGCATGTCAATTCAAGGCTGGCTGTAAAAATATTTTTGCTTCGTCAATAGGTGGCACTATTGCAGGCGAAAATGTGAAATTGCCCATAACTCTATAACTAAATGACCAAAGTATTTCAAGTGTTGTATGCTGTGTCTTGGCAGCTATCATTGTTTCAGTAACGTTATGTGAATATGCATGAATTAATTTATGCACCAACTGTTTCCAAAGGACATATTTATTACCAACACATTTGATTTCAGATGTTAGTGGGAAATAATTGTTTTTCAGTGTGAAGGTAACCTATCCACAGAATGGTGACGCATGCCAAATATAAATATCGTAGTAGGCCACCTTTTTATGCACTTATTTCTACTTAAATTAAGTCACACAAGTCAGTCCTTTGTTTTTGTTCAGTAGTTGATCAGTGCTCTATGGCAGTCTTCCTGGTTTACGCCAGCACGTCGTGCGGGCTGTAGGCTAATCAATGTAGCCTACTAGTTTCCACAAGCAGGAAGAGAGATGTTGCTGCATTTCAGAACATTTTATATATATGATTATTAGTAGGCTACTGCTGTGTGTAATTGCCAACTACATCATCTCTGAAATCACAATTCTTGAAATAGTTAAGCTCATTTATGTTTTGGTTCATGTAATTGACGATTTATTTTAAAACTGCACTGATGAGTGACGCTTACTAGCATGCTAAAAGTGTGCTTGCTAATTGTATGACGCAGTTTACTACTAGTTCGGTAAAAAACAATGTCCATTCATAGTTTCTTTGTTGAATTACTATCAATGCCTCACTTTTATTGCATGCTACAGTTTATGAGGAACATGTTTTTATAAATGTTTTATTAATTGCATCGGTGTGCCTAGGCCCTGGCTATTGGGCTATAGCCCCGGGTCTGAAGAAGGCGAGTCGCCATGTGTAAAAGCAACTAGCTACTCCACCCCGCCCCCTATCTCTCTCTCTTACCCACATGCAAAGTAGCCTGCTGGCGGGATGGATTAAGTTAGTTGATTCGGGATGAGACAATAGAACAATTAAAAAGGTAACCTTAACATTACAAGATATAACATAGTTAGACAGCAGAGATTATTGCGTATTACATAATACTTATTATTACGATATCTGTTTTATAACTTTGTACTGATGAAACGTCCTGCTGTGGCCAGTCGAGCTATTTGTTCGTTGCTAGCTGTCGAGTTAGCTTATCTTGGCACCGCAACATAGCCTACTCAAACAAGATCAACCACCCAGAAGCAAGTGCATTTTTATGCACATTAACTTTATTTAGTTCCCAGGTTCATTGTTCGCTTGTGTTCCAACTAACGTTAGCTAGAGACCAAATGTGGGATGATGGTCTAATCGATGTTAAAAGTGTTAGCTACGTGTATGATGGCTAACGCGATAATGCATAACGTTCATGTTTGGTTATCATGTGTTCACTAACTCAGCTAGTGTTAGTAACGTTACCCAACCCAGTATTTAAATAGAAACATAATAATATCTAATAATAAATACAGCAGTGGCGTCATTTGGGTATGGCAGAGTATGGCTCTTGCCATACCCTAGCCTCCGGTTTCAAAGGCGATTTGGGCGCCGTTTCTCTGCTGTCCTGCTACTCTGCCTGGTGAGGGAGATTGCACCTTCCCGATCCCCCGTCCCAGTTAAAGTCAGGCAAAACACTAGCAATAAGCTTAAGGCTTACCCATTATCACAAAGCTTAAGGCTTACCCATTATCACAAAGCTTAAGGCTTACCCATTATGCAACTACTGTTGAAATATTTTGCTCATTCGCTCAGAATTGGCGTTTGGTTCCTGCGAATCACTTTCGCCAGCACGTTAACTGCTAACACTAGCGAACTAGTTGACCAGCAGCTAGCTAGATAGCAGACAGCAAAACTTTACAGGTGAGTCCTGAAAATCTTGCTTAAAATGAAGTGTAAAATTAATTAACATTAGTCTAATGTGGGAATTGTTTTTTATTGCTGCAAGAAGGGAATAGGAAAAATGATCTACGCCTACATATGCTACCCAGCTAGCAAGTGCACAGAGCAGAGACTAATGTCTCTGAAATGAACTTGTTTTTTGCTCATTTCAAGAATGTTTGTCAACCTAGCTAATCATACATTGTTTAGTATGTTTTACCACATTAGCTAAATGCTAATTGTGATTAGTTTACAACTAATGATAGATCATTTTTAGAATAAATGCTAATTGTGATTAGTTTACAACTAATGATAGATCATTTTTAGAATAATCTTTCTTTAGAAGTCACCAAAATCCACTATTCAAAATCGAGCGTTTTTTTAAAATCGCGTAAGCATTTCAGCATCTTACTTGCCATACCCTACTGTTTGCTGAAATTACGCCACTGAGCATGTGATCCAGCGACATGAGAAAAGAAAGGGAGGGAGGGAGATTTTGCAAGAGCGGTGGCAAGGTGGTGCCGTGGTTAGCACTGTCGCCTCGCAAGAAAGAGGTTCTGGGTTCGAATCCCGGTCCTGGGCTGTGTTCGGAATCGCTCACTCATTCACTCCCTCCCTATACACTAACGTTACTTAGGGAAATCCACATAGAGCACTAGATAGGGATTCACTGGTGAAAGAAGGAGACGATTTCGGACACTACCGTTTCTGAGCAGGTTACTTAGCAACGCGTGGCGCTTGCGTGACAGCGGTCACTGGCTTGGTGAGAAAGCATGCAAAAAATGGTAAAAAAGTGTTCTTTTTTAATTTTGAACAAGGGCTTTGTTGTCTCGTTGTAGGTAGATAGGTAAGTTAGGTAACTAGGTAGCTAGCTAGCTAATTAAGTTGTATTTTCCATTAAACAATAATAATTGTTAAAAATATTTTAAAAATAGTTAACACTTTGTAATATATTTAATCTACTGCGTTTATTTATATTTCGGTTATAAAGCCTACTAAACTGATTTAATATAGGCTACAAACAAGATGAATCTTGCATTTATATTTACATTTGTAGACCAGCGCAGGCTCAGCCATTGCCATCTTGACAACAAAAATGTCTCCAGTGATGTAGTGGACATCATTTGTACCCTACATTTTGTGGTGCATTGTGGGGGATATTGAGTGAACTTTTTAGGGTGTCAAATTTGACATTTTGAATTTTGGGCACCCTACAAAATGGCTGATACCCTAAATAGTGCACTATCTAGTGAATAGGGAGCAATTTCGAACACAGCCCTGGTCCTCGTGGAGTTTGCATGTTCTCCCTGTGTCCGCATGGGTTTCCTCTGGGAACTCCGGTTTCCTCCCACACCAAAGACATGTATGTCAGGTTAGATAAACTCCTGCCATTGTCCTTGACCAAGGCACTGGCATCAGAACAGGAGTTGGTCCCCGGGCGCTGCACTATGGCTGCCCACTGCTCCTAAGTAGTTAGGTCAAATGCAGAGGACAAATTACCCCACGGGGTCAATAACTTAACTTAAGAGCACAAATTAAAAATTTTTTTTTAAAGATTTGCAGTAGGTTATTGTTAGCTCATTTGGAGTGCTTTTGTTTTACGTTAATAATTTTTTTTAACATCAGATTAATAAATACTGTTCTCAAAAGGCACTAGAAATTAGCATTTAAATTCTGTTTTTCAAAAATGTTCTTCCCGGGGGGGCATGCCCCCGGACCCCCCTAGCACTGAAGTGTCCCCCACAGATGCCAAACCACTCCTACGCCCTTGGCTCTTTTGATTTAAAAATTCACATTTGTACAGTTATTGTAGCATTCATTTGAATCATTCATCTTGGGTGTCGTCAAAGAGATAAGAGATAAAGAGATAGATAAGAGATAGAAGAGAGCTGCTGCTCCGTTTGTTTTGGAAACATTTTATATGCATGGTTATTAGTACTGCTGTGTGGAAATGCCAACTACATTGTGTCTGAAATCATAATTTTTTAAATAGCTTGCAGTGACTTGTCTGCATGGGAAGAGCTACTGGTCTGTGAATGTGCATGCTGGCCTGGATGCTTCTAGTTGCGACGCTGAGCAGGACAATTTCGTCATCGTTCAATCAGTCTTAAGTAAGAGTGCTCCATTTTTGTTTTGTTTTATCATCACTCCTTTATAAATAAACAGGTATCAGGATAAATTCTGCAACAATAATACTGAGGACAGCGCTCCTTTATAAATGAAGGACATCTGGACAAATTCATCTACGGTAATGTCTACAAGCTCCTTCAATGAGCATCAGGGTGCATCTATCTACAGTAATGTTGCTTTAATATTTAGCTCAGAACTTTGGTGGGTAGTTGTACACAACTAGACTGAATAACATGCTGCAACCTAGCTAGGACTTTGATTACTTTATTGACAAATTATTATATATATATTTTTTAAGTTTATTATTTGAAGTTTTTTATGTGTTTAAACAAAAGGACATTTGAGATGTGTGAATTACCATTACCCATTTGAGATGTGTGAATTACCATTACCCATCACTCCTATGTGATTCAAACGAAAGAGAAGGAAGTATTAAAAAAAATAAAAATTCAAGTTTTGAATCACATAGTGTCTGGAGTGTTATTTATGTCATACATCGCCACAGCTCTTAAGAAGGTAATAATTCATTATCGACATATAATTATTATTCTGTCCTATTCCAAAACCAAGAAGATGCATCTGTGTATGTAATCCCTGACCTTATAACACTGCCATAATATGAACACTGGGAAACAATAACTTGGGTAATATGAAGTGACAAATTTGTTTCACTAATCTGCAGAAATATTTCTGAATGACCCAATGAGATTCAGAGTATAGCTACAGTACATGAGGTGACTTTGTGTTCTTAGGGATTCTTGAATTACAGTAAATTGTTATGTTTGCGTATACTTATACTTGAAACAAAGCTGTTTTACAGGTGCACTATGCAGTAGGGGTGGGAATCACAATTCAATTTGATTTTGATTATTGGGGCTGTGATTCGATTAACAAACAATTCTCGATGCATCAAGATCTTCTAATTAATTTGATGATCACTATTTTTTTTCTGCAACTTGACTGCATAATACCTCCAAAAACATTAAACAGTTATACTTAATGATTTAAATAAAAATACTACAACTGAATTAACCTACAATAGGCTACATTATTTTTTATTGTGTAGACATAAATCAAAACAAATGTATCCAACATGAAATTGAAAAAATCAGTCCATTGTAAACCTCTGCATAACTTAATATGGAAAGCAGCCTTTTATCCAATTACTGGTAAGGAAGATTTCTTCACATAATACTATTTTCTACTAATTTTCAGTATTGAAGCCAATTTGGATTGATACCCTAATGGTTAGATAGACGCCTTGACAAAGATCTTCCAATTAATTCTAGCTTAGATTCTTCTAGTTATCGGAGTTGCCTCACTCTGTCGTGTCACAAATTTTGCTTTTTGTTCAGCTATCGTTAGAGCAAGCTAGAATTGAAATGGTTCTTTAAAATAATGTTCTGCACTTTATTTTAAAGGCAATTGATCGGCCCCAATTTTATTTGCAACACTAGCTGAGCAAGAACAGTGCAGGAAAACAGTAGGATCATGTCATACTTCAACCTAATAATTTTTATTATGAATTTATTTATATTAGTTAGAATTAAAAAGCTATAATACCGACATAGCCTACATACAATATAAAATGGGTGTTGGGACATGCCTCTATATTCCTACATGTGGAGTATTACTCATGCAAGGTGTTTATATATATATATTTAGCAGTAATGGTGATAGACATATAAAACATGTTCGTCTTACCAGTCTTCACCCGGGCACCATAAATGTAGAGAATATCCTCGACGGGGCGCCATAAATGTAAGGAATATGCCTCTGTGTATATATATATATATATATATATATATATACGTATATATAAACTCTTACATGGGATGCCAGAAATATAGGCAATAACCATGGAATAATGAGGTTTACCCTTATTATTCTTAAATTAGGTTAAAATTAAATCAGTCTCATTTGATTATTATGGATTATAATTACTACTACTTCAATTTACCATCAAAGCACTAATAACTAATAATTCATAAGGGTTGAAGGTATTACGTTCTAATGATTAGGTTTGACTCAGGTCTCGTGTTCATACGACATCAAAACACACACCAGGTTTAACAAAAATAGATTTATTAAACAAGGAAAAACATTAATATTACATTGTACTAAATAGACATATTGTGTTGTATGCATATTGTAGCATTTGTGTGTGTGTACGCACATATGTGTGTGTACGTGTCGGTGTGTAGGCCTATGCCACGTGTGCGTTCAGGGAACAAAGGAATCACGTGGAGCAAGCTAACTGTGTTGCAGCACGATGGTGGTTATTGATCTCAAATCTGACGTTACTATAAATAAGTTCACGCACGTCTTTCATGAAATAACGTATTTATGTACAGTAAGTTGAATTGAGACCATATCACGCGAAAGTTAGTACGTGTTAGGATAGAGGGGCAAACCAGTGAGGCCTGCTCGGGTTAGTTAGTACCACCTTAGCAATGAAACGGTAGGCCAGCCGGCTAGCTTGCTAACCAGCGCAACACGTTTATACAGCTATTATCGTACCAAGTCGAGATGCAATCAAATTACCGATAAACAATTCAGACTAAAATCTTAAACTATGCCTGGGATGTTTGATCAGTCTTACTGAAGTCCACGGTGAGTTGATTATAGCTGGCTTGTCCGTGAGGTGGATGGTGATGCGGGTTGTCTGGTTATTGCCTGCGTCTTTGTCCGTGGCTGGAACACACCTCGGTCGGAGTTGCGTTAATTCAGTTCTATGGTTAGATGCCGTAGGCAAGGTAACCCGTTTGCGTCTCTCTCCGCGGCCTTTGATGCTGCTGCCGCGGTATTGCTTTTGTAATGGAGATCCACCTTTGTAGCTGTGTAGCTAGCAAACGGGGAGACAAAAATGGAGTGCTGCCTCTTGTGCAGTACTGTGCAGCACGATCGAGGAAGCGAAGTGAAAGAAGTGAATGGGGTCGGGACGACAGACTGGAATGCGTTCAGTCTTATCTGTTTTAGTTTTATGACCCTTAGTGTCTCGTATTTCCAAGAGACATAATTGGCTGTGGCCGTGTCTTAAATGTCTTTTAGGTTTCCTGTGGAGTGAATGGAAATGTAGTCCATTGTCCCTACATGGGTAAACATTAAAACAAACTTAATGACTGGTAAAAATAGACAATGGCGTCTGACTGACTTTTTTCAACCGCGTCTGTTGATTGATTTATTCCAGCGCAACCATATTGTTGTAAATGTGACCTGGCATAACACCACCTGACTACGCCACCTTGGGAATTACGCCCAAAGAAATAGTTTGTACGACTCAAGGGATTATGATCAATCCCCACATAGGCACGTTCAACTAAATGAACAAGCAGACACGTGGATTCAATAATAAAAAGATCAAGTTTATTTGTACAATCGTAAAAACACAATAGAAAAACCCACGCAAAAACCCACAGGATTCCCAAGAATGTACAATTAGCCGGTGGTAGGTATTCCCTGCCACTAGGGGTGCTACTGTGTGCGTGCGGGTACGGGTCCGTGACTTACCGGAAGTGGAACCGAAAGGTCACTCACTCGTGAAGGTGCCAGCAGACATACACACATACGCACTGTAAAATGGTGAGATACGGACACGGTGAATATAGCACAAAGGATTCTACTTCTACACACACAATATCGCATGCAGTGAAAAGAACGGGACCACTTCCTATGGCGTCGCAACGACCTCCACGCCACCAGCACAGATCCCAGACCACGCACTGCAACGTAAACAGTAAGCAGCCCCAAAGCCCCAACTTGATAAACAGTTGGTTTGTCAGTGGTAGGGATGTTTAAACTACAAATACATACGGAACCCCCCGGGGAAAGGCGGATAAAATAGTTTAAAACCCAAACTGCGGCCAGCGGTCGGAGCTCCACGTAGCCAGTTACCGGCGACTTGATACAACCTGAGCCCCGCTATCCGCGTTCCTTCGCTCTTAAGGAGACAGAGATAAACGCAATTTTTCTAATGTCGGCAAAACAGCAGCTAGCAACGTCCTATAATGGTAGAAAATATTTATTAGTACACATGCAGTGTAGCGTTCTTGTAACCACAATGTTTTAGCGCATTTTAGCCATGATATTACATTACCTCAGAAGCCAAATGCTTTCCTACTCATACCATTAACATGTATAAAAGATTAAAAGAAATACCTCTATAGGCTATGCACATGCAGTCTCCAGCTCCACCACTCCGTCTATGGTGACCTACAATAAAATAATTTCCATCAGGACTACCTGGAACATGACGTGGCCTGCAAGTAACAGAGCAAACTGCAACGTACCTTGAAGTCAGACAGGAACTTGCATACAGGAACAGGGAAGAACAAGAACCCCAAATAGGTAAGGCATTTCCTTGTACCTAATTACTGCAGCCTATTTATAGGCCTTCAGAAATGATTGATGTGTGTGTCAGCAAACCACATACCTGAATGTATGTTACCCTAGCCTATTGGCTAGTTAGGGTGACCTGTACATCGTAACCTGTTACATAAAGCTTGGGTATCATCATTTCGGAAAAAAAAGGCTCTACTGCGTTGAGCATATCACAAAAGTCTTGGTTTTCTACCACGTTGTATAGGCGAAATCTTTCAACTTTTGAGATTAAGTACAGTATGCTATAGATTTAGTTGTGTTCATTTCTCACTCACAGTTGGGTGGAAATTATCCAAGAACTTGATCTAGAGTGCGTTGATTGCTGGCGTCAATCTGCCATGCTATCATGTTAAAAACACAGTTCAGGCTGACAAGGAAGTATCTGCATCTCAGACTTTATTTCTGAAACAAACTCTGTTTTTTTGTCAATCTATTGTTGGGTTTAAACCACATCGTACGTATGTCGGCATAAAAAACTGAATGGAGCCCAGAAAAATAGAGATCGATGTTTGAAATTTGCGCATCGATGCAGAATCACAAAATCTATAATCACGGTTATTACATGAATCAAATTTTTCTCCCACCCCATGCAGGATGTTTTACTTTAAAATATTATAAATTAACCATGCATACTGCCATACATGCATAACCAGTCATATCTGAGCACAAGCAATCTCTGTTAAAAAAATTATTGCTGAAACCTTGCTCCAATGCCTGTATTTATTATTCTAAGATGTGTTCGGGGCGTGTCTGGGCGTGGTGCTCTTTTCTGTGTGGGGATGGGTGGGGGTGGCTACAGAGCCTGTGGTGTGGGATCAGGCCTTTGTTGCCATTGCCACCTAGCTACTGCAATGGTGGAGGTGTAGAAGAGGAGGTACAGCGAAGCAACAAGCCTGCAGGGCATGTTCAAGAAGCGAGTAAACCTAGGATTTTCTTTTCCTCAATGGCCACAGCTGAAGTTTAGCAATGGAATGAAAAGTAACACGGAGTTAGTGTTTTCTGTTGGACATGTAAGTAGGCTATGTTACTTCTAGCTATGCAGCAAGCTACCTTTGGTAACTAGGTGGCTGAAGTCAGGTACCTTTTGAATTAAATTAATATAACAATGGAATATTATGTTGTATTTCAGAAAATAAATATTTGTATGCAAATATCTTCATGAAAAAGTAATTTACTTTACAATGGTATTTAGCTAGCTATGATAGACAAGATATGGTCTGCTAATTTTGACACTAATTGGACTTCAAAACGATTTTAAAAGTTTTTATTAATTGTTATAACACTGCCCAATTACTTTTACCATCCATATAGAACAATACACATTGCTAAAAATGTTATTTTTATTTTATCTTCGCTTTTTTGCATGTTTCTTGCCTGTAAGTTACTATACAATTTCTACCTCAAAGGAGGAGAGTGGGTGGGGTTTAGAAAGAGGAGGAGACCTTTTGAATGTAAATACAGGACCACAGCAAGGCTAAAAATCCTGCATAGTGCCCCTTTAAATGGGCTGATATATGTTTATGATCTGTGATTAGCTATCGGAGTATTTGAGGGCTCTGCATCAGCAAAAGTTATGATAGGGCTACTTAAAGGGATAGTTCACCCATTTAGAAAAATTTGATATAGTTTTACTCGCCCCCAAAAATAGTATGTAAGGCTGTAGTGATGCTGTCCTGGTCTCAGTGTTGTAGCTATCACTACAACCATACATACTATTTCGGGAGTAAGTAAAACAATATTTTAAAAGTAAGTAAAACTAGGGCTGAGCCAAATGCTTCAGAGCTCCGAAGCTTCGTTCGTTGGATTGGGATTCGGATCCTAAATTCATTCGAATAGTTAGTTTTTTTTCCTCCAAAAAAAAAAAAACATTTTTCCCCCTCAACTGGATGTTTGTCAACATTTGTTTTTATTCTATACTGATTGAGCTTTGAATCGCCTGGAAGTTTATCGAACGTACAAGGGATGCGCTGCTTGCTAGCGTGGTTCAGCCTTCCACGTGACTTGTCTCCACATTCGCTCATAGACTGTATAAAAATAGCATTCGCTACGCTGTTGCCCAAAGCCTGAGGTGAAGTTACAAGATGTCAAAGAAGTCAGCTGTGTGGAAACATTTTAATATTACCGCTGACAATCCAAAAAAGGTAAAATGCCAAATATGCCAGCAGAAATTGGCATACCATGGTGGAACTACGAATTTGACAAACCATTTGAAAAATGTAAGTAGCCTAATTTATATATCTTCGTCAGAGTAATAGCCTAGCAACATTAGCATTAATGACTTAATTACTTTTTTCCCCATACCATACGCAGGCTACGTGAAGTCTGAGAGTTTATATTTATCTTTTAAATGTATTTAGGCCTATGTTTCATGTCCTGAACTTCTGTTCCATTTCAATTTAATACTTTGTTGTTTCAATAAAAAAAATTTTTTTTTAAAACTTGTTTCTTCATGCGCTTATTACTGAAATAGTGAACGTGCCCTCTACTGGACGTATCGTAACATTGTTTTCAAAGACTCAAAAAAAAAATTTTTTAATAGATTATTATTAAAACAAAGCTTCGGAGCTTCAGGGAAAATTGCCAACGAAGCTTCAAAGTGTAAAAAATGGCATTCGGCATTTTTGTGTGAAGCAGGGGGGAGGGGCAGCGAGTAGAGTGATTTTTTTGAAGTGACATGTCTACAGTACGCACATACAACAATTTTTATTTTTGATATCTTTTTTTGATCAATTTGAAACTGTAGCGGTAGAAATTAAATTGTGGCGGGCCACCACAGTTTAATACATTAATGGAAAAGACTATATCAGGCTTAGAATGGACAAATTTTCAAACAATATCTGAATTAATTATATCCATTTTGAATTATATAAGTTTTGTGGAAAAACTGATATGCATTGCTCAGTGTTTCTAAAACATAGATTACGAACAATTGAACATGTGTTTTATAATTGCTGTTATAAAACAGAAAAAAGAGAGTCTTTATATGTTAATATTGATACAAAGGCTTTCAAATATAATGTTTTGAAGTCCACATTGACCAATTTTCACTGTAGAAATCACAAAAATCTCCCCTTTTTTATGTACACAAGAAGACTTTTTTAAAAGTATCGTATCGGTTTCGGGATACTAGCCTTGGTATTACTTCGTATCGTATCGAGAAGATAATTTGTGGTATTGTGCATCTCTAGTTCATTCTGGTTTAATTTACAATCCAATATAGAACATTAGTACCTTAGCAACAGTGTTTGCAATGTGTTATTGGATGCTTTGAAGAGTAAATTACAGCCAACAACGCAAACAACTTAGAATGTACATTCGCTCGCCGAGGTGTAATAGTTGTTTCCTGTTATTTTTTGCCAATTTTTACGAATTTACTAACTCATCAGCAAGGCAAGAGAAAATCCTCGCCTGCTTACATGGATTTTGGGAGTGGTTGTGCCATATGTTTGATATTGTTATTTTCGCATTTTGAGTGCATTTCACATACTATAGTGTAAGCGTTCATAGGTGGCTCAGTCATGTTTTATGTTTGATTTGCCCTGAAGCTAGAACATTTGCCAGAATTTTCCTGATGGTGGAATTGTATATTATGTATCTCCCTGCACTGTAAAAAATGTCCTGTAGAATTTACAGTACATTACTGGCAATAAGATTGCCAGTAAAGTACTGTAAAATAATGTGGAAGGGCTGTAAAAAATAAATACAGTAACCTACTGTAAACTCAAAATACAGGAGTACTGTGAAAATACTGATGGTTCCTGTGTTAATTGCTACAGTAAACTGCTGTATATCTAAAAATTTACAAGTAATGATGAGAGATACAGGGGAAGTTTCTTCAGTAAAGCCTTATAAATAAATACAATGGAATGTAGTTCCCTCCTCATTGATAAAGAGGACCATCCTACTTTTCCATACAAAACACAATGATGCGTGAGAAATGTATCCCCAGTGATAAAACACAATGCACTGTGATAAACTGCATCAAGGGGCTTTAAAGTGGAAGGGGCAGCGTGCATATACAGAATGTCTCCATAATCAAATACAGATAAGATAGTTGATTGTACAATTGTTATCCTATTAGCAAAAGAAAAGCATGCTTTATTTCTGTACAAGAAACCAATTTTACCTTTTAGCTTTTGAGACAGATGTTCCACATGAGTCTTAAAGGAAAATCTACCATCAAGCCAAATTCCTAAATATTTATAAGATTCTACAGTTTCAATTTGAGTACCATGAAGTGTATGAATGCCAATATTAGATGCATTTCCCATTAGATTTCTTAATAAAATACATTTTGTTTTATCAGAATTTAAAACAAGCTTGTGATTAATAAGAGCTAACTGAAAAGAATCAAAGGCAGACTGTAAATTAGTAATTGCCTGGTTAAGCGTGGAGCCAGTGGAATACAAGATTGTATCATCCGCATAAAAATGAACATTACATTGTGGTGTTGGGAATACCATGTTATTTATATAAAGTGTGAATAGAAGTGGACCAAGAATAGACCCTTGTGGGACACCTTTACTAATTTCAAGAGAGCTAGATTTAAAACCATCCGCAACAATAGACTGAGTTCTCCCAGAGAGATATGCATAAAACCAGTTAAGAGAAAGTTCATCCAATCCAATGGAGGATAACTTATTCAATAAAATATTATGGTCAACGGTGTCAAAAGTCTTTGATAGGTCAATAAAGAGTGCAGCGCACTGCAGTTTGTTATCCATAGAGTTGACAATATCATTTATCACAAGAGTTGCTGCTGTTAATGTGCTATGACCTGGCCTAAAACCTGATTACTGTGGTTGTAAAATGTTATTAATCTCCAAAAAGGCCCGTAGCTGAGAGTTAGCTAATGATTCTAGGACTTTGGCCAGACAGGAAAGTTTTGAAATTGGACAATAGTTCTTTAAGTCACTGGTATCACCCCCTTTATATAGAGGAATAACCTGAGCTGCCTTCCATAGGTTTGGGATTCTACCTGAAATAAAAGTTAAATTAAAAATGTAAGCAAGTGGTGAGGCAATTAAATGAGCACTGAGACACAAAAGGCAAGGATCTAGATAGTCCTCTCCCATTGACTTCTTTTTATTTATGCTAGCCAGTGCTTTGTAAACTTCACTATAACTTACAGGTCTAAAAGAGAATTTGCTCTGACAAAAATAATTACGTAAAGTTCCTAATACTGGGCTAAGGGTATAGCTTTCTGGAACAATTTCGCCAGACGGCCTATCAAACAGATGGCCAGAGGAGATAAAATGATGATTAAAAACTTCAGCCATATATGTTTTATCTATAATTAAACCATTTTCACTAGGAATGCGAGAAGGAAGAGTAGTGGTAGGATTATTTTTTAAAGATTTTACAGTTTTCCAAAAGCTATATGCATCTCCATTACAGTTTAAAAGAGAGGTCAAGTAATAATTGGACTTTGCTTTTCTTATTATGCTAATGCACTTGTTCCTTAATTGCCTAAAGCTAAGCCAATCAGCTGGAGTGCCAGTCGTTCTAGCTTTGGACCAAGCTTTGTCTCTGATATGCATAGTAGCAGAAATATCTGAGGAAAACCATGGGTTACATCGGTTTTTTATATATTACGATTTACTTCAGTACAAATTGGTTTGCAATGCATTGTAAGTTAGAAATTCACGGCAATCTATGATTTGTAAGTATCATCAACATACATCAACATACCAGTTGTAAAGTGAATATAAAATACTGTACCTGGCTGTACTAATCAATGAAAGAAAGTTTTCAGTGAAACAGAAGTGTCATTGACTGTTTATTGCAGAATATTATCTGAGAATCATGTTCAGGATCACACAATGACTTTCCAATGCTGCAGAACAGAGCTTTTAACAGAAAATAATGCAAGAAAAATAAAGCCCTCTCTCAGCAGAGATTTACAGCTAAATGCCAGGGTCTGTTTGCAAAATGTTGAGTTACATCACAAATTTCAGTTTCATTTTTATCACAAATAATTGTCCTTGACTGTTAAATGCAGAATATTATCGGAAAATCATGTTCAGGATCACACAATGACTTTCCAATGCTGACAACCACAGCTTTTAACAGAAAAATAATGCAATAAAAATAAAGCTCTCTCTCAGCAGAGATTTACAGCTAAATGCCAGGGTCTGTTCGTAAAATGTTGTTACATCGCAAAATTCAAAGTTAGCACTTTTATCACAAAGTCATTTATTTAAACAAGGATATTTATCTGAATATGATGTACAGGATCACATTTTGACTTTACCACTGCTGATCACAGCTGGTCTGTTTACAAAATGTTAATTTATGTCAGGGGCGTAGGTTTCATTTGAACATTGGGGGGGACCACAAACAGTAAATTTTCTTTGTGATGATAATGGAGGGGGACACTAATAATATACCATCCAACAGTAGCGTACCATGACTATTGGACCTAGGCCCTCAACCATTCCCGTGAGCAAAACAGTACGAAGTATCGGGGGGGTCTGGGCGTCCTCCCCCAGAAAAAT
Source organism: Synaphobranchus kaupii (assembly GCA_029718625.1). Lineage (NCBI taxonomy): Eukaryota > Metazoa > Chordata > Actinopteri > Anguilliformes > Synaphobranchidae > Synaphobranchus > Synaphobranchus kaupii. The sequence continues at coordinate 17,453,772 of CM056398.1, forward strand.
TTGAGCCTTTTAAAACTAATTTCCTGCATTTCTACACAACCTCACACAGGGGCATTTTCTAAAATAAAATGTTTTATTTATGAACATTTTGGAGAAGTTTTTTTTTTTCAAAGCACTAGGCGAGATTTGAGATGCTTTCATACAAATCTAAAGCCATGGTAGGCTAATCAGTACATTAGTGGATAAGATAAGTTTATAACATTTTATCTCAATCCTCTGTGTATGCTGGTTTCCGTTCCAACCACAAATGCAATCCCAAAATTTTAACAAGCTGTTAATTTTGCTTAATTAGGTGTTTTTCATGTTTAGAGGGATTATTTACCCTCTTAAGACAAATTATGTCAGAAATAGTTATGCATATGTAACGAGTTTGGAAAGAGAGAAGCTTACTCAGAAGCCCAAGGTGAGATTTGAACCTAGCTCCTCTCACTCGTCCAAATATTCCAAAGCGAACGCGTTACCAATCAGCTAAAGGCGAAATCGCCGTTAGCTAAACTCGTTATTTTGAACCTGAGGGTTGTGTCACCAGAGAGTGTTGTCACGGTAACCTGCTACGAGGCCTTCGCTTTACCGCACCTCACTGTACTTACTAGCGAACTAGCCGAGCTACACCCACTACACATACCAAGAATATTCCATGTTCACATTGTGCTTACAGTGCTATCTTGCAAACAATAATACAAGGTAACAATTTTTTTAACTGATCAATTTAAAGACTGAGGTGAATCAATAGGGTCCTAATTCAGTAGTTGAACACTTGTGTTTTAAGTTCCTTAATTTTTTTCCTTAAACTAATTAACACGATGCAGGTTTGGCTCATTATCATTTGCTTTGTCTTTTGAATGGTTCATTATTTACCAAATCGCTAGTTTTAGTTGCCAATGTGTCCACAATTTCACCAATTAGGTGCCGATTCACCTCAGTCTTTAATTTGTTGAATTTGATCAGTTAAAACCTTTGTACCTCTCTTTTTGTAATTGTTTGCAATATAGCACAATGTGAATTATTTGACTTTTATTCTTCATGACATGCATAGCTATTGCTAACATAATGTGGCTTCAGAAGGGAAATAATCCCTCTAAACATGAAAAACACCTAATTAAGAAAAATCAACACCTTGTTCAAATTCTGGGATTGCAATTGTGGTTGGAACGAAAACCAGCACATGCAGGGGGCCCCAGGACCGGGTTTAAGAACCACTGTCCTAGTGGTAGTCGTCGACATCCCAATTATGGTATTCACATTTCTCTGAACTTCTAAATTAGGCTACAACTTTAAGAAAAGCCTCATAATTCCGATGCAGGATTCTTACAGTGTCGCCGCTTGCGAATATATCAGCCTCTCAAGTTGCACTGCAGGGCAATAAAATAAACATTTTAATGAACCAAATAGCCTACAACTGTTTTCTGATGAACCCTGAAGAGATTCTCTATTCAATTGTCCAGCAACGTCGTCATTTCCACAGTGCTACCTAACGTTATCGCACTCGCGGCTGTAATACATTACTTGTTGTTATGAAAAAACATGCTTTTTTTTAACGTATATATAAGGCATAGACTGTAGAAAAATAAGGAGTAGTTAAAGATAGTGTCATCACTGAAGTAGCTTAAGTTAGGAACAGCGCCTACAGTAGCCTAGCTGAATGGGGAAACTACTGGGTCGGCGGTTCTTTTATTCACTGTGGGGATTTTGATTTGATTTTCAGTTGAGAGGACCGTTTCAGGTGAAACGAATGAAACGTAGCAAAGGCCGCCTATGCACCAAACAAACCATCTGCTCTACCCCCGTAACGAGCTTCTCGATTTCATACTCCGCGAAGTTTCTCGTCTTTTTTTGCGGTTTCTCGACTTCTCCAACCAACCTGATTATAACATATCCATAACGTTACACAAAACACTGGCTAAAACACTGGGTTATGGGAATTGAAGTTCATAGTATTATCGGCTTGAGCAATCACCTCTAATTGTTGACTACATATCCCATTTGTGCTTTCATAAACTCTAACTTGTCGTGGCCATGAGATAAACCATTGCTACTGTTTGAAGTAGCGAGGGGGTGGATCGATAATTCATACTATGTTTACGGGTGTTACATATCTTTCTGCATAAATTGAAGTCATTTTTACCGTTGTTGCAGCCTTTATTGACTGTAAGCTTTACATGGGAGAGGGATCAGTTATGGTTGGGGGGGACAATTTGACTCTTTCCAAACATTGGGGAGGACACGTCCCCCGTGTCCCCCTATAATCCTATGCCCATGATTTATGTCTTGTACACTGATGACTTCAGGCAAGAGATGCAAGTGTATGTCATGCAAAAAACCTTTATCTCCATTTTTGTACTTTTTAAAAAAAAAGTTTCTGGCATAAATGAAGAGTGCACACTGATATGCATGTACAATACAAATTTAAAAACTATGAACAATAGAAGACATTTTGAAAACCTTATTATTGACATTATTAACCAGACTTAAATTTGTTTCCCCCCTAATACTGAACAAATAATTTTGATGAGTTTTTGCACAATGCTGACAAAATGTTTCACTATGCCAGCTATTCAAAGTTTATGAGCTTTTAAAGAAGAATGCACACATGTGCATTCATTGCAGATCTTTATTTTTTTAACCAATTTCCCTGTTTTTCTGCTGACCACTTCACCAGGATGGGTCTTGGAGCCTGTGTCTGGATTGATACTCATGAAGCAACTGGACAAATAGTTTCAAACATGTATAGTCAAGCATGTTAAAAATATCAAACTGATATGGAATAAATGAAAGATACTGCCATTTTAATATATTAAATGTACCTCTGAATGAACTCCAGGGTGCACTCCACTTCAGGTTGATATTTCAGATTGAAGTTGTAGAAGCTAGCAAACAGAGCTGCTATGCCTGCAACAACATCTGGTTGTGGTCCAATGCATACCTGGCCCTCAATAGACAGCATCCATTTGCTGGAATTCATCAGTGTTTCACCTACAAGAAATGAGCGTTCAATCAAATCCAGCTTTAACTCTTACTGAACGTTACTAAGACTAACAACACTCTCAAAATGGGACAAAATAGTCAGAAAACTCAAAATAAGACTAAAGGAGTACAACAAAGGGGATCAATAGACGCAATGGCCAAATAATGGAAACACCAGTTTCCCATAAACATAAAAGAGCTGCCACATGTTTGTTATGCAAAACCTCCGAAGTTTAATAAAAGGCCAAGGCAGCAATCTGTGGTACAGACAGGCAGGATCGAAAAACTGGGGAGACAGGCAACGATACAAAGCACAGTCCAAAGAGTGGTCAAGGAACAGGCAGGGGTCAAAACCGGGAAGGCACAGCAAAAGCACAAAAACAGGATCCAAAGACAGGGTCGCGAGAACACAGGCAGGGGTAAAAACCGGGGAGGCAGAGGAGGAACAAAAAGACAAAACAAAGATCAGACAACAAAACTAAAATAACAGGGGAAGGACGAGGGATAACAAAAAACTCGGAAACGGATAACAAAAAACTCGGAAACAAATAACAAAGAAACTCGGAATAGACTGAACTCGCGAAGACAGACTGAAATAATAGGGTTTAAATACACAAGGAGAAGATGACACAAAAGGAATCAGGTGTGAAGGGGAGGGGAAATGGGAGAGTACACAGGTGAGAACAATGAGGGTTAACAAGGACCAATAATACGATGACGGGGGAAACGTAAGACACGGACTGGAATACACATAGACACAATGATAACAAACGGCCTGGGGTTAGCAGGTAAACAAGTGCACAGCTCAAAGGGGAGGCACACGAAAGTGGACACACGTGCAGAGAATGCGAAATCACAGACAGATACAGGGATAGGATAATGAGGAGGGAAATGACAGCTGCAGGTAGAAACTCAAGATGAATTAGTAATTAGTAATGTTAGTAGCGAACTATAAAACCCTAATGTTAGTAGGTTAGCTGGTTAGTATTATATACACATTAGTTAGCAGGTTAGTATTAAATCTAATCTAACAGTTAGTATGATTAGTACATTAGTATTAAATACAAATATTAATAAAGCCAGAAGGAAGAAAACGAGATACGAAATACAGAGGAAACCCGAATGTTCCCAAAATCACCCGAATAGTATAATGACAAAGACAGGGAGTGGAATCTGAGGAACATGGAACGCGGACTGACGATCGTGAGGGAAATGCAAGAAAAAAAAAAGGAAGAAATCAGGAAACATAACAAATAAAACAGACAGAATAACAGGATCCTAACACTTCCACCCTCTGTTCTTAACCTTTCTACACCATTTTGTGAGTTTTTCTAGAGATTATGGCTTGTTTTTTTTTTTGCATGACAATTAAATTATAGTTAACTGTTCATAATTCATGAATCAAATGATGTGACTGTCCGTAAAAAGGGAGTACATTCTTCTGTGGGAGGATGGGGGTGGGGGGTGGAGTGCAGCCAAGTCAATTGTATTTCCCCCCAGATGGAGGAACACTGCTGCTGGAACGTGAATATGCAATCAAAATCATGGTAACAATGAGAATATATCATCAGGGACCCCAAGGATGCCAATAATTCTTGACCTGACTGTAGGAATGCCTAGCTTGGAGAATTAGTCTTGGAGATTCTGGCAGTGTGAGACACCTTTGGACATCGGCTGCTGTGGCTGACACCTACAAAGGCAATAATCACAGAATAAAATTACACTATAGCTTTAAAAATGAGTCTCCATTCCAGCAGCATTTATTTATTCATATACAGTGTCCTCCATGTTTGGGACAAAGACATTTTTTATTGATTTAGCTCTAATCCACAATTCAAAAATTGTGGTTAAAGTGCAGACTGTTAGCTGTTAACTCTGTTATTAAAGGGTATTTTTATCCATTTTGTTTTCAGCACGTTTTATAGTTTTTCACAGCACTTATTATACAAAGCCCAACATTTCAGGGCACCATAATGTTTGGGACAAATGGCTTCACAGGTGTTTCTAATTAGTCAGGTGTGTTCAATTGCTTACCTAGTGCAGGTATAAGAGCTTTCAGTATCTAGTCTTGATTCTACCCTTTTGATTGTCTTTGGAGTCTGTTATTGGCATTTGTCAACATGAGAACCAGATATACGTCAAGGCAAGTCAAGGAAGCTTTAATGAGGCTGATAAATAAAAAAAAACAGTCAGACACATTGGCCAAACATTAAGCTTACCAAAATCAACTGTTTGGACCATCATTAAGAAGACAGGGGGCACTGGTGAACTCAGAAATCGCAAAGGGCCTGGTAGGACAAGGAAGACCTACAGTTGATGACCAAATAATTCTTACCACAATGAAGAAAACCCCCCAAACATCTGTCCGACAGATCAGACACTCTTCAGGAGGCAGGTGTGGATGTGTCAATGACTACTGTCTGCAGAAGACTTCAAGAACAGAACTAGAGGATACCAGGTTAGTTTGCGAAGAGGTACCTAAAAGAGCTTGCTGAGTTCAGGAAAAAGGTCTTGTGAACGGATGAGACCAAGATTCACTGGTATCAAGAGTGACGACAAGAGCAAGGTGTGGAGGCCAAAAGAACTGCCCAAGATCGAAAGCATGCCACCTCATCTGTGAAACGTGGTCACGTATGGCTACCACAGATATTGTCTTTATTGATGATGTAACTGCTGATAGCAGCAGCAGCAAGATGAATTCTGAAGTGTACAGAAATATCTTACCTGCTCAGATTCAACCATATGCCTCCAAACTCATTGGACGGCACTTCATCCTATAGCAAGACACTGATCCCAAACATACTGCTAAAGCAAAAAAGTAGAAATTTTAATATTCTTGACCAGCTAAGTCGGTCACCTGATCTAAATCCAATTGAACATGTGTTTCATATGCTGAAGAGAAAACTTAAGGCAACTAGCCCCCAAAACAAGCAGGAGCTGAAGATGGCTGCAAAACGGACCTGGCAGAGCATCACCAGAGAAGATACTCTGCACCTGGTGATGCGTATGGGTCACAGACTTCAAGCAGGCATTGCATTCAAAGGATATGCAACAAAGTACTGAACATGACTACTTTCATTCACATGACATTAATATGTCCCAAACAAGATGGTGCTCTGAAATTGAGGGCTATGTATAGGAATTGCTGTAATTTGTACATGGTGAAATCAAAATGTATAAAAATTCCCTTTAATAAAAGCTGAAAATATACACTTCAATCACACAAAAATCAATCAAAAAATATGTATTTGTCCCAAACATTATGGAGGGCACTGTAACTCCCGTAATCATCAAATCATTCCTTTATGTCCTTTCACATTATTCTGTTTCTGTCACGGTTTGACAATCCTTTCTTCCATCGCTGGGTTTATGGTTCTCTGCAGCCGTGAGCTGGCATTTCGGTTTCTTTTTCACCGTCCGCTCAGTGTTTTCCCGTCTTCCGCTCAGTACCTGGCACACCTGTTCCTGGTTTCCTGTTTGCTATTTAAGCACGCTGTTTCCGCCTTCTGGTGCTTGTGTGTCTTTGTTGCCAAGTTCACCAAGCCAGGTAAAAGGTATAGCTGGAAGTCTGGATTGTTGTCTTTCACAATCATTCAGGAACTTCCTAGAGTTTAGGTTAGATTCCTCCTTACTCTAGTTTCAGTTTCTTTTTCTTTTGTGCTCTAGTTATTCGCCTCTTTGTTTTGTCTCTGACGCTTGTCAGAGCTAGAGGTTTGCTACCAGCTTATTTTTCTCACGCTGCTTATTTCTGCGAGTTCGCCCATTTAGTGGGTTGTTTTATTTTGGCTCACGCCGGGATTATCTCCCTTTATATCGGCTCGTTATTCGAGTTGCGCCCAGAGCTATTGGGGTTGTTTTCTGTTTTCGGTACTTTACGAGATTATTTACGAGTAAATAAATAAATCTACTCGTGTTTACGCGTATCGTCCTGTTTCTATAAAGGACGTTTCATTTTGTATGTTTGTTCGGGAGTTTTTGTCCCGCCTTTCTTTATTTTTTCTTTTCTAGTGATTATTCACTTTGCGTGGGTAATCTTTCAAATCCTTTTCTGGTCGCATCTGATACTCCTACCCGACCCCCCTGATAGTTTCACCCTCTTGCATGTCTATTTTTCATAAATACTGAACAGGCTTTGAGGAGCGTAAAATGCACATGTACAGTTTTATGTATGCGATAAATAAAAACACAAAAATTTCCATCGACTTGTAAAAATCCGTCTTCTCTTTAAAGTGAGCCATCAGGAGTAGGATGATTCAAGAAGTTCTCTTCACTTCCACCATATATAGAAAGGAGTCCGCACTTCAGCGTTTGTTGGTTTTTCTTGAAAGAACTTCAAAATATTTTCTCCTTTTCCTGCAAAGGCCTCTTTCATTTTCACAAGAACGGGAAAATCCATGAGCAACTGGAAGTGCTAGATTCCTTTCTGAGAAAATAGCTATGGCCAATTCTGCTTCAGAGCTGATATATCAGAAGGTAGAATGGCGTTTACAGCACGCCGTTGAAGATAAAATGTTGTCTTCATCAATTTGTCGACTTCTGCTCTGTCCCCTCCTGCCATCCCTTCCATTGAATAAAGCTGAGCCATATGCTGACGTTTCTCCTCTAAAGTCTCTTCAGTTTCCCCTATGGGAGGGCTCCCCGGCTGCCAACGCACACACCCACATTGATCCGGTGGTCCACTGGATGGTTGGTGGACTGTTACACCAGTTGATTGGCGTACCCTTCTGTGACACACAAGGGTGTTGCCACGGTTAAGATGTTCCACACAGATTTTTAATTGTGTAAGTAGAGAAGCATCTTGAAGAATGTCGGCGAAGCTTGAAGGATACTGCCACAGTGGCACAATTGGTTCTTGAGGGATTAGGCCCATGTTCCCGCATTGCATCCACAACAACTAGGGGTGAGAATCGAGAACCGGTTCCAAGTTGTCCGATTCTTCGGAATCGTTCACCTTCCAGCTTATCAATTCTCTTATCGATTCCAGCATGTACAGTACAGGTCAAAAGTTTGAACACACCTACTAATTTTTCGGTTATTTTTACTGTTTTCCAAATTTTGGAATAGTAAAGACATCAAAACTATGAGATAACACAAATTAAATTATGCAAAGACCAAAAAAGTGTTAAACAAATAAAAAAAAAGAATTCTTGCCATTCTCTCAAACAACTTCTGTGGTAAACAGGTATTCCACAGGTAAACAGGTGATGCCATCATGACTCTATATAAAAGGATATTAAAAGACTCCTGATGTCTTATTTCCAGGTACTCTTAGAAGCGATACTACAACCTCTGCATTTGAATGGATCTCTATGGGAATTGGGGGGTGGGACTAGATTAAGCTGTAAATTACACGGAAATAGTATGTAACCCATGGTTGGCTAAATGGCTGTAAGTCATCAAGGGTCTGAGGTATCAAACGAGCCTCAAACCATTACTCTGCTGCCAGATATGCAGTAGATATGGATGGATCACTTTAAGGGTTGTTTCTCCTGACACATTTTCCTATTGAACTCTATGGAAAAATAAGTCAGGAGAAGAAAGCCTTCAAGTTATCCATCCATATCTACTGTATTTCTGGCAGCAGAGTGATGGTTTGATACGAGCAGAAGACTTGTTTGATACGTCAGACCCTTGATGACTTAGAGCCATTTAGCCAACCGTGTTCCGTAAGATCTCCATTTTGTGATCCATCTTCGGAAATGTGTGTGGACTTCCCTCGGGAGCCTATAAGGCTATAACCAATTACAAGTGTAAAACTACAGTGTTTGGATTGGTGGTAGACTAACAATGATTGCCTGCTTGGTCACACACAGATGAGTAGCCTAGATTTGGAAAGCGGATAACTAACCTAAATTAGCTATATGATAATCTTCAATCTTTGTTATCTTCAGCTAATAAGAGGAGCCAGCTTGCCTCCAAAAAACAGTCAGGTAACATTAAAGATCTCTTCTTTCTTCCATGTAAATGTATAGGCTAAATGAGATAGGGGGAGAATGGTGACAGTTGAAACTGTTCTGATAATACAGAAACCAACGCAAACGTGCAGCTTTATGAAACACGCCTAAGAGTAACTCATAAGTAAAGTTTGCGATCTTTGTTAACAGCAGTTAAACAACAATATTTTAGCCACCTTTTTGACATAACGTTAAACTGATAATTTATCCTCTTCTCGCGTCGCGTTTTTATTATTTTCCGGTGTCTCTTATTGATGTTTGATATTTTTAAGCACTCATATTGTTCAAGCCAAATTACATTTACAATGCCATTTCAATTTACAGAATTATATAATTCTGACTGTTTTATTGGATGCTCTGCCACTTGTGCAGGCATAAATATAGCAGATAAATATTTTCCATGATATGACTAAGAAATATGAATGAAAAACAAATGCTTTATACTTTCTAAATATTATGTCATTCAATCCATTTTAGTTGACCACCCGATAGTAATAGTAAAAGTTGATCTTTTAATAGCCTGGGAGCAAATTATATTTAAGGAATCGATAAAGGAATCGATAAAGAATCGGATCGATAAGCAGAATTGATAATGGCATCGGTATCAATAAAATTGAACGATTCCCATCCCTAACAACAACCCTTACCATTTGCCTATGATCAGCTGGAGATGGTCTTGCCTTGCTTGCTATTGCTGTCTGCAATGTAGGTGTCATGTTTCCCCAAGGCACTTTGAATGAGTCTGGCCATGTGGCAGCAGAAGAAAGCCCAGACGGAGAGGAGGTACGAGGGGTACTGCTTGATGTGCTTTGAGGTGATGGGCTTTCACATAGGAGCCGAGGTGCTGTAAGCCTGATTGATCTGAAAATAAAATTGAGATTTTTTCAATAATGCACACAAAAGAAAACACATATGAAAGAGAATGAATGTCTACACTAATTTTAGTAGAATGCATTATTATTAGCCTACATTTAGTAAAGGCAATCATATTTCTGGTTATAGTTAGGGACACCAGGGGCTCTATCTTGGCGATCTTAGCGCTTTGTCTAAGCGCATGGTTTTAAGTGCATTTAGGGCATGTCCAAAGTCCAGTTTTGCTATTTTAATGGCGTGTTTTTTGGGCGCTAAGTACGGCGCAACGTGCAAATTGGCTGAACCTAGTCTCTTCATTAATTATAGGTGTGTCTTAGGTGTGACATGCAATAAACCAATCAAAATGTCATATCCCATTCCCTTTAAAAACCTGCTTTTCCACCTTGGCGGATTGCTTACAGTGCATTCGGAGCACAAGTATTCACAGCGCTTCACTTTTTCCACATTTTGTTCTGTTACAGCCTTATTCCAAAATTGATTAAATTAATTTTTTCCCTCAAAATTCTACACACAACACCCCATAATGACAATGTGAAAAAAGTTTTTTTTGAGATTTTTGCTAATTTATTAAAAATAAAAAAATTAAATTTCTAATTTACATAAGTATTCATACCCTTTGCTTTAACGTATTTTTAAAGTATCATATTTCATATTTGGTCGCATATCCTTTACATGCTGTTACTTCCTGAAGTCTGTGACCATAACCTCTCTGCATTTGAATGGATCTCTATGGAAATTGGGGGGTGAGACTAGATTCAGCTGTAAATTACACTGGTACAGTATGGAACACATGGCTGGCTAAATGGCTGTAAGTTATCAAGGGTCTGAGCTATCAAACGAGCCCCAAACCATCACTCTGTTGCCAGATATGGAGTAGATGTGGATGGATCACTGCAAGGGTTATTTCTCCGGACTCATTTTCCTATAGAACTCTATGGGGAAAAAAGTCAGGAGAAACAACCCTTAAGCTGATGATACACGGGCAATATTTTCAGGCAATATTGCCGGCAATATTGCCAGGCAATAATTGCTGGCAATTTTCCTATTGACAAATCAATATCTGAACAAGTTTGATCGAGGCAAGCAATATTTTGCTACCATCCAATCACAGATGAGATTTTGGGTCACATGACACCTGAGTCTTCCAAAAATAAATTTCAACAATGGCTGCCAAGTGGTGCGAGGAAACCGAAGGGATGCTGATCTCTTATAACTTTATTTATTTATTACTCAGGTAAGTTATATTGATGTATTAGTGTAATATTGAAATAAAGACCAACTTTTCATAAGTTATGGTATTCTTGACTTTTGATTGTAAATAATTGGTATTATTACTCACTCACCGCCGTACTGACGAACCGAGTGACTTTTAACTAGCTAGCTAGCTAGCTAACTTCACTCAGCAGACCTAATCAGACCACCTGCTTTACTGCTGAATACATCCATGAATGCTTCCGTAAAATGTAGAGATACGGTCGATTGAATTACATTGGCGGAAAGCTGTGGTTCTTGCCGTTCCGGGCACATATATACCTTTGTGGTGAGATGACGGTAAAGGTTTGAAACAGAGGTTAAAAACAGGATCCGCAAAAATTATTTTTTCTGTTATTTTTCAGTTATTGCCCCATTGCCCATTGCTACAGTGGCCCATACCCATTGCCCATTGCTGGCAATATTGTACAATATTGCTGGCAATATTGCCTGAAAATATTGCCCGTGTATCATCAGCTTTAAAGTTTATTTTTTAAAAATTTGCAAAAATCTCAAAAAAACTTTTTTCACATTGTCATTATGGGGTGTTGTGTGTAGAATTTTGAGGGAAAAGATTTATTTAATCAATTTTGGAATAAGGTTGTAACAGAACAAAATGTGGAAAAAGTGAAGCGCTGTGAATACTTTCCGGATGCACTGTATATGATGGCGAAACAGACATGCTCGTGCGTGTTTAGTGCAATCAAGGAATAGGCTATATGGATCAATAGTAGCCTATGATCAATATTATTTGGACTAACCAATATGAGTTCCCGGTAATTCCTGACAGTGCTGTTTACAAAATATATGCGGTTAAATTTAGTTAAAATTACATGCAACAGCTGAGAATAAGCTACCAATGGCTTCCGTCTCACCTTAGAAAACACCAAATTAGCCTGCTTGTTTAACGAATTTCATTTGATTATGCAATGAAGCAATGAACTCATGTTCAAGCTTCATCTGAAGTTCATTAGGCTACCTGCATTCTAATTTTGATTAATAACATAAATAACGTTATTTTGCCTTAATGATGACACTAAATACAATAACAGGGTGTCTGCAGGTATCAAGAAGTTAATTTTAAGACTTTTTAAGACATTTTTAATGCCACCTAGAATGAAATTTAAGACCAAACTTGCAACAAAAATAAACATGAAAAGTGTATACACTCTTCGCAACTGAGTATGTAATATTGTCAAGAATGAAGTTAGCAGAAGTGGTTCTAGTATTCCACAAACCACCGGATGCTCTTGAAAGGGAGCAGTACGCCTAACTGGAGAAGACAATGGGCGATATTTTCAGGCTCTTACTCCAGTGCGCTAAGACAGGCGGTGTGGCAAAAATGTGTAATGGAATGGAATGCTCTGTGTCTACTGCATGTGTACTGCATTCAATTCCATGCCACATTTTCGCCACACCACCTGTCTTAGTGCACAGCGCACTGGAGTAAGAGCCTGAAAACAGCACCCACTGGGCCTCAGCACCCAATTGGGCCTCATTCAAGTACAAATTTGATCGTAAATGGGAACATAAATGTGTAGATTAGATTTACAATTAATTTACATCGAGGTCAAACTTTTGATGAATGCAGTTCTAAATCAACATTGAGGCAAAACGACAGTAATTAAGGACATTTGTTTAAGTTTAAGGGTTTAAGGACATTTGTCCAAATGTTTATTACAGTGAAATAGGGGTCGGTGTGGCTACAGAGCCTGTGGGGTGGGATCAGGTTTCAGCGGAGGGTTTGTAGCTAGATAGCTACTGCAATGGCGGAGGTGAAGAAGCTCAGTGAAGTGAAATGACAAGCCGACAGGGCTCGGAATCGGAATTGCTTTTCCTCGATGGCAACAGCTGAAGTTCAGCAAGGGGATGAAGAGCGATGTGGAGTTGGCGTGTTTTCTGTTGGACCTGTAAGTAACGTTACCTCTAGCTATGCAGCTAGCTATGGTGACTGGGCGGGGTTTGGATATATGATTGTAATATGAAGCTGAAAATAGATATTAAACCATTAGACAACAAAGCAAGCATTTTATAAACCCACTCTCTGTCCTAAAGGTCACACTGTTAAAGGAAGTGCTCCCGTTTAATGAATCAATCGCTAGGCCTAGGCTACATTATTGCCCTCAAACATCAAATGGCACGGAAAAAAATATGCCCTTCTTTGGACAACGAAGACTCCTTCATCCCAGGAAAGTGGTTATTGGTGTGTAAGGACTGTACACGTACACACTGTGGTCAGTTCAATCCTGACTTGACAGGGCAAATACAAGAAGAGATGTTCGAATTTGCGGCAACACGAGTGTGGGCTGTAACTCCAAATAAGCGCTGCAAAGAAAACCCGTTCATGACGCCAAAACAGCTAAAATAAACTGCGCGGTCAATGGAAAATAGCTTTGCACACAGACGAATTTCGCGAGATAATCAGCTATACAATAAGAAAAGAATCGCCACTACCTCCAGCTGCCAATGAGTGATCCCTGTAACAAATAAACATTAAAAGACTAAGAGCAGGATAAAGAACAGGAAAGTACCGAAATTGGTTTAAAACGCATAAATCTGGGATCGTATAATTGTGCAGAACGGAGCAATTGGAGTCTGCTGGCGTGCTCTTGAATATTGTTCGCTTTGCATATGGGATTCTACCGCCCTGAATCCCATTGTGCCAAGCTTGAAACATTTGCGACATATACTGCATCGGGCTTCGGAGACATTACCGGGCACGGTTTTTAACCATGTTATGGGTTTTAACCATGAGTATTCGCTTTTCTCAAGCCATTTATCGTTAAACTTGCATTTACCCATGAATCCGTTAGTTTGCTAGCTTGGCTATTACATAGAACTTAGATTGTTACCTCCCTTGACTGAATCCGAAGCAGAAATTTAGCAGAAAGTAATCTTGTCAGAATCGCTCCTACTGACAGTAGCCTACTACTGTGGAACAGTTTAGATTGCTTGGTAACGTAGAAGCACCCGCGAACTCTTGCGGTCACGTGACTTCACCTAAAAATGATCTTGCGTATTTTAAAAAAAATCCAGTTTCTATCGTATTTGGTTTTCTTTCAGTTTATCATTTGGCAAAACTCAATCACACCGTATAGTGAGATTGGGAACACATCGCCTCAAAAAATATTTAAGACCTTTCAAAAACGAATTTAATACATTTTTTTTAAATAAATATGAATTTAAGACTATTTAAGACTTTTTAATGACCCGCGGACACCCTGAATAAAGCTCTCAGGTTGGCAACCCATAGGTTCACGCATATTTTCCCTTGTTTTATAATGTCCTGCAGATGTAAATGTGACCAACCTGTTTTACTCGTAGCGTAGGCTAATGCTTTTAAACAATCCACTTTCCCAGGAAGACCGTGAAAATTGTGATTTACAGCAGGGGAAACAGACCTGCTCATGCATGAAGTTAAAGCGCACATGCAGAGAATGGCAGTAAAATTCATTGTGAATTAATTGTATAACGTGCTGCAAATTTTTTTCGTTTCTAATTAGACGCTTAGTTCTCTTAAATTGTTTTGTTCAGTTATGGAATAACAGGTGAAATCAGCGAGGTTTTAATAAGCTGAGAGTATGGAAACCTTGTCACTGTCATTTTAAAAATATGAAGGACGAAGAATAAGGTTCAATTTCAGTTAACATGGTGACATTTATCTCCGTTTTTTAACCGTATGCTATTGAAAAAACCTTATGCATAGCGAATCCGCTGTAGCGTAGGCTATTTGAAAAACAATAAATGCAATATTCACTGGACAGGTTTTTTTTTTGTCAAAACCATTCTATTTACTTACAGGCTGTAGGCCTAGAGAGCTGTATTGTAATGACATCTGAAGTGCATTTTCAGAACTCAAATGTCCGTCTATTGCAGTGCGCGAGTTTTCCATCATTGACAATGCACGCACTAGGCTTGATATGTTATCAGCAAATGGAAAGCCATTTTTAATGGATAGCCATTGTCCCGTAACAGAAGATTGTCCTCCCAGAAGATTATTGGCAAATATAGGCTAAGTTATAGCTTGATCCTGGATAATTGCAAATAGTCTATACATGTAACCTTACACGTACCATCGCACATCGCCTGGATGTTGATGGAGTGGGCTGAAAGCAATTTAATGCGGCATTTCCTTTCGCTGAAGGACAGGTATGTGGTATTTGACCTATGGACCCTTTTATGCATTATGCATTTTTTGATATAGCCTACACAATAATATTTCACATTGTAATCTTGATATTTTTAGTCATGCTTGTGTGGGCCCCTGTGTGTAACAGAAAGGAGGGTGTATGCACGTTTGAACACGCATATGTAGGCGCACTTATATGCACCCTTAAAATAACATGTAAACATTAGACCAAAGACAGCAAAGACACTTGCGTTTGGGTTAGCGCCGCTTAGCACCAGGTGTACGATAGGGCCCTATGTCAAGAACAGATAAACCACAGATTTTATACTCCGGCAAGGGGTAATAGTCTAAGAGACAATCTTGCTTAACACAAACAACATCTGGTGTTGCATCCACTAGGCAATATGCTCCTATATCCTCCAATTGCACAGACTGGTGTGTATGACAGACTAAGTACACCACTGAATCACAGCAAATAAGGATGAACTTGATCCTACAGACTTGTAAACCCTCATCATTTTCACTAAGTAAAACCAGCATGCCCTTCTTATATTTTGTTCCTTTTACTGTGATTGCATTGGCAGCCACAGTATTTCCAGACTCAAAACCAAAACCATCAACTGACCCTTTGATTTTGTCACTGAAGTTATCAGCATAAAACTCCGTTCCCCTTTCAACTTGTACACACTGAGGGAATAAATTACCAGCGCCTAAATAAGCCTGGAGAAGCTGATGTCTTTCAGCCAATGTACTACAAATATTCTTAAAATTGTGCAACTTTCTTGCACAAGTTTTAAAATACGAGTGCTTACTTTCAAACCTTAGGGTCCAGAGACGGATGAGTGGCCCAAACTGCAGTATGAGCTCAAGATAGTGCAGAGACAGAGACACTATTTTCTAGACACTAGTTCTTTTAACAGTGGTGTTTAGGTTTGAGTGGAGCATTTGGGAATGTGACAGTCCTAAAGCACATATTCATCAATGAGCACTTTCAGATAAGCCACTTGGTCTTCTGTTATTGCTGATGCACAAATCAGTTCCACCAATTGTCTAAGCAACAAAACAAGCTGCCACACTGCACTGTCATTGGGATTTTTTATTCTGTCTCCTACAAGAAGTGGCAGTAATCTCAAGAGGCACCATGACCACTGACCACAAAAGTTCTCTCTGTCTGAGGCAATCAGAGTAGGTTTGTCAGCACTGTCATTTCCCAAGTATTTGAATTGAAGACCCTGGTGCTAAAAGTACTGATGTTCTCTTTTGAGAAAATCCGAAAATATCATTGATCCATAAAATCAGCCATTAAAAGTTTTGCTATTTTTATGCATTGCTTAGGCACCTTAGCTAAACAAATACAACATGTGTCTATGCTCAACTTGAATTGTCTAAAAATGTGACTTCAGTACTTTTAGCACTAGGGTCTTCAATTGGCAAATGCAACGATTTAGCTCCAAGTATGTGAAATGCTTCTTTTGCATTACCAAGTGTTTGATGAACAAGGCAAGATCAAAAGAAACAATGCCCTCAGAGAGGTCATGTCCAAGGCACGGAGGCAACCCTGGCTAACAAATGTGAAAATGTTTCAGTGCATTGAAGGGGGAATCTAATTTTACACCACACACAACATCAAGACCACAGGAAGCCAATTCCTGGACATTGTTTTGATATGAGTGCTTAGACCTTGTAGAACCACAGAAAAGTGGCATGTTCTGAAATGTTTTTATGTCAATTTCACAATAACGGCAGAAATGTTTGCTCCTGCTGAAGTTCTCCACAAACCGTCCAATATTGTGGGACCCCAAATTGTCACCAGTGATAATAATAATAATAATATTTTTATTTATAAAGCACATTTAAAACAGCAATAGTTGACCAAAGTACTGTACAATCAAGATAACAAAAGCCATAAACAATACAATAAAAACACAAAGACCAGTTTAACAGACAAACAAGACAGAAATGCTACTCTCATACTGAGTTAAAAGCCAAGGAATACAAATGTGTTTTAAGACGGGATTTAAAAACAGGCAGTGCAGGGGCCTAACATGCAGAGGCAACTCGTTCCAGAGTTTGGGGGCTACCACTACAAAGGCACGATCTCCCCTGTGCTTTAACCTTGACCTTGGGACAACCAGAAGCAACTGGTCGGCGGACCTGAGTGACCTTGATGGAACATGTGGTTGTAAAAGGTCAGAGAGATAGGCCATTTGGATTGGAGCTAGCCCATTTAATGCTTTGTAGGCAGACAATAAAATCTTAAAATCGATCCTAAACCGTACAGGGAGCCAGTGAAGGGAGGCCAGCACGGGGGTAATGTGCTCTCGTTTGCGTGTTCCTGTTAAAAGACGAGCTGCAGCATTCTGGACCAACTGCAAGCGTGAGAGGGAGGCCTGGCTAACACCAACGTAAAGGGCATTGCAGTAGTCCAGTCGGGACGAGATAAAAGCATGTATAACCCTCTCAAAGTCATTGAATGATAAAAAGTACTTAACCATGGATAAGAACCTCAGTTGGAAGAAACTAGATTTGACCACTGAGTTTATCTGTTTATCCAATTTTAAATCACTGTCCATTATCTCACCAAGATTTTTTACAATGGGTCTTACATATGGTTCCAGGGAACACATGTCCATATGAGGGACATCACTGGACCACTGGGTCCAAATATCACTTCAGTTTTATTTTCATTAAAGCTTAAAAAATTTAAGGCCATCCAAGCTTTGATGTCCTTGAGACAGTCCAACAAGGTTTTAAAGAGTTTGCATCTTTCCGTTTCAAAGGCAGATAAATTTGAGTGTCATCTGCATAACAGTGGAACGAGATGCCATGTTTTCTGAGAATGTACCCTAAGGGGAGCAAGTAGAGGGAAAATAGGATTGGCCCAAGAATAGAACCCTGAGGGACTCCACAAGGGAGAGGTGCCGAGGAGGATACAGGGTCACCGAGGCTGACAGAAAAACTTCTGTCAGACAAATAAGACCTGAACCACTCCAGAGCCGTGCCTTTAATGCCAACACAATGCTCCAGGCGAGAGATGAGGATATTATGGTCTACTGTGCCAAATGCAGCTGTGAGATCTAAAAGCATAAGAATGGCAGAGTCCCGGAGTCAGTAGCCAATAAAAGTTAAATTGTTAAAAACTTTTAAAAGTGCAGATTCAGTGCTGTGAAGGGCTTTAAAACCAGACTGGAACACCTCAAGAATGCCATGTATGTCTAAAAAAGACTGCAGTTGTATGAGTACAATTTTCTCCAGAATTTTTTGAAAGAAATGGGAGTTTGGAGAGGACTGAGGTGTCCAGATTTTTTTATCAATGGTTGCACTACTGCATGTTTAAAATTTGTTGGCACAACACCTGAAGCAAAACTGCTGTTCATAATTGTTTGGATGTTTGATCCAATAGTCTCACAAATCTCCTTAAAAAAGTAAGGGGGGACAACATCTGTGAGACAAGCTGATGGTTTCATATGACCAATAATTTCCCTTAAAAGGGAAAGACACAGGCTCAAACTGGTTAAAAACAGCAGAGCATGTGACAGTGATGGATGGGTCATAAGAAGGGAGTGAGATGTGTGCTCTAATAGTCGCAATCTTATCAACAAAAAAGTGAAGGAATTTTTCACAGGTTTCTGAGGAAACATCAAGACAAGCAGATTGGGGGGTATTTAGAACAGTGTTAATGGTGCTAAAAAGAACACGAGGTTTGTGACAGTTATTTGAAATAATATCAGATAAATATTTTGTCTTTTCAGCTTTGACAATTTTCTGATATCTGCACCAGCTGTCCTTTAAAATGTCAAGACACCTGCAGCTTGTCTTTTTTCCACTTGCGTTCAGCTCTCCTGCATTCTTGTCTGATGGCACGAGTAGTGTTATTCAACCATGGTTCAAATTTAGGTTTGGAACGCATGATTTTAAATGGAGCGACAGTGTCCAGGATGTTTTGGCAGGTGGAATAAAATCGTGAGGTTAACTCCTCAGGATCCCCCCTTGGTTTTAATACTAAGTGAGTATCAGCATTTATAAAAGCAGCAGAGAACTGTACAGCAGTAGAAGGGTTAAACCTACGACAACGCCGAGCTGGAGCACACGGTTTAGTAGTATGACAGGGGAGAGAGATCTCAAATAAAACAGGCATGTGATCAGAAAAAACTTCAGTTTTAAAAACAGGTAGACCACATGTTAAAACAAGATCTAGTGTGTGCCCATGGACTTGTGTAGGACCTGTCACAGATTGTACAAGATTAAAAGAATCAAGTAGATTTAGAAACTCTTTAGCTAAACGGCTTAGCAGGACAGCAGACATGAATATTAAAATCTCCAACAATTAGAACCCTGTCATATTTTGGCATAATTCCAGCCAAGGAATCAGAGAAGTCATTAATAAAGTCCTTGTGATATTTAGGTGGTCGGTATATCACAGTGTACAATACCGGGTGAGGTATTGTGTATATACCAACTCAAACATATTCAGTTCAAAGCTGGAGTAAAAGTCTGACGACAGCTGCCTACAGTTAAAACTTTTCTTAAAAACAGTTCGTACTCCTCCTCCTTGTCCAGAAGTTCTCGGGGAGTTAAAATAATTAGCGGTACAAGTTCTGAAAATGAGCTTGACTCACCGACACTCAGCCAGGTTTCTGTCACACACAGAAGATCCAATCCGCGGGAAGTGAAGAAGTCATTCCGAATGAATGACTTGTTTGCTTGCGATCTAGCATTTACCAGGGCTATCCTGGTTGGAGCTGGGCCGTTTGCCGTCCGGGGTGCTCGACCCAGCGGCCGAAGGCTTTGGGGGTTCACTCCACCACTGTGGAGACGAGGTGAAAGTAGGCGGGGGATCTGGATCTCCTCATCCGGGCTGACAACAGGTACCAGCCAGGTGTGTACAGGGTCCAGAGAGAGCCAGAAAACAAAATATCATGGTGATTAGTCCCAGGAGACAGTGCCAGACGGGATTTCAGTCTCACCAACAGACTGCGTTTTCCCCGGCATCTATGACGCCTCCTCCGGGGTGGTGGAACCAGAGCGCGGCAGAGGCAAGAAGGTATTCCCGATAAGAACGGGGGAAAAGAAGATTTCTGTCCAACTAGGTCGTACTTCACCAGTTTTTCGGTGGCAAGTCGGATGTTCAAAAGTTCTTGATGATCATAAACCAGTACAGAGTCTGCATTTTTTGTGACAAGTGACAGAAACAGCACAAACAGAGCTGACAGCAGCAGACGGCAGGCTAAACACACTGGCGCCATTCAAGATGCTGTCTACTCATCCGACAAACGCTTTAGGGTCATTCCGTGTCAAATCAACCAGTGGTCCCTGCATGACCCTCTCAGATTTTGATGAAACTCCATCATAATAATCCATTGTATGAAAAATGAACACACACAAAAACGTTGCCTCATACGACATGTCTTTTCCCGAGATATGGCCTCCTGAAATTTGCTCAAAACCTCCGTCTTTCACGCTCGCGAGTCGTGAAAATGCGCAAATGTGATTTTTTCTGACTTTGGAAGCTTATAACTTGGGATTGGTAACAGCTGAGACTTGGTACCCTAACTTACTTTCTTCCGATTTGCAAGAATATGACGTCAGATTACTTGTACCCCCTTCCCTTTTCAAGTTATATGCACCCAAAGTAGCCACTTTGTTCAGTCGCACATGTTTTTGGTGATTTTCAAGGTCACCCTGTGCCCATACGAGTGGACATATACATCCCATATCACAGATGTATTATCTATAGGTGTATGTCCATGGTCACAAGCAAGTACAGGCTAATCAATTAATTTGTAAAGGAATGACATCCATCCAAATTTGGGTCCGGGTGAAAAAAAGTCAAAAACACAACCATCCGTCTTGTCAATGGATCACCATGTGGACAGTTAAAACTTTTTCTGAAATTTACACCAGTTAAACAGATATATCTACTCATCAACCAAATTTCAGCTTTGGTACTCAACTCCTTCATGGCTAGATAGCATTTTGAAAAGTACACATATTTTAACATATCGGGAATTCACATAAGGCTTAAGAGTTACGTTACTACTTAAAAGTGTCAAATTATGTATCAGACATCAAACAGAATAGTACATGTACTTTAAACCATACACTATAAATGTTGAACGACAAACTGTACACATCTATATGGCAGAATATGTGGTAATTTAACATTTATAGTGTATGGTTTAAAGTACATGTACTATTCTGTTTGATGTCTGATACATAATTTGACACTTTTAAGTAGTAACGTAACTCTTAAGACTTACAGTATGTGAATTCCCGATATGTTAAAATGTGTACTTTTCAAAATGCCATCTAACCATGAAGGAGTTGAGTACCAAAGCTGAAATTTGGCTGATGAGTAGATCTAATATATCTGTTTAACTGGTGTAAATTTCAGAAAAAGTTTTAACTGTCCACATGGTGATCCATTGACAAGACGGACGGTTGTGTTTTTGACTTTTTTTCACCCGGACCCAACTTTGGATGGATGTCATTCCTTTACAAATGAATGGATTAGCCTGTACTTGCTTGTGGCCATAGACATACACCTATAGATAATACATCTGTGATATGGAATGTATATGTCCACTCGTATGGGCACAGGGTGACCTTGAAAATCACAAAAAACATGTGCGACTGAACAAAGTGGCTAATTTGGGTGCATATAACTTGAAAAGGGAAGGGGGGTACAAGTAATCTGACGTCATATTCTTGCAATTTGGAAGAAAGTAAGTTAGGATACCAAGTCTCAGCTCTTCCAAAGTCGGAAAAAATCACATTCGCGCGTTTTCACGACTCGCAAGCGGGAAAGACAGAGGTTTTCAGCAAATTTCAGGAGGCCATATCTCGGAAACGACATGTGGTATGAGGCTAATTTTTTGTGTGTGTTCATTTTTCACACAATGGATTATTATGATGGAGTTTCCTCCAAATCTGAAAGGGTCATACAGGAACTTTTCAGAAAACTGGTTGATTTGACACGGAATGACCCTTTACACAATCACCAAAGTGATGGCACACAAAGCAGCTTTTAGGACTCATCCATCACTTAAAATGACACATTCTCCTCAAGATCCTTAAGATCACTGATCAATGATTTGAGGATATCAATACCAAAATACTTGTGATCGCATTTACAAAGAAGAACGAGTTGCATGTGGTCTATATTGGACGTATTATGAGGAAGAATGTCAGCCAAAGTAAGGTAGAAAGCAAGCACCTTATGCTTTTTTTCCCCTGAACCTAAAGAATTTGCAACCTCGAAGGCATCCTGACATAAGATCAAGCCCAGGGACTTGCTAAAAATGCCACCCTTGCTTTTCCACCCTAGCTCCTCAGTGGTGGAATGAACTCCCCATTCCCCTATGTTCTACTCCAACCCTGCCTGTGTTCCATCGTGGCCTGAAGACACACCTCTTCAGACTCCACCTTGACTGATATTCTAATCTAGGACCTGTCATGGTACTAGTTCTCTGTGTTTTCTTGTCTGTTTGTTATAGTTCATAATAGTATTTAGAATAGAAGTGTAGTATAGCTGATTTACCCACAGCTTACTGTGAACTACATTCAACGTTCATTACTAGGGATAGCTGCTACATTATGGGAAGGATGTGCTTTGTCTTATCTGTTCTGTAGTTACTTCGATGACATTTCTGTATGCACTTATTGTATGTCGCTTTGGATAAAAGCGTCTGCTAAATGACTGTAATGTAATGTAATGAGTTTGTGAATGCACACTCATGTACTGCTTCACACTTAAAAAGTGCAGCTACAGTGTTCTTAATAGGAATACTGGGCAAGGACTCTTTACCTGAATCATCACTGCCAAGACAAAGCAGGACAGGCTCCACATAATTGAGATCTGACTTAAATACAGTTTTTCTTCACTGGTCCATTTTCAAAACTCCACTATTACAAATTTTGAGGAGATCCTCTTTTTTCAAGTCATAAATAACACCATTAATGGTTATCTCTGGCATCCCAAACCATTCAGTTTTTCATGGAGCTTAGAAAGTACATGTGATTGCCCAACATCATGTATCTCCTGAAATTCCTATATTTTGAAGAGTAGAGGCTGGTAACAACAGCTTTGCTTGCAGCTTTAAGTAAAAAAATGTCAAATTTCTATAGAAGAGAGACTGATCTACATTAGCAACAACAGTGTCTTCTGGATTTTCATCCAGAAAATCAGTCTCAGGCATGCCCACTGTCAGAGGCAGGCTGACTGATGGCTCCAACTTGTCTATCCAAAACTGTGTCAATGTGATGGTCAACAGTAGTACTCGAGACTGGTCTTGGTCTCGAGACCATATTTTGAAGGTATTGGTCTTGTCTCAGAATCGACTGCATTTTGAATTGGTCTTGTCACAATTTTTTTTTCAAGACCAGTCGAGACCGGGGGGGGGGGGGGGCATGTGGTGGCACCCGCCCCCACAGAAATTTGATTGGCCACCACGGAAAACTAGTTACAGATGACAAAATATGCTACTATTTGATATTATTGATTTATAGGTTTAGTGGATGAAAATGTTTGCTAGATTGCTCGATAAAACCACACATTAACAATTTAAAAATTTATTTACCTCAAAGCGTAGGCCTGGTTGTAAATAACGTTAGGCTAACCACTTATTTTTCCTGTACCCCAAGTCGCATCACATACATCACAAAGACCGACAGCCAGCTCACTCACCAGAGTCTGTCTGCACTCTGCAGTTGAACACTGAACAGTAACAGTGCCATTATGTGGGTCTCACGAGTCGTGTTACAATCGCAATAATATTTTGTAGCTCAACTGAAACTGCTACTGCAGGAGAAACACAGCCCCTCTCTTTGTCGGACGTTCACTGATACTTACTGAACAATAACGTTCGCGCCTTCTCACACTTGAGGTGTGAGAAGGCGCGAACGTTATTGTTCAGTAAGTATTAACCTATATGAACCAGATTCTTATAAATATACATAATTAGGCCTCTATAATTTTCCATTTTCTTTTTCATCCCCAGTGAACAACAGTCGTCCATGGCTGGCTAAATTGTGTTGGAAACGCGTCTTGGACGCCTTTTCAACGGCATTTTGTTACATTTCGTGCACTGGGTCAGATTACACCAAACTGTTTATCTATGTGTCACGTTTTCGGTCAAGGATGTTCGCCAAATTCAATAAACCTGTGATCTGCGTTAGGTTACCTGATCCTGAGGTAAAAGGTAACTAGCTAAGCAAACGTTACTTTACCCACGGTTTACCAATCATATCAAATGTAAGTACATTTTACATGAACCTAATCCTTATATTACTATATTATGACTATACCATTAACCTAATCGATATCCAAAGACAACGTTTAATCTGGCCGCATTCTTTTTATTTAAACATGAAATTTAACGTTAAGTCTGAATGTTATAGATTCAAATTGCTTCAAAATGCAGTGTAGGCTGAAGTTTCATTAAATTGAGAGTAATTCATTTTTCATTCTTGTCAATGGTGATTATTGATGTTGACTTTTTGTAGGTAATCCATTGTGTTTGATTTTGGGTTGTCTCTTTTAAAATGTAATCAGTACTCATACCCTCAATGTTATAATCTATAAAAATCTGACTTCAACTTCGCTGCTTTTTGAAGAAATGTTTTTAAACAGGAAGTGTAGGCTACCACCATCTGAAAATGGGCTAAATTCTTAGTTTTACACAATCCATAAATACTATTTTGTCATACTTGAATGAGCTACATGGTATTTTCTCATTGTTTCTAAAGGTTAGTTAACCAACATAGGGACTGCCACAGTCATATCTGTACAAGTATAGCTCTGTAATTGAAATGGTAAACAAACGGCACTTTAAGGATGCCAACCTGCATTTGCATATAGCAAAACCAACACAAATTATTGATCCTTTGCAGCAGTGCAATGCCTACTAGCAAAGAAACCCACCTCCTGTAACTAGACTGCATTGACTGCTCTGCTAAATGACTGCACCTGCAAAATGACACTACATACAGGTTTAGTGCACCTGCTAAATGACTGCAACTGAAGTTTCACAATTATTTGAGAGCCGTAGGGAGATTGTGGAGGGAGTCCTGCAATAAACATATTTTATTTAGTGTGATTGCAATATGATCAGTCTGTCTGTCTCTATATTTTTCCCTCCCTCTATTTCTCCCTCCATCTCCCCTATCTCTTTCTCCCTCCCTCTCCCTGTATTTGTCCCTTCCTCTCCCTCTGTATCTCTGCTTCCTTTTCCCTCTGAATCCTATATTTTTTCTCTCTCCTGTATTTCCTCAATCAATCCCCTCTAGCATATTTACCCTCAGTCTAACTTCTGTTTATCCTCACCTCTATCCTCTCTCAAACCTCTGTCCTCTATATACTCTCTATATGTCACCTATCACTGTATGTAGTGTCTCTCTATCCTCTATCCATCAATCAGTGTGTGATATTCATATTGTAATTGGTTTTATTAGTAGTCTGCAATGTAATTTTAACAGTCAAGAGATTGTTATAAGATAATGTAACAAAATGAACATTTGACAGTATTGGAAAGAAATGACATTTGGTCTGGTCTTGGTCTTGGTCTCGCCACCTCAAAGTCTTGGTCTTGACTCGGACTCGATACGCTCTGGTCTTGGTCTTGACTTTAGGTGGTTTCGACTACAACACTAGTCAACAGAACAGCTTTTATGCTTCCTACACATGTGTGATCCAAATGTGGACACCACTTTAAAGATCTTGTCACAGCCTCTGAATGGACATGCAATATCTTGTCCCTGTTGCATATGGGATTTCAAATGAGATAAAAAATCTGTAAATGAATGTTAAAAGTGAGCTACACTCTTGGTCACATAATTTGCAGTAAAACATTTTAACATGTATTCTGTGCAACACAAACAGGTGCAATTGGAGGAAATAAATGACAAAGTAATCCTACACGCAGCTGACATTAGCTGTTTCTTAGCTGCTTTAGCTAATGTTAATGTTATATGTTACATCAAATCAATCATGTCCTTTATCTTATTGAGAACAAACATTTCACGTTCAAGTTAGTTACTCCCAATTGCTAACTCCCATTGAACGGTTGAAACTCCAGCCTGTAAAATGTGTTAATGTTAGCTAACTTCTTATACATGGTAGCTATCTAGCATTTAAAATGAATTAACAAAATGCACCAGCGACAAAAAAAAAAACTCAGGAAGCTAACTAGCAAACTAAACTTATTAAACTACTGAGCTAGCTACAAATTTGTCTTTGTCCGCTAGACTAACATTAGCTGTGCTAGCGTGGCAGGCAAGCAAGATGTGTAATCCATATTTAGCTAGCTGAATGGCGCTAACGGAAAACCCAGTGAGGGAAGTCAGCTAGCTAACTAACGTTAGCTACTCTAATAATGACAGTGGATAATTATCTAATACATTCGCCTCGTAAAAGCGTTATTAACATTCAGCAATTCAAAACAGTAACGTTCAGTGCATTATTTTTTCAAAATAACGGACCTAGCGAAAGAGTAACATTCATTTTTTTTTTCCCAATGTATTTATTGATTTTGTGTTTACAACATGCATATAGTTTTATCAGAAACATTAGAACAAAACGTTATGTTGTAAGCTTTTTACCCCCCAACCCCCCCTCCCTCAGAACTTCCCCTTCTCCCAAATCACCTCCCTCCCCTCCAACATAACGAACAGTTACAAACACATAAATACCCCCCGCCCCAAAAAAAACAAAAAAAAAACAAACAGTATTAACAAGCACGGTACATAATATACAGATTCTTATATAGACTGATGTGAATTATTTAACCATTACACAAACACGCATTCACACACACATTCAGCTTGCACCCATATCGAATAGAATACAAATAAAAAAAATAAAAATAAAAATCTACAGTGTTTACAATTTCCTTTCAGGGAAAACCTGCCTTTCCGGCTGTCATGATGTTCATGTATGGCTCCCAGAGCTGAACAAAGTCTTTCCGCTTGCCCTTAGCTATGTAAGTTAGTCTTTCCAGACCAATACAATCCGCAAGCTCCCTCATCCACATTCTCAATGATGGAGCATCCATACTCTTCCAACATAGTGCAATAGCTCTCCTGGCTTGAAGAAGTCCAAAGTCCATAAGTCTAGTCTGTTTCAATGTTTGTATAAAGTAATTTGGATATATTCCAAGAACACAAAGTTTGACATCTAAAGGGACTTTGACATTAAACATCTCTGACATACATTTTATAACATCCTTCCAGAAGTCTTGGATCTTTGGACATTCCCATAGACAATGATATAAAGTACCTTTCTCGTCTAAACATTTAGCACAAACATCTGGAATATTAGCAGACATATGATGAAGTTTAACAGGAGTTATGTACATTCTCATTAACCATTTATACTGAAGTAATTTAAACCTTGTATTTATTGTTTGTGTTTGCGCTTTCAAACAAGCATCATTCCAATCTGTCTCATCAATATCTTCTTGTATATCCGTTTTCCAAGCATTTAATTTATCTAGTGTTGATTCACTACTATATGCAACCAATACGCTGTAATATTTAGATACATGGCCCCTCCCTTCTAAATTTACAAGTGTTAGTTCCTCAAGTTTTGATAGAGGTGGTATACACATTATCTGTTTATATTTTGATGACATATAGTTTTTTAACTGTAAATATTTAAAGAAATGTTTTTTAGGGATTTGATATCTCCGACATAACTGATCAAAAGAAAGCAAAACTCCATCTACGTACAGATCCATCATTTTTCGAATACCCTTTATATTCCACGACTTAAATCCTCCATCTCTTTTACCAGGTGTAAACTGTTCATTACCCCAAATAGGAGTAAATTGAGACAACACAGGCATATCACCTATATGGTTGTGTGCAGCATACCAGACTGAAATTGTGTTTTTAAGAAATTGATTTTTTGTACGTTTCTTCAATGTCTTAATATCCGAAGAGTATAAATACAAATTCAATGGTAGATCTGGAACGGAATCTTGTTCAATGCTAACCCAGGCTGGGGGCGCTGTTGTGCAGAAATAGTATGAAGCTGAGGTCAGTTGGGCAGCCATATAGTACCATCTAAGATTGGGAAGTTGAAGCCCCCCCCTCTCATAAGGTAGATATAATAACTTAAGGCGGAGCCTCGCTTTCCTATCATTCCAGATGAATTGACCAAATAACTTGTTAATTTTGTTGTAAAACATATTTGGTAGTGGCAGTGGGAGTGTTTGAAAATAATATAAAAATTTGGGTAGGATAGTCATTTTTATTATATTTATTCGTCCAATCATAGATATAGGCAAATTGGACCAGCGATTTAGTGCTTCGGTTACCCCATCTACCAGGGGGTCATAATTTGCTGGGATTATTTCACTTTCAGTTCAGGAGTGATATTAACACCTAAGTACCTAAAACCTTCAGTAGTTGTCATAAATGGGGTATTTACTATGGGACTATGTCTTTCTTCCTTATTAAGAAACATTAATACTGATTTGGAATTATTAATTTTATATCCTGAGAACCCCCCAAAATTTTCAATTAATTTCATCAGATTGGGAATACTATCTTTTAAATTTGTTAGAAAAAATATGATATCATCCGCATTGTCGGGTAAGTGAGGACTAGGTAAAAGGTGTATTTTCTGAATCCAGCGGTTCCAACAGTCAATACCCTTGTTAAAACGTTCGGCACTCTGAATACTGAACACAAGCGATATTGCGTGCTAGAACCCCTCACTTAACCTACATTCAAAATAAGTTTTACGTGATTTAATTTAATAATTATTATTAAAAATTACAATCATCAATTAAATCGCCAAATTCGTTAATAGGTAAGTCGAACAGTAACCTGGTGGATCAACTAACAAGCCAAAACAAAGTCTAAATCAGGTCTTGAGATTAAGTAATTTTATTAAATGAAAACATTCAATTAGAATAATGACTGGGAATCATACATTCACGAAGGATTGTAGGCTGACTACTTATAATTCACGAAAGTGAAGACATTAAACCAGACATTAATTAGGAAATATACCAGAAAAGAGAGAGATAAGCCAAAAATTGTCAAATTATTTACCCTCCAGCGGAACAGGAACAAAAGGAAACGCACGAGGAACCAAAAAGAATGACTTCTTGAAACAAACTCCACAATTGACTAACTTCTTTTTCTGCGGTACACTCATAAAATACCTCCACAGGAAGACCATCCCTGTCCTGATTGGGTTAAGGTGTGGGGGAGGGGGGGGGAAGGGGTCATTTATGACAGACTGGCTTATCTTTGATGGGGGGTTGAGAATGAGAGAGAGAGACAGAGATAGAGAGAAGGGGGGAAATATTAGATATCCTACATCCCTCTCTTGTAAGAATAGGTGCATGCACCTGCTAAAAACCTATTCTTACATCACCAAATAGGAATCACATTACACATTTGGACATTGAAGATGCAGTTACCTGCTAACAACAAAAACAACTGTCCAAATGGTTCACCAACCATTTTTAAAACATTTAGTCCATGCCCAGTTTAATAGTCCCTTTGTGATCTAGAGTCATATCTCTATTAGACACTCTTTTGTGTCGCTGCTGTTATGACACCCTGGTTCAGTCTCTTCCTTCTCCAGTGTCCGGGTATCTAGACTGGCAAGGGACCAGAAGTTCCCTGGACTTGGGTAACATGCAGTGCTTTTTCCATTAGTGTTGCAATTGCGTGAGTGAAATGCAACCTACTCCACAGTGTCTCTACCAGTTGTGCACGGCGTGCGGGGGCTCTGTCTCCTGTGACAGGAAGCTGGACGATCCACAGGTGGCAAAGTGCAGTCAGGGCCTCTCTTCTGACGGGCGGGGAAGCTCCTCTTTCCCTGTCGGAATCCATTTTGGCTCCTTTAGCCTGGATCCAATTGGGTGGACTGCTGACGGCAGTTGCTTAGGCTAGCTTCCCGCGGCAGGGTGTGGGACCGGTTGCACTTGTTTGCACTTGTGTCTGTGGGTGTCCTTTAGGGAATGGCAGGAGAAGACTGTGGGAGTTGAGGGCTTAGGCATTAACACTCATAGCGAAGACCGGAACAATTAATGATAGCACTGCATGTTATGACCACTGTCAGTCCATGCCGGGGAACCTTATGGACAGGGTTTACCTTCCACGGGATTGCCAGTCTAAATAATCACATGAATAGGGCTGACTTGTCCAGAAGTGTCTATGAACAGTATTTGGCGGGGCACCTACACTCTATAAAAGGGACTTAAACACAACATGGGCATGGTATTAGGTTAAAAGGTGGTGGTAGGGATGGATGGGGGGGGGGCAGAGAGAGGCCGAGAGAGAGAGGCCGAGAGAGAGAGGCCGAGAGAGAGAGACAGAGAGAGGGAGAGAGAGAGAGAAAGAGCAAAAGACATTAGGCAACATCCCGTCATTCCCTCTCTTGGAACGATAGGTGCATGCAGCTGCTAAGAGCCTATCGTTCCATCATCATAACAACCACACATTTGGACATTATATCATTGTACAATGATAGCTGCATGAAAACAAGTGTCCTAATGGTTCACTAACCATCTTTAAAACAATTAGTCCATGTCCAGTTTACTAGTCCCATTGTGATGATCCGGTGTGGTGCAGACATTTATTATTTTTTTTCACTGCTGTCATGGCACCTTGGTTCAGTCAATTCCTTCTCCAGTGTCAGGGTATCTGGACATGGGGGACATGGCAAACACCTTCTCGTGGTGTCTCCCGTCAGTAACTTATGACTGCCAATCGCAGTCATAAGCGAAACAGAATTTGCCAATTTAGGGCCCTCACCCGGGCTGGTGCTCGGCTGCAGTCGGGGAGGAGAGCCGGTGGTGATTACTCCGCTGGCCTCCAACCCAGAATACTGCAGCTGAACACCGAAGGACTCACCTCCAACAAGATCAGCGTCATCGAGGAGCTGGCCTATACCACCAAGGCCCTCGTCATCCTCCTCCAGGAGACCCATTGCTTTTCAGCAGATAAGCTAGTATTACCAAATTTCACACTAGCTGGGTCTATCCTAAGCAGGAAACACGGCCTTGCCACGTTTGTCCATGAAAGGCTGAGCTGGACTCTCACCGATCAATCTCCGGCTGACTCGGAGATTGAGTGGTTGTGCGTGGACGTTGCCGGTTTTAAAATTGTAAACGTCTACAAGCCTCCCCCCTCGCGATTCACGCCGGTGTCTGTCCCGGTGTTCCCCCACCCCTGTCTCTATGCTGGCGACTTTAACTGTCAGCATGAAGACTGGGGGTACAATACCAACACGCCCAACGGAGAGAACCTGGCTGCTTGGGCAGCTAACAACTGCCTGACCCTGTTATACGATCCAAAGGGTGCAGCCAGCTTTCTCTCCGGTCGCTGGAACACTGGGACGAATCCTGACGTGGCATTTGCGAGTGTCGGTGCAGACAACCAGCTCCCGGACAGACGAGTGCTCGGAAAGTTCCCGCGGTCCCAACATCGACCATCGCTGATAACCATGCCTAAACTCGTGGACTCTATCCCGAGTGAGCCGGTGAAGCGATGGAATTTCCGTAAGGCCAATTGGAAACGCTTCCGCCTCTTCACTAACAAATCCACGTGGCGTCTCCCATCGCCTAATACCAACAACGTGGATGAGGCATACCGGGACTTCTGTGGCATGTTAGTGAAAGCGGCCAAGAAATCCATCCCACGCGGACGTCGCAATAGCTACAAACCGTGCTGGGATGCGGAGTGCGAGAACCTCTACCGCGTTTTCCTTCAGGCTCCTGCCGGAACCGAGTCAAACAGGGCTGCTACAGCCCTGTTGTCAAGACTCGGCCGGAGGAGACAAGAGCGCTGGGAGGAGGCTGTCAATTCCATCGACTTCTCGCACTCCAGCCGCAAGGCATGGAGTATCCTGAACAACCTCACTGGCAGGTCAAGACACTCACCTCGTCACTGCCCCATTTCTGCAAATAAAATCGCATCACAATTTGTGAAAAATGGGGTATACGAGGGTAAAGACCGCGAGTCATCACGACTCGTGGCAAAGGAAGTGTCTGACCTCTGGAGGGCCCCAACATCTAGCAGCGATAACATCTCCGGTGAATTCACACCGGAGGAGTTCGCTGCCGCCCTCCAGCACCTAAAGCCAGGAAAAGCTCCGGGCCCTGATTCCATCTGCCCGGAGCTTATACTCCATGCCGCACCTGCCCTGAAGTCCTGGTTAAGAGCTTTCCTCTCTTCCTGCTTGCGCCAACTCAAGATCCCCAAAATCTGGAGAAGAGCCCTAGTTGTCGCGATCCCTAAGCCGAATAAGCCTGAAGGGGATCCTAAGAGCTACCGTCCCATCTCCTTGCTCTGCATCCCCTTCAAGATCCTCGAGCGTCTTATCTACGCCCGCGTCGAACCGATCGTCGACCCACTGCTCCCTCGGGAGCAGGCCGGGTTCCGACGCGGGAGATCGACCGTAGACCAAGTCACTTTGATGACTCAAGACATCGAGGACAGCTTTTCGTTCAAGAAGAAGGCCGGAGCCGTTTTTGTCGATCTGACGGCTGCCTATGATACCGTATGGCACCGCGGCCTCACCTGCAAGCTGCTCCGCCTGCTGCCGGACAGGCACATGGTCAGTATGATCTTGGAGCTTGTCCGAAATCGCAGCTTTAACCTTACCACCGGTAGCGGACAGCAAAGCAGGTTACGACGCCTCAAGAACGGCGTCCCCCAGGGATCTGTCCTGGCCCCCCTCCTCTATAATATCTACACTTATGACTTGCCTGATACAGTCTCGCGGAAGTATGCCTACGCGGATGACCTCGCGTTGGTGTACTCCGCTGGAGACTGGCAGTCATTGGAGGGGACTTTGAGCCAGGACATGCAGACACTAGTGGCATACCTCTGGAAATGGAGGTTGAAGCTCAGCGAGGCAAAGACGGTGTCGGCGGCCTTCCATCTTAACAACAGGGAGGCTAAACGTGAGCTCCGAATATATATTGGCGGAACACCCCTGCCATGCTGCGCTGAGCCAATCTACCTCGGCGTGACATTGGACAGGTCGCTCACGTTTCGCCGACACCTTGAGTCACTGCGCAAGAAGTTAACATCTCGTGTGGCATTGATGAGGCGACTAGTCGGGTCAGGCTGGGGCGCCGACGCAAGAACATTGCGTACGGCAGCCCTGGCCCTTGTTTACTCGACTAGTGAGTACTGCGCACCGGTATGGTGTCGCAGTGCCCACACCCGCCTCATCGATACGCCCATCAACGAAGCCTTGCGCATCGTGACAGGATGCCTGCGTCCCACTCCCGTGGACAATCTTCCCATTCTTGCAGGCATCCAGCCCGCTGGGCTTCGCCGCGCGGGAGCCACAGCACGTCTCGCGTGCCGGGCCATGGAGCCAAACCATCTGCTCCACGAAAGGCTCGCTGTAATTGCTGAGCCTCCCCGGCGCCTTAAGTCGAGACACCCATTTGTGCCTGCCGCACAGGAATTCCTGCAGCAATGCAGTGATCTTAACATCAGTGCGGCACGGTGGGCGGATTACATCTGGAGCACGGAGTGGGAGGAGAACACCTCTAGACTCCGTGACTTCATCCCAGACGTCGGTTTTCCCCCTATTGGGGTGGACCTGCCTAGACTGGCATGGGTGAGGCTTAACCGCCTCCGGACCGGCGTTGGGCGCTTCCGCTCATCGATGCACAGATGGGGCTTGGCTTCTTGCGCAGCCTGCGAGTGTGGCGCGGAGGAACAAACCGCAGACCATGTCATCCTGGACTGCCCGATTTATCGGGCACCCAATGGGATGCATGGTCTGTCGGTTCTGGATGATGACACGGTGACGTGGCTACTGGAGGTGTGCCCTGAAATATAGTCCGGGTGAACCCCCCCCCTAGGCTCAGGGTGGTAAAAGGATAGCCCCTCGGCCCCGAGCCTGGGGATGTGGGACAAAAGATCCCACCCAAACGAAGAAGAAGAAGAAGAAGGGTATCTGGACTGGCAAGGGAAGAGGCTCCCTGGACTTCCTTGGATAACATGCAGTGCTTATTCCCCTTAATGTTGTAACTGTGTGAGTGAAAGGCGGCCTAATTTGACAGTGTCTCTACCAATTCTGCACAGCGTGCGGGGGGCTCTGTCTCCTGTGACAGGCAGCTGGACGATCCACAGGCGGAAAAGTGCGGTCAAGACCTCTCTACTGACGGGCGGGGAAGCACCTCTTTCCCTGTCGGAATCCGTTTTGGCTCCTTGAGCTCGGGTCCAGTTGGGTGGACTGCTGACGGCAGTCGCTTAGGCTAGCTTCCCGCGGCAGGGTATGGGTCCGGTTGCACTTGTGCCTCTGGGGGTCCTTCGGGGAGTGGCAGGAGAAGACTGTGGGACTTGAGGGTTTAGGCCTTATCACTCACAGCAACATGTGAAGAGGGGAACACTGCATGTTATAAGCACTTAGTCCATTCAGGGGAACCTTACGGACAGGATTTACTATCCACAAGATTGCCAGTCCAAATAATCACCTGAATAGGGCAGACTTGTCCACAAGTGCCCAGGAACAGCATTGGAGGGGGCACCTACACTTTAAAAAAGGGACTTAAAAACATGGGCATTGTCTTATGTTAAAAGGTGGTGGTAGGGATGTGGGGGGGTGGTGAGGGGGGGGGGCAGGGGCAGGCAGAGTGCCAGTTTTACCTCCTAGAACCCCAGTGTGGTTACTGGCAGTCCTTTGGCTGCGGAGGGCCACAGCGTTCAGCAAACCGGGATGACAGGAGGCATCCTGTCATCTTGCTTCTTCCGCACGTGGATGCCCCTTAACCACGCCCGTCTCATCTCTGTCCAGGGGTCTATGCCAGTTTTGGCTTTGGTTCCCTCTCTGGGCAGCTGGGCTGATCGTTGCTCGTAGGCATGCAGTCCATCACTGCTCTCCGAACACTTCTGATGTCGGAAAAGGGCTCTTGCACTCTCCCTGGATGACGTGTGTGTGCGAAGTTTGCAGGTGTGGCTCGGGGGTGGAGAGACGAGGGTGGGGGAAACTGTTGTGCTAAATTGACTGCTTTCATCTTGCTTTGGATTGCAAGACAACACTCTGGCGGAGACTTTGAGGGCCAGAGGAGTCGTAAAATGGCCGGGGGTTGGCTTCCTGCTCCGTTTCTCCCGGGGTCTCTTTACAGCTCTGATAGGGGAGCGAGACTTTCGCAGAAGTCCCCCTATCTCCTCCATCACAGGAACTGTGGAAGTGGGAGAGTCCACAGAGCACACCCCTTCTGTCTGTGCAGCAGACAGAGGTTCCCCGGATTCAGCAGGAGGGGAAGAAAAGTCCACAAGGGGTGGGGTGGGGTCCTCGGCCTGGGTGGACTTTTCTGTGGGGGCTGACTCCACCTGTTGGGGTGCGTAGACCTCTCCACCTGGCAGGGCTGATGGGCCTGTAGAAGCCGGTTCCGCGTCCTGCGGTTCAATGGTCTCCTCACCAGGCTGGGCTGCTGCGTCTGCAGTAGCAGGTTCTGCCCCCAGGGGTTCGACGGTCTCCTCACCAGGCTGGGCTGCTGTGTCTGCAGTAGCAGGTTCTGCCTCCAGGGGTTTGACGGTCTCCTCACCAGGCTGGGCTGCTGTGTCTGCAGTAGCAGGTTCTGCCTCCAGGGGTTTGACGGTCTCCTCACCAGGCTGGGCTGCTGTGTCTGCAGTAGCAGGTTCTGCCTCCAGGGGTTTGACGGTCTCCTCACCAGGCTGGGCTGCTGTGTCTGCAGTAGCAGGTTCTGCCTCCAGGGGTTCGACGGTCTGCTCACCAGGCTGGGCTGCTGTGTCTGAAGTAGCAGGTTCTGCCTTCAGGGGTTTGACAGTCTCCTCACCAGGCTGGGCTGCTGTGTTTGCAGTAGCAGGTTCTGCCTCCAGGGGTTTGACGGTCTCCTCACCAGGCTGGGCTGCTGTGTCTGCAGTAGCAGGTTCTGCCTCCAGGGGTTTGACGGTCTCCTCACCAGGCTGGGCTGCTGTGTCTGCAGTAGCAGGTTCTGCCTCCAGGGGTTTGACGGTCTCCTCACCAGGCTGGGCTGCTGTGTCTGCAGTAGCAGGTTCTGCCTCCAGGGGTTTGACGGTCTCCTCACCAGGCTGGGCTGCTGTGTCTGCAGTAGCAGGTTCTGCCTCCAGGGGTTCGACGGTCTCCTCACCTGGCTCAGCTGAGAGGACTGCAGCAGCGGATTCCACGTCCTGTGGGGTCACATCCTCTGTGGTGGCTGGTGTGATACAAGACACAGAGCTGTTTCCCCAAAATTCCTCCAGGGAAGGGGGGCTCACCAGGGGGGCGGCTACATTGTCTGTTGAGGTGACAAAATCCACAGAATTGTCCAAGCCTGAAGGGGGTGGGGATGAGTCAAGGGAGAGTGCTGTATTGTCCTCGGTGGGGGGTGGTGCCTGGGTTATGGCTGGAATGGCGCCATGCACTGCTCCTTCCAGCGCATGCTGGACTGCCACAGAAGAAACTGGTTTGGCAGTAACTCCTGACTTAGAGTGGTGCTTTTCCCAAGCCAGTTTCCACATCTGGTTTACCTCCTCCCATGCCTGCTTTGAGGTACCAGAGGTAGAGAAAATGTTGTCTTTTCTCTAGGTACGACCTTATCCCTTGGACAATCTTGCGCTTGGTTTCATCACTATCTGGAGAAATCAGATAGTCCAAATACTCAGTCCGCAGGTTGTAAAGGGCCTCCTCCTTCAGCTGGTCCATTGCCTTGAGCTGTTCTGCAAATTTTGGGCACTGGGCTATCAAATATTGCCGTTCTGATAACATGAGATACCACTGCTGATCCAGCCTTGACTGGCCAGGGAATGCTGGTAGGTTAGCAGTGGAGGGTAAATGAGGCATCTCTCTCTTTGTCTGGTATGCCATAATAATATAAAAAAATATATATATATTTTTTAAATAAAATAAATAAATCTAAGACCAGTCGATTAGAAAAAGATTTGAACTTGTCTCAGAGTTTACCGCAGTTTACTCAATAGCAAAATTTAGTATGCTATAGGACAACCTATCTCGGTGGAACCTCCAATTATGTCGGGTAAGTGAGGACTAGGTAAAAGGTGTATTTTCTGAATCCAGTGGTTCCAACAGTCAATACCCTTGTTAAAACGTTCGGCACTCTGAATACTGAACACAAGCGATATTGCGTGCTAGAACCCCTCACTTAACCTACATTCAAAATAAGTTTTACGTGATTTAATTTAATAATTATTATTAAAAATTACAATCATCAATTAAATCGCCAAATTCGTTAATAGGTAAGTCGAACAGTAACCTGGTGGATCAACTAACAAGCCAAAACAAAGTCTAAATCAGGTCTTGAGATTAAGTAATTTTATTAAATGAAAACATTCAATTAGAATAATGACTGGGAATCATACATTCACGAAGGATTGTAGGCTGACTACTTATAATTCACGAAAGTGAAGACATTAAACCAGACATTAATTAGGAAATATACCAGAAAAGAGAGAGATAAGCCAAAAATTGTCAAATTATTTACCCTCCAGCGGAACAGGAACAAAAGGAAACGCACGAGGAACCAAAAAGAATGACTTCTTGAAACAAACTCCACAATTGACTAACTTCTTTTTCTGCGGTACACTCATAAAATACCTCCACAGGAAGACCATCCCTGTCCTGATTGGGTTAAGGTGTGGGGGAGGGGGGGGGGGAGGGGTCATTTATGACAGACTGGCTTATCTTTGATGGGGGGTTGAGAATGAGAGAGAGAGACAGAGATAGAGAGAAGGGGGGAAATATTAGATATCCTACAGCATATAAAGAAATGCAATGATTTATCCCCCTAATTGTAATACCTGATATCCCTGTATGTGCTCTTACGGCCATTGCTAGAGGTTCAATTGCTAATGTGAATAGCAATGGAGACAAAGGGCAACCTTGTCTGGTTGATCGCTGTAAACTAAAGGGTCTCGAGATGTTACCACCAGTTAGGATCTCAGCAGTTGGGTTTGTGTAAAGTAGTTTAATCCATTTGAGATTAAAAAAAAGATAACCCCATTCTATCCTATCGAATGCTTGACATGCATCTACTGATAACATTGCTGTATCTTTTGCATTATGTCTTTCATATAATATATTCAAGACCCTTCTAATATTGTGATAACCTTGTCTTTTTTGTACAAAACCCTGTTGATCGTCCATAATCAGTTGAGGGAGATATTTATCTAATCTTCTAGAAAGCGCTTTACAAAGTATTTTTGTGTCACATCCCATTAAACTAATTGGTCTGTAAGACGAGCATTCTGTTGGGGGTTTGTTTGGTTTTAATATTAGGGTTATTATAGCTAATCTTAATGAGTCCGGGAGGGTTCCTTCAATAAACGATTCTTCATACATGTCAAGAAGTGGCCTTACAAGTTGTTTTTTAAATGTTTTGTAAAATTCGATTGGTAACCCATCCGGTCCGGGTGCTTTACTGCTATTAATATCCCCTATCGCTTCATAAAGGTTGTTTATTGTTAATGGACTGTCTAATGTTATTTTTTCATCATCTGATATAGTCTGAAAGCGCAACTGCTCAAGAAATGTATTCTGAGCTGTTTTATTTTCTGTATATTCTGATTTATATAGCAATTTATAAAAGTCTCTAAAAGTATTATTTATCTCTAATGGGTCCATAGTTGAGTTGCCAGATACAATTAATAATACAATTAATTGTTCTTTCAGCTTGTATTTTCTTTATCCTCCAGGCCAATAATTTACCTGCTTTTTCCCCTTGGTCATAGTATGTTT
Organism: Synaphobranchus kaupii; assembly: GCA_029718625.1. Taxonomy (NCBI): domain Eukaryota; kingdom Metazoa; phylum Chordata; class Actinopteri; order Anguilliformes; family Synaphobranchidae; genus Synaphobranchus; species Synaphobranchus kaupii. Next base: position 17,492,647 of record CM056398.1, read on the forward strand.
GTTTAGTCCACATTAAACTTTTAGCCACTTTGTCAGTTGTTAATTTATCATAATTAGCTCTCATGATAGACAGATTATGTAATTTTTCAGGGTCATTATTATTATTATAAATTTCGGTTTCAGCTTTTTTAATTTGGTTTTCTAATGTTAGTAATTCTTGGTTGTGCCGTTTGGTTTTAGAACTTGTATAACTAATAATTTCTCCCCTTATATAGGCTTTGAATGCTTCCCACCTAATACTAGCTGTAGTTTCATCTGTATTTAATTCAAAATATTTATCAATGCAACTTTCCACAAATTTAACAAAGGCTGGATCCTGCAACAAATAAACTTGTAATCTCCATCTTGAGCAATGCTCAAATCTACCTAAATAGATCTCCATAGATACTGTTGCATGGTCACTAATTACTATACTATCATACCAGCAGTTTTTGACATTAGATACCAGTTCCATAGAAATTAAAAAATAATCAATGCGTGAATGTGTCTTATATGTGCTTGAATAACAAGAGTATTCCCTTTTGTTCAGGTTCTGTGTTCTCCAAATTTCAATCAATCTTAGATCTTTCATATACTTAATCAGTGTTTGTCTGGTTTGTACATGAGTTGTATCAATTTGAGTAGATCTATCTAACACTGGGTCGAGGGCACAGTTAAAATCTCCTCCTATAATATAAAGTCCTTCCAGGGCAGATAAGGTTAGAAATAGTCTTTCGAAAAATGATGGATCGTCTTCATTAGGGTCATAGATATTTATAAGATTTAGTTTTTGTGACAGAATATTACCTTGAATAATAATATATCTTCCAGATGAATCTTGGGTAGTTTTTATGATTTGAAATGGTATTGATTTGTGTATGAGGATAACCACACCCCTTGCGTGAGTATTATAGCAAGCATGAAATATTTGACCTGGCCATCTTTTACTCAAATAATGTATGTCTGAAGCAATCAAATGTGATTCCTGTAGAAAGACTATTTTAGATTTAAGATCTTTTATCCTGTTTAATACTTGTTTCAGTTTGGCCAGTTTTCTCATTCCCCTGACATTCCAGCTTGTAATTTTAATATCCAAACAACGTTTCTGTTTAGTTTTATCCATAAATGATTATCTCAGCATAGTGTAAAGTTATGAAATTGTAAAAAAAAATAAAAATTAAAAATAAAAAAAAAATAGAAAAAGAGAAAATAAAAGAAAATGATGCAAGTGTACACACACAGACCCTCTCCCCGCCACACACGTATACAGACCCCCCCGCCCCCCACATACACACACTCACACACAATGATTCGAACAATCCCACACTTAGCTCTAGCATTTCCCCAACTGAAATGCCTACCCTTCCCCTTAAGTAGAAATTTTGAGGGACGCTGATCCACAATATTTGAGGAGCAACTAGCCAGCGTAACTTAACCCAAGGCTTCAACAAACCTGTCCCCTTCAACCATACACTTTCAACTTGGTATAGTAATTTCTCCCTTTTTATAAAACAATACAATCTATGTTAAAACAATATCTACTGGTTTAATAAACCATAACATCCATTGCTAAATATGTAAATAAAAATAAAATAAGCCCCATCAACGCGCGCTGAACACAATGGTATTTCAATAGGCGTATTTCAAAAAGAATAAAATAAATAAATATAGGGCTATATATATGAACTAAATATAGGCTATAGCCTAACTTAACTCACCACAACAAAAGTCTATTTCGAACTATTTGGACTCCTCTGCGCATCTGTTGCCCCCGGCTGATCAGCTGTACCTGCGGAGTCCCAAGTTTGTTGTGGCTGTGTAAACAATCCTCAGAAGCGCGTTTATCTTGAATCCACGGATCCTATACTAGTGGAAATTATGTTGACTGTCACTGTGGGATGCTTTTGTAGAACTGTTCAGCTTCCTGCGGCGTTGAGAAAAGATGGATCTTGCCGTTGTGTAGCACCCTAAGCTTGCAAGGGTTGTGTTGGAACCCACGGAAGGCGTTAATGTCGACAAACAGCTTGGTGACTGGGTTAAATCCCCGTCGGATCCGAACAGTCTCCGCCGAGAGGTCCTGCGCGAATGTTATCTTGACCCCGTCGTGTGTGACGTCTTGCCGCCTGGATTCACGATAGACAAGCTCCTTCTCCTGGAACTTTAGAAAGCGAATGAGAATGGCTCTGTTTTGGTTAGGTTTAGCCGACGCTAGTGTACGATGAACCCGCTCTAAGGCGAACGATCTATCAGGATCCGGCCCCAGCCACCGTGGTAGCATGTCATTGACGAAGTCGAAGAGTGTTTGTCGGCCCTCGGCCCCCTCTCGTATGCCAAAAAGCCGAAGATTCTTTCATCTGCCCCGGTTCTCCAGGTCGTCTGTCTTGGATTCAAGGTAAGCGATTCGCTTGGCGGCCGAGTCAAGAGCGGCTTCTGTTTTTTCAAGTGTCTTTTCTACCTCGTGCACTCGACCTTCAGCTTCTTCGATTCGCATTGCATTGGAAGAGACATCTCGTCGTACGTCTGTCACTTTGCTTTCCAACGCAACCATTGAGTTTGCCACGCCAGTCAGACGGGTATCAATGTTGTCCAACTTTGTTCCAAACTCTGCCCGGAGTGATTTCAGTTCGCCCAGAACTTCAGCTATGTTAGCCATGTCGCTAGTGCTAGCGTTAGCTACTGTGTCATTCGATGTATTTGGCGAAGTTGTTGTAGTACCACCAGTCTTGCGTCCTCGTGTAAAAATTTCACACTGCTTGGTTGCAGTCTGCTTTGACATTGACATTTCACCGCCGAGGTTCTATTGAACAAGTATATATTAGGGATTTTATATTAAATCGTGTACGGTTGTTTGGAGCCTCTTCGCTAAGCTGCCATCTTGGTCTTGGCCACGTGACTTCCCGAGTAACATTCATTTACTGCATTTGCACCTCACTCGAGTCGCTCCTATGTCAGTCAGGGAAACGACGCTGAAGTTGGCTCCCGATTCGCAGCTCCCGATTCGGAATTGCCGGTCCAACTTAAATCGGTCGCGAAAAGCGATTGTATGCTTTCACGGTCATCCTTCCGCTTTTTTCTCCGCTAAATCTAATTGGCTCAACATAATGATAGCCTAGTTGTGTGTGTGTATATATATATTTATTTATTTATTTATTTATTTTGGATACTGCACCGTTTTGAAATAATCGCACTCCAAACGTCCTATGTCCACCAATGTAAATTACTGAAAAAGGTGAAATTTTGAATAGGATTTTCTTGCCAATTTTAGAACGTCTCAAACTTTTGACACTTGGGTATGAGAGAAGAAGTCCTCCTCTATATCTGACCCAAGTTGGGTGAAATATTACTGTAGCATTTTGAAATAATCCCACTTCAAACTTTCTATGTAATCCAATGTAAAACGACTGAAAAAGGTGACATTTTGAATAGGATTTTCTTGCCAATTTTAGAACGTCTCAAACTTTTGACACTTGGGTATGAGAGAAGAGGTCCTCCACTATATCTGACCCGAGTTGGGTGAAATATTACTGTAGCATTTTGAAATAATCCCACTTCAAACTTTCTATGTAATCCAATGCAAAACGACTGAAAAAGGTGAACATTTGAATAGGATTTTCTTGCCAATTTTAGAACGTCTCAAACTTTTGACACTGGGGTATGAGAGAAGAGGTCCTCCACTATATCTGACCCGAGTTGGGTGAAATATTACTGTAGCATTTTGAAATAATCCCTCTTCAAACATTCTATGTAATCCAATGTAAATCGACTGAAAAAGGTGACATTTTGAATAGGATTTTCTTGCCAATTTTAGAACGTCTCAAACTTTTGACACTTGGGTATGAGAGAAGAGGGCCTCCACTATATCGGACCCGAGATGGGTAAAATATTACTGTAGCATTTTGAAATAATCCCACTTCAAACTTTCTATGTAATCCAATGTAAAACAACTGAAAAAGGTGACATTTTGAATAGGATTTTCTTGCCAATTTTAGAACGTCTCAAACTTTTGACACTTGGTTATGAGAGAAGAGGTCCCCCACTATATCTGACCCGAGTTGGGTGAAATATTACTGTAGCATTTTGAAATAATCCCACTTCAAACTTTCTATGTAATCCAATGTAAAACGACTGAAAAAGGTGACATTTTGAATAGGATTTTCTTGCCAATTTTAGAACGTCTCAAACTATTGACACTTGGGTATGAGAGAAGAGCTCCTCCTCTATATCTGACCCGAGTTGGGTGAAATATTACTGTAGCATTTTGAAATAATCCCTCTTCAAACTTTCTATGTAATCCAATGTAAAACGACTGAAAAAGGTGACATTTTGGATAGGATTTTCTTGCCAATTTTAGAACATCTCAAACTTTTGACACTTGGGTATGAGAGAAGAGGTCCTCCACTATATCTGACCCTAGTTCGGTGAAATATTACTGTAGCATTTTGAAATAATCCCACTTCAAACTTTCTATGTAATCCAATGTAAATCGACTGAAAAAGGTGGCATTTTGAATAGGATTTTCTTGCCAATTTTAGAACGTCTCAAACTTTTGACACTGGGGTATGAGAGAAGAGGTCCTCCAATATATCTGACCCGAGTTCGGTGAAATATTACTCTAGCATTTTGAAATAATCCCTCTTCAAACTTTCTATGTAATCCAATGGAAAACGACTGAAAAAGGTGACATTTTGAATAGGATTTTCTTACAAATTTTAGAACGTCTCAAACTTTTGACACTTGGGTATGAGAGAAGAGGTCCTCTACTATATCTGACCCGAGTTGGGTGAAATATTACTGTAGCATTTAGAAATAATCCCACTTAAAACTTTCTATGTAATCCAATGTAAAACGACTGAAAAAGGTGAAATTTTGAATAGGATTTTCTTGCCAATTCTAGAACGTCTCAAACTTTTGACACTTGAGTATGAGAGAAGAGGTCCTCCACTATATCTGACCCGAGTTGGGTGAAATATTACTCTAGCATTTTTAAATAATCCCACTTCAAACTTTCTATGTAATCCAATGTAAATCGACTGAAAAAGGTGGCATTTTGAATAGGATTTTCTTGCCAATTTTAGAACGTCTCAAACTTTTGACACTTGGGTATGAGAGAAGAGGTCCTCCACTATATCTGACCCGAGTTGGGTGAAATATTACTGTAGCATTTTGAAATAATCCCACTTCAAACTTTCTATGTAATCCAATGTAAATCGACTGAAAAAGGTGGCATTTTGAATAGGATTTTCTTGCCAATTTTAGAACGTCTCAAACTTTTGACACTTGGTTATGAGAGAAGACGTCCTCCTCTATATCTGACCCGAGTCGGGTGAAATATTACTGTAGCATTTTGAAATAATCCCACTTCAAACTTTCTATGTAATCCAATGTAAAACGACTGAAAAAGGTAAAATTTGGAATAGGATTTTCTTGCCAATTGTAGAACATCTCAAACTTTTGACACTGGGGTATGAGAGAAGAGGTCCTCCACTATATCTCACCCGAGTTGGGAGAAATATTACTGCAGCATTTTGAAATAATCCCTCTTCAAACTTTCTATGTAATCCAATGTAAAACGACTGAAAAAGGTGACAATTTGAATAGGATTTTCTTGCCAATTTTAGAACGTCTCCAACTTTTGACACTTGGGTATGAGAGAAGAGGTCCTCCTCTATATCTGACCCGAGTTGGGTGAAATATTACTGTAGCATTTTGAAATAATCCCACTTCAAACTTTCTATGTAATCCAATGTAAATCGACTGAAAAAGGTGGCATTTTGAATAGGATTTTCTTGCCAATTTTAGAACGTCTCAAACTTTTGACACTTGGGTATGAGAGAAGAGGTCCTCCTCTATATCTGACCTGAGTTGGGTGAAATATTACTGTAGCATTTTGAAATAATCCCTCTTCAAACTTTCTATGTAATCCAATGTAAAACGACTGAAAAAGGTGACATTTTGAATAGGATTTTCTTGCCAATTTTAGAACATCTCAATCTTTTGACACTTGGGTATGAGAGAAGAGGTCCTCCAATATATCTGACCCGAGTTCGGTGAAATATTACTGTAGCATTTTGAAATAATCCCACTTCAAACTTTCTATGTAATCCAATGTAAATCGACTGAAAAAGGTGGCATTTTGAATAGGATTTTCTTGCCAATTTTAGAACGTCTCAAACTTTTGACACTGGGGTATGAGAGAAGAGGTCCTCCACTATATCTGACCCGAGTTGGGTGAAATATTAATGTAGCATTTTGAAATAATCCCTCTTCAAACTTTCTATGTAATCCAATGTAAAACGACTGAAAAAGGTGACATTTTGAATAGGATTTTCTTGCCAATTTTAGAACGTCTCAAACTTTTGACACTTGGGTATGAGAGAAGAGGTCCTCCACTATATCTGACCCGAGATGGGTGAAATATTACTGTAGCATTTTGAAATAATCCCACTTCAAACTTTCTATGTAATCCAATGTAAATCGACTGAAAAAGGTGGCATTTTGAATAGGATTTTCTTGCCAATTTTAGAACGTCTCAAACTTTTGACACTGGGGTATGAGAGAAGAGGTCCTCCAATATATCTGACCCGAGTTCGGTGAAATATTACTCTAGCATTTTGAAATAATCCCTCTTCAAACTTTCTATGTAATCCAATGTAAAACGACTGAAAAAGGTGACATTTTGAATAGGATTTTCTTACAAATTTTAGAACATCTCAATCTTTTGACACTTGGGTATGAGAGAAGAGGTCCTCCAATATATCTGACCCGAGTTCGGTGAAATATTACTGTAGCATTTTGAAATAATCCCACTTCAAACTTTCTATGTAATCCAATGTAAATCGACTGAAAAAGGTGGCATTTTGAATAGGATTTTCTTGCCAATTTTAGAACGTCTCAAACTTTTGACACTGGGGTATGAGAGAAGAGGTCCTCCACTATATCTGACCCGAGTTGGGTGAAATATTAATGTAGCATTTTGAAATAATCCCTCTTCAAACTTTCTATGTAATCCAATGTAAAACGACTGAAAAAGGTGACATTTTGAATAGGATTTTCTTGCCAATTTTAGAACGTCTCAAACTTTTGACACTTGGGTATGAGAGAAGAGGTCCTCCACTATATCTGACCCGAGATGGGTGAAATATTACTGTAGCATTTTGAAATAATCCCACTTCAAACTTTCTATGTAATCCAATGTAAATCGACTGAAAAAGGTGGCATTTTGAATAGGATTTTCTTGCCAATTTTAGAACGTCTCAAACTTTTGACACTGGGGTATGAGAGAAGAGGTCCTCCAATATATCTGACCCGAGTTCGGTGAAATATTACTCTAGCATTTTGAAATAATCCCTCTTCAAACTTTCTATGTAATCCAATGTAAAACGACTGAAAAAGGTGACATTTTGAATAGGATTTTCTTACAAATTTTAGAACGTCTCAAACTTTTGACACTTGGGTATGAGAGAAGAGGTCCTCTACTATATCTGACCCGAGTTGGGTGAAATATTACTGTAGCATTTTGAAATAATCCCACTTCAAACTTTCTATGTAATCCAATGTAAATCGACTGAAAAAGGTGGCATTTTGAATAGGATTTTCTTGCCAATTTTAGAACGTCTCAAACTTTTGACACTGGGGTATGAGAGAAGAGGTCCTCCAATATATCTGACCTGAGTTGGGTGAAATATTACTGTAGCATTTTGAAATAATCCCTCTTCAAACTTTCTATGTAATCCAATGTAAAACGACTGAAAAAGGTGACATTTTGAATAGGATTTTCTTGCCAATTTTAGAACATCTCAATCTTTTGACACTTGGGTATGAGAGAAGAGGTCCTCCAATATATCTGACCCGAGTTCGGTGAAATATTACTGTAGCATTTTGAAATAATCCCACTTCAAACTTTCTATGTAATCCAATGTAAATCGACTGAAAAAGGTGGCATTTTGAATAGGATTTTCTTGCCAATTTTAGAACGTCTCAAACTTTTGACACTGGGGTATGAGAGAAGAGGTCCTCCACTATATCTGACCCGAGTTGGGTGAAATATTAATGTAGCATTTTGAAATAATCCCTCTTCAAACTTTCTATGTAATCCAATGTAAAACGACTGAAAAAGGTGACATTTTGAATAGGATTTTCTTGCCAATTTTAGAACGTCTCAAACTTTTGACACTTGGGTATGAGAGAAGAGGTCCTCCACTATATCTGACCCGAGATGGGTGAAATATTACTGTAGCATTTTGAAATAATCCCACTTCAAACTTTCTATGTAATCCAATGTAAATCGACTGAAAAAGGTGGCATTTTGAATAGGATTTTCTTGCCAATTTTAGAACGTCTCAAACTTTTGACACTGGGGTATGAGAGAAGAGGTCCTCCAATATATCTGACCCGAGTTCGGTGAAATATTACTCTAGCATTTTGAAATAATCCCTCTTCAAACTTTCTATGTAATCCAATGTAAAACGACTGAAAAAGGTGACATTTTGAATAGGATTTTCTTACAAATTTTAGAACGTCTCAAACTTTTGACACTTGGGTATGAGAGAAGAGGTCCTCTACTATATCTGACCCGAGTTGGGTGAAATATTACTGTAGCATTTTGAAATAATCCCACTTCAAACTTTCTATGTAATCCAATGTAAATCGACTGAAAAAGGTGGCATTTTGAATAGGATTTTCTTGCCAATTTTAGAACGTCTCAAACTTTTGACACTGGGGTATGAGAGAAGAGGTCCTCCAATATATCTGACCCGAGTTCGGTGAAATATTACTGTAGCATTTTGAAATAATCCCTCTTCAAACTTTCTATGTAATCCAATGTAAAACGACTGAAAAAGGTGACATTTTGAATAGGATTTTCTTACAAATTTTAGAACGTCTCAAACTTTTGACACTTGGGTATGAGAGAAGAGGTCCTCTACTATATCTGACCCGAGTTGGGTGAAATATTACAGTAGGATTTTGAAATAATCCCACTTAAAACTTTCTATGTAATCCAATGTAAAACGACTGAAAAAGGTGACATTTTGAATAGGATTTTCTTGCCAATTCTAGAACGTCTCAAACTTTTGACACTTGGCTATGAGAGAAGAGGTCCTCCACTATATCTGACCCGAGTTGGGTGAAATATTACTGTAGCATTTTGAAATAATCCCACTTCAAACTTTCTATGTAATCCAATGTAAATCGACTGAAAAAGGTGGCATTTTGAATAGGATTTTCTTGCCAATTTTAGAACGTCTCAAACTTTTGACACTTGGGTATGAGAGAAGAGGTCCTCCTCTATATCTGACCCGAGTTGGGTGAAATATTACTGTAGCATTTTGAAATAATCCCACTTCAAACTTTCTATGTAATCCAATGTAAAACGACTGAAAAAGGTGAAATTTGGAATAGGATTTTCTTGCCAATTGTAGAACGTCTCAAACTTTTGACACTTGGGTATGAGAGAAGAGGTCCTCCTCTATATCTGACCCGAGTTGGGTGAAATATTACTGTAGCATTTTGAAATAATCCCACTTCAAACTTTCTATGTAATCCAATGTAAATCGACTGAAAAAGGTGACATTTTGAATAGGATTTTCTTGCCAATTTTAGAACGTCTCAAACTTTTGACACTTGGGTATGAGAGAAGAGGTCCTCCTCTATATCTGACCCGAGTTGGGTGAAATATTACTGTAGCATTTTGAAATAATCCCACTTCAAACTTTCTATGTAATCCAATGTAAATCGACTGAAAAAGGTGGCATTTTGAATAGGATTTTCTTGCCAATTTTAGAACGTCTCAAACTTTTGACAGTTGGGTATGAGAGAAGACGTCCTCCTCTATATCTGACCCGAGTCGGGTGAAATATTACTGTAGCATTTTGAAATAATCCCACTTCAAACTTTCTATGTAATCCAATGTAAAACGACTGAAAAAGGTGAAATTTTGAATAGGAGTTTCTTGCCAATTGTAGAACATCTCAAACTTTTGACACTGGGGTATGAGAGAAGAGGTCCTCCTCTATATATGACCCGAGTTGGGTGAAATATTACTGCAGCATTTTGAAATAATCCCTCTTCAAACTTTCTATGTAATCCAATGTAAAACTACTGAAAAAGGTGACATTTTGAATAGGATTTTCTTGACAATTTTAGAACGTCTCAAACTTTTGACACTTGCGTATGAGAGAAGAGGTCCTCCTCTATATCTGATCCGAGTTGGGTGAAATATTACTGTAGCATTTTGAAATAATCCCACTTCAAACTTTCTATGTAATCCAATGTAAATCGACTGAAAAAGGTGGCATTTTGAATAGGATTTTCTTGCCAATTTTAGAACGTCTCAAACTTTTGACAGTTGGGTATGAGAGAAGACGTCCTCCTCTATATCTGACCCGAGTCGGGTGAAATATTACTGTAGCATTTTGAAATAATCCCACTTCAAACTTTCTATGTAATCCAATGTAAAACGACTGAAAAAGGTGAAATTTTGAATAGGAGTTTCTTGCCAATTGTAGAACATCTCAAACTTTGACACTGGGGTATGAGAGAAGAGGTCCTCCTCTATATCTGACCCGAGTTGGGTGAAATATTACTGCAGCATTTTGAAATAATCCCTCTTCAAAACTTTCTATGTAATCCAATGTAAAACGACTGAAAAAGGTGACATTTTGAATAGGATTTTCTTGACAATTTTAGAACGTCTCAAACTTTTGACACTTGCGTATGAGAGAAGAGGTCCTCCTCTATATCTGATCCGAGTTGGGTGAAATATTACTGTAGCATTTTGAAATAATCCCTCTTCAAAACTTTCTATGTAATCCAATGTAAAACGACTGAAAAAGGTGACATTTTGAATAGGATTTTCTTCCCAATTTTAGAACATCTCAATCTTTTGACACTTGGGTATGAGAGAAGAGGTCCTCCACTATATCTGACCCGAGTTCGGTGAAATATTAGTGTAGCATTTTGAAATAATCCCACTTCAAACTTTCTATGTAATCCAATGTAAATCGACTGAAAAAGGTGGCATTTTGAATAGGATTTCTTGCCAATTTTAGAACGTCTCAAACTTTTGACACTGGGGTATGAGAGAAGAGGTCCTCCACTATATCTGACCCGAGTTGGGTGAAATATTACTGTAGCATTTTGAAATAATCCCTCTTCAAACTTTCTATGTAATCCAATGTAAAACGACTGAAAAAGGTGACATTTTGAATAGGATTTTCTTACAAATTTTAGAACGTCTCAAACGTTTGACACTTGGGTATGAGAGAAGAGGTCCTCCACTATATCTGACCCAAGTTGGGTGAAATATTACTGTAGCATTTTGAAATAATCCCACTTCAAACTTTCTATGTAATCCAATGTAAAACGACTGAAAAAGGTGACATTTTGAATAGGATTTTCTTGCCAATTTTAGAACGTCTCAAACTATTGACACTTGGGTATGAGAGAAGAGGTCCTCCTCTATATCTGACCCGAGTTGGGTGAAATATTACTGTAGCATTTTGAAATAATCCCTTTTCAAACTTTCTATGTAATCCAATGTAAAACGACTGAAAAAGGTGACATTTTGAATAGGATTTTCTTACAAATTTTAGAACGTCTCAAACCTTTGACACTTGGGTATGAGAGAAGAGGTCCTCCTCTATATCTGACCCGAGTTGGGTGAAATATTACTGTAGCATTTTGAAATAATCCCTCTTCAAACTTTCTATGTAATCCAATGTAAAACGACTGAAAAAGGTGACATTTTGAATAGGATTTTCTTGCCAATTTTAGAACGTCTCAAACTTTTGACACTTGGGTATGAGAGAAGAGGTCCTCCACTATATCTGACCCGAGATGGGTGAATATTACTGTAGCATTTTGAAATAATCCCACTTCAAACTTTCTATGTAATCTAATGTAAATCGACTGAAAAAGGTGGCATTTTGAATAGGATTTTCTTGCCAATTTTAGAACGTCTCAAAGTTTTGACACTGGGGTATGAGAGAAGAGGTCCTCAAATATATCTGACCCAAGTTGGGTGAAATATTACTGTAGCATTTTGAAATAATCCCACTTCAAACTTTCTATGTAATCCAATGTAAAACGACTGAAAAAGGTGACATTTTGAATAGGATTTTCTTACAAATTTTAGAACGTCTCAAACTTTTGACACTTGGGTATGAGAGAAGAGGTCCTCTACTATATCTGACCCGAGATGGGTGAAATATTACTGTAGCATTTTGAAATAATCCCACTTCAAACTTTCTATGTAATCTAATGTAAATCGACTGAAAAAGGTGGCATTTTGAATAGGATTTTCTTGCCAATTTTAGAACGTCTCAAACTTTTGACACTGGGGTATGAGAGAAGAGGTCCTCCAATATATCTGACCCGAGTTCGGTGAAATATTACTGTAGCATTTTGAAATAATCCCACTTCAAACTTTCTATGTAATCCAATGTAAAACGACTGAAAAAGGTGAAATTTTGAATAGGAGTTTCTTGCCAATTGTAGAACATCTCAAACTTTTGACACTGGGGTATGAGAGAAGAGGTCCTCCTCTATATCTGACCCGAGTTGGGTGAAATATTACTGCAGCATTTTGAAATAATCCCTCTTCAAACTTTCTATGTAATCCAATGTAAAACGACTGAAAAAGGTGACATTTTGAATAGGATTTTCTTGACAATTTTAGAACGTCTCAAACTTTTGACACTTGCGTATGAGAGAAGAGGTCCTCCTCTATATCTGATCCGAGTTGGGTGAAATATTACTGTAGCATTTTGAAATAATCCCTCTTCAAACTTTCTATGTAATCCAATGTAAAACGACTGAAAAAGGTGACATTTTGAATAGGATTTTCTTCCCAATTTTAGAACATCTCAATCTTTTGACACTTGGGTATGAGAGAAGAGGTCCTCCACTATATCTGACCCGAGATGGGTGAAATATTACTGTAGCATTTTGAAATAATCCCACTTCAAACTTTCTATGTAATCTAATGTAAATCGACTGAAAAAGGTGGCATTTTGAATAGGATTTTCTTGCCAATTTTAGAACGTCTCAAACTTTTGACACTGGGGTATGAGAGAAGAGGTCCTCCAATATATCTGACCCGAGTTCGGTGAAATATTACTGTAGCATTTTGAAATAATCCCTCTTCAAACTTTCTATGTAATCCAATGTAAAACGACTGAAAAAGGTGACATTTTGAATAGGATTTTCTTACAAATTTTAGAACGTCTCAAACTTTTGACACTTGGGTATGAGAGAAGAGGTCCTCTACTATATCTGACCCGAGATGGGTGAAATATTACTGTAGCATTTTGAAATATCCCACTTCAAACTTTCTATGTAATCTAATGTAAATCGACTGAAAAAGGTGGCATTTTGAATAGGATTTTCTTGCCAATTTTAGAACGTCTCAAACTTTTGACACTGGGGTATGAGAGAAGAGGTCCTCCAATATATCTGACCCGAGTTCGGTGAAATATTACTGTAGCATTTTGAAATAATCCCACTTCAAACTTTCTATGTAATCCAATGTAAAACGACTGAAAAAGGTGAAATTTTGAATAGGAGTTTCTTGCCAATTGTAGAACATCTCAAACTTTTGACACTGGGGTATGAGAGAAGAGGTCCTCCTCTATATCTGACCCGAGTTGGGTGAAATATTACTGCAGCATTTTGAAATAATCCCTCTTCAAACTTTCTATGTAATCCAATGTAAAACGACTGAAAAAGGTGACATTTTGAATAGGATTTTCTTGACAATTTTAGAACGTCTCAAACTTTTGACACTTGCGTATGAGAGAAGAGGTCCTCCTCTATATCTGATCCGAGTTGGGTGAAATATTACTGTAGCATTTTGAAATAATCCCTCTTCAAACTTTCTATGTAATCCAATGTAAAACGACTGAAAAGGTGACATTTTGAATAGGATTTTCTTCCCAATTTTAGAACATCTCAATCTTTTGACACTTGGGTATGAGAGAAGAGGTCCTCCACTATATCTGACCCGAGTTCGGTGAAATATTAGTGTAGCATTTTGAAATAATCCCACTTCAAACTTTCTATGTAATCCAATGTAAATCGACTGAAAAAGGTGGCATTTTGAATAGGATTTTCTTGCCAATTTTAGAACGTCTCAAACTTTTGACACTGGGGTATGAGAGAAGAGGTCCTCCACTATATCTGACCCGAGTTGGGTGAAATATTACTGTAGCATTTTGAAATAATCCCTCTTCAAACTTTCTATGTAATCCAATGTAAAACGACTGAAAAAGGTGACATTTTGAATAGGATTTTCTTACAAATTTTAGAACGTCTCAAACGTTTGACACTTGGGTATGAGAGAAGAGGTCCTCCACTATATCTGACCAAAGTTGGGTGAAATATTACTGTAGCATTTTGAAATAATCCCACTTCAAACTTTCTATGTAATCCAATGTAAAACGACTGAAAAAGGTGACATTTTGAATAGGATTTTCTTGCCAATTTTAGAACGTCTCAAACTATTGACACTTGGGTATGAGAGAAGAGGTCCTCCTCTATATCTGACCCGAGTTGGGTGAAATATTACTGTAGCATTTTGAAATAATCCCTCTTCAAACTTTCTATGTAATCCAATGTAAAACGACTGAAAAAGGTGACATTTTGAATAGGATTTTCTTACAAATTTTAGAACGTCTCAAACCTTTGACACTTGGGTATGAGAGAAGAGGTCCTCCACTATATCTGACCCGAGATGGGTGAAATATTACTGTAGCATTTTGAAATAATCCCACTTCAAACTTTCTATGTAATCTAATGTAAATCGACTGAAAAAGGTGGCATTTTGAATAGGATTTTCTTGCCAATTTTAGAACGTCTCAAACTTTTGACACTGGGGTATGAGAGAAGAGGTCCTCCAATATATCTGACCCGAGTTCGGTGAAATATTACTGTAGCATTTTGAAATAATCCCTCTTCAAACTTTCTATGTAATCCAATGTAAAACGACTGAAAAAGGTGACATTTTGAATAGGATTTTCTTACAAATTTTAGAACGTCTCAAACTTTTGACACTTGGGTATGAGAGAAGAGGTCCTCTACTATATCTGACCCGAGTTGGGTGAAATATTACTGTAGCATTTTGAAATAATCCCACTTCAAACTTTCTATGTAATCCAATGTAAATCGACTGAAAAAGGTGGCATTTTGAATAGGATTTTCTTGCCAATTTTAGAACGTCTCAAACTTTTGACAGTTGGGTATGAGAGAAGACGTCCTCCTCTATATCTGACCCGAGTCGGGTGAAATATTACTGTAGCATTTTGAAATAATCCCACTTCAAACTTTCTATGTAATCCAATGTAAAATGACTGAAAAAGGTGAAATTTTGAATAGGAGTTTCTTGCCAATTGTAGAATATCTCAAACTTTTGACACTGGGGTATGAGAGAAGAGGTCCTCCTCTATATCTGGCCCGAATTGGGTGAAATATTACTGCAGCATTTTGAAATAATCCCTCTTCAAACTTTCTATGTAATCCAATGTAAAACGACTGAAAAAGGTGACATTTTGAATAGGATTTTCTTGCCAATTTTAGAACGTCTCAAACTTTTGACACTTGCGTATGAGAGAAGAGGTCCTCCTCTATATCTGTTCCGAGTTGGGTGAAATATTACTGTAGCATTTTGAAATAATCCCTCTTCAAACTTTCTATGTAATCCAATGTAAAACGACTGAAAAAGGTGACATTTTGAATAGGATTTTCTTCCCAATTTTAGAACATCTCAATCTTTTGACACTTGGGTATGAGAGAAGAGGTCCTCCACTATATCTGACCCGAGTTCGGTGAAATATTAGTGTAGCATTTTGAAATAATCCCACTTCAAACTTTCTATGTAATCCAATGTAAATCGACTGAAAAAGGTGGCATTTTGAATAGGATTTTCTTGCCAATTTTAGAACGTCTCAAACTTTTGACACTGGGGTATGAGAGAAGAGATCCTCCACTATATCTGACCCGAGTTGGGTGAAATATTACTGTAGCATTTTGAAATAATCCCTCTTCAAACTTTCTATGTAATCCAATGTAAAACGACTGAAAAAGGTGACATTTTGAATAGGATTTTCTTGCCAATTTTAGAACGTCTCAAACTATTGACACTTGGGTATGAGAGAAGAGGTCCTCCTCTATATCTGACCCGAGTTGGGTGAAATATTACTGTAGCATTTTGAAATAATCCCTCTTCAAACTTTCTATGTAATCCAATGTAAAACGACTGAAAAAGGTGACATTTTGAATAGGATTTTCTTGCCAATTTTAGAACGTCTCAAACTTTTGACACTTGGGTATGAGAGAAGAGGTCCTCCACTATATCTGACCCGAGATGGGTGAAATATTACTGTAGCATTTTGAAATAATCCCACTTCAAACTTTCTATGTAATCTAATGTAAATCGACTGAAAAAGGTGGCATTTTGAATAGGATTTTCTTGCCAATTTTAGAACGTCTCAAACTTTTGACACTGGGGTATGAGAGAAGAGGTCCTCCAATATATCTGACCCGAGTTCGGTGAAATATTACTGTAGCATTTTGAAATAATCCCTCTTCAAACTTTCTATGTAATCCAATGTAAAACGACTGAAAAAGGTGACATTTTGAATAGGATTTTCTTACAAATTTTAGAACGTCTCAAACTTTTGACACTTGGGTATGAGAGAAGAGGTCCTCTACTATATCTGACCCGAGATGGGTGAAATATTACTGTAGCATTTTGAAATAATCCCACTTCAAACTTTCTATGTAATCTAATGTAAATCGACTGAAAAAGGTGGCATTTTGAATAGGATTTTCTTGCCAATTTTAGAACGTGTCAAACTTTTGACACTGGGGTATGAGAGAAGAGGTCCTCCAATATATCTGACCCGAGTTCGGTGAAATATTACTGTAGCATTTTGAAATAATCCCACTTCAAACTTTCTATGTAATCCAATGTAAAACGACTGAAAAAGGTGAAATTTTGAATAGGAGTTTCTTGCCAATTGTAGAACATCTCAAACTTTTGACACTGGGGTATGAGAGAAGAGGTCCTCCTCTATATCTGACCCGAGTTGGGTGAAATATTACTGCAGCATTTTGAAATAATCCCTCTTCAAACTTTCTATGTAATCCAATGTAAAACGACTGAAAAAGGTGACATTTTGAATAGGATTTTCTTGACAATTTTAGAACGTCTCAAACTTTTGACACTTGGGTATGAGAGAAGAGGTCCTCCTCTATATCTGATCCGAGTTGGGTGAAATATTACTGTAGCATTTTGAAATAATCCCTCTTCAAACTTTCTATGTAATCCAATGTAAAACGACTGAAAAAGGTGACATTTTGAATAGGATTTTCTTCCCAATTTTAGAACATCTCAATCTTTTGACACTTGGGTATGAGAGAAGAGGTCCTCCACTATATCTGACCCGAGATGGGTGAAATATTACTGTAGCATTTTGAAATAATCCCACTTCAAACTTTCTATGTAATCTAATGTAAATCGACTGAAAAAGGTGGCATTTTGAATAGGATTTTCTTGCCAATTTTAGAACGTCTCAAACTTTTGACACTGGGGTATGAGAGAAGAGGTCCTCCAATATATCTGACCCGAGTTCGGTGAAATATTACTGTAGCATTTTGAAATAATCCCTCTTCAAACTTTCTATGTAATCCAATGTAAAACGACTGAAAAAGGTGACATTTTGAATAGGATTTTCTTACAAATTTTAGAACGTCTCAAACTTTTGACACTTGGGTATGAGAGAAGAGGTCCTCTACTATATCTGACCCGAGTTGGGTGAAATATTACTGTAGCATTTTGAAATAATCCCACTTCAAACTTTCTATGTAATCCAATGTAAATCGACTGAAAAAGGTGGCATTTTGAATAGGATTTTCTTGCCAATTTTAGAACGTCTCAAACTTTTGACAGTTGGGTATGAGAGAAGACGTCCTCCTCTATATCTGACCCGAGTCGGGTGAAATATTACTGTAGCATTTTGAAATAATCCCACTTCAAACTTTCTATGTAATCCAATGTAAAATGACTGAAAAAGGTGAAATTTTGAATAGGAGTTTCTTGCCAATTGTAGAATATCTCAAACTTTTGACACTGGGGTATGAGAGAAGAGGTCCTCCTCTATATCTGGCCCGAATTGGGTGAAATATTACTGCAGCATTTTGAAATAATCCCTCTTCAAACTTTCTATGTAATCCAATGTAAAACGACTGAAAAAGGTGACATTTTGAATAGGATTTTCTTGCCAATTTTAGAACGTCTCAAACTTTTGACACTTGCGTATGAGAGAAGAGGTCCTCCTCTATATCTGTTCCGAGTTGGGTGAAATATTACTGTAGCATTTTGAAATAATCCCTCTTCAAACTTTCTATGTAATCCAATGTAAAACGACTGAAAAAGGTGACATTTTGAATAGGATTTTCTTCCCAATTTTAGAACATCTCAATCTTTTGACACTTGGGTATGAGAGAAGAGGTCCTCCACTATATCTGACCCGAGTTCGGTGAAATATTAGTGTAGCATTTTGAAATAATCCCACTTCAAACTTTCTATGTAATCCAATGTAAATCGACTGAAAAAGGTGGCATTTTGAATAGGATTTTCTTGCCAATTTTAGAACGTCTCAAACTTTTGACACTGGGGTATGAGAGAAGAGATCCTCCACTATATCTGACCCGAGTTGGGTGAAATATTACTGTAGCATTTTGAAATAATCCCTCTTCAAACTTTCTATGTAATCCAATGTAAAACGACTGAAAAAGGTGACATTTTGAATAGGATTTTCTTGCCAATTTTAGAACGTCTCAAACTATTGACACTTGGGTATGAGAGAAGAGGTCCTCCTCTATATCTGACCCGAGTTGGGTGAAATATTACTGTAGCATTTTGAAATAATCCCTCTTCAAACTTTCTATGTAATCCAATGTAAAACGACTGAAAAAGGTGACATTTTGAATAGGATTTTCTTGCCAATTTTAGAACGTCTCAAACTTTTGACACTTGGGTATGAGAGAAGAGGTCCTCCACTATATCTGACCCGAGATGGGTGAAATATTACTGTAGCATTTTGAAATAATCCCACTTCAAACTTTCTATGTAATCTAATGTAAATCGACTGAAAAAGGTGGCATTTTGAATAGGATTTTCTTGCCAATTTTAGAACGTCTCAAACTTTTGACACTGGGGTATGAGAGAAGAGGTCCTCCAATATATCTGACCCGAGTTCGGTGAAATATTACTGTAGCATTTTGAAATAATCCCTCTTCAAACTTTCTATGTAATCCAATGTAAAACGACTGAAAAAGGTGACATTTTGAATAGGATTTTCTTACAAATTTTAGAACGTCTCAAACTTTTGACACTTGGGTATGAGAGAAGAGGTCCTCTACTATATCTGACCCGAGATGGGTGAAATATTACTGTAGCATTTTGAAATAATCCCACTTCAAACTTTCTATGTAATCTAATGTAAATCGACTGAAAAAGGTGGCATTTTGAATAGGATTTTCTTGCCAATTTTAGAACGTCTCAAACTTTTGACACTGGGGTATGAGAGAAGAGGTCCTCCAATATATCTGACCCGAGTTCGGTGAAATATTACTGTAGCATTTTGAAATAATCCCACTTCAAACTTTCTATGTAATCCAATGTAAAACGACTGAAAAAGGTGAAATTTTGAATAGGAGTTTCTTGCCAATTGTAGAACATCTCAAACTTTTGACACTGGGGTATGAGAGAAGAGGTCCTCCTCTATATCTGACCCGAGTTGGGTGAAATATTACTGCAGCATTTTGAAATAATCCCTCTTCAAACTTTCTATGTAATCCAATGTAAAACGACTGAAAAAGGTGACATTTTGAATAGGATTTTCTTGACAATTTTAGAACGTCTCAAACTTTTGACACTTGGGTATGAGAGAAGAGGTCCTCCTCTATATCTGATCCGAGTTGGGTGAAATATTACTGTAGCATTTTGAAATAATCCCTCTTCAAACTTTCTATGTAATCCAATGTAAAACGACTGAAAAAGGTGACATTTTGAATAGGATTTTCTTCCCAATTTTAGAACATCTCAATCTTTTGACACTTGGGTATGAGAGAAGAGGTCCTCCACTATATCTGACCCGAGTTCGGTGAAATATTAGTGTAGCATTTTGAAATAATCCCACTTCAAACTTTCTATGTAATCCAATGTAAATCGACTGAAAAAGGTGGCATTTTGAATAGGATTTTCTTGCCAATTTTAGAACGTCTCAAACTTTTGACACTGGGGTATGAGAGAAGAGGTCCTCCACTATATCTGACCCGAGTTGGGTGAAATATTACTGTAGCATTTTGAAATAATCCCTCTTCAAACTTTCTATGTAATCCAATGTAAAACGACTGAAAAAGGTGACATTTTGAATCGGATTTTCTTACAAATTTTAGAACGTCTCAAACGTTTGACACTTGGGTATGAGAGAAGAGGTCCTCCACTATATCTGACCCAAGTTGGGTGAAATATTACTGTAGCATTTTGAAATAATCCCACTTCAAACTTTCTATGTAATCCAATGTAAAACGACTGAAAAAGGTGACATTTTGAATAGGATTTTCTTGCCAATTTTAGAACGTCTCAAACTATTGACACTTGGGTATGAGAGAAGAGGTCCTCCTCTATATCTGACCCGAGTTGGGTGAAATATTACTGTAGCATTTTGAAATAATCCCTCTTCAAACTTTCTATGTAATCCAATGTAAAACGACTGAAAAAGGTGACATTTTGAATAGGATTTTCTTACAAATTTTAGAACGTCTCAAACCTTTGACACTTGGGTATGAGAGAAGAGGTCCTCCTCTATATCTGACCCGAGTTGGGTGAAATATTACTGTAGCATTTTGAAATAATCCCTCTTCAAACTTTCTATGTAATCCAATGTAAAACGACTGAAAAAGGTGACATTTTGAATAGGATTTTCTTGCCAATTTTAGAACGTCTCAAACTTTTGACACTTGGGTATGAGAGAAGAGGTCCTCCACTATATCTGACCTGAGATGGGTGAAATATTACTGTAGCATTTTGAAATAATCCCACTTCAAACTTTCTATGTAATCTAATGTAAATCAACTGAAAAAGGTGGCATTTTGAATAGGATTTTCTTGCCAATTTTAGAACGTCTCAAACTTTTGACACTGGGGTATGAGAGAAGAGGTCCTCCAATATATCTGACCCGAGTTCGGTGAAATATTACTGTAGCATTTTGAAATAATCCCTCTTCAAACTTTCTATGTAATCCAATGTAAAACGACTGAAAAAGGTGACATTTTGAATAGGGTTTTCTTACAAATTTTAGAACGTCTCAAACTTTTGACACTTGGGTATGAGAGAAGAGGTCCTCTACTATATCTGACCCGAGTTGGGTGAAATATTACTGTAGCATTTTGAAATAATCCCTCTTCAAACTTTCTATGTAATCCAATGTAAAACGACTGAAAAAGGTGACATTTTGAATAGGATTTTCTTGCCAATTTTAGAACGTCTCAAACTTTTGACACTTGGGTATGAGAGAAGAGGTCCTCCTCTATATCTGACCCGAGTTGGGTGAAATATTACTGTAGCATTTTGAAATAATCCCACTTCAAACTTTCTATGTAATCCAATGTAAATCGACTGAAAAAGGTGGCATTTTGAATAGGATTTTCTTGCCAATTTTAGAACGTCTCAAACTTTTGACAGTTGGGTATGAGAGAAGACGTCCTCCTCTATATCTGACCCGAGTCGGGTGAAATATTACTGTAGCATTTTGAAATAATCCCACTTCAAACTTTCTATGTAATCCAATGTAAAATGACTGAAAAAGGTGAAATTTTGAATAGGAGTTTCTTGCCAATTGTAGAATATCTCAAACTTTTGACAGTTGGGTATGAGAGAAGAGATCCTCCACTATATCTGACCCGAGTTGGGTGAAATATTACTGTAGCATTTTGAAATAATCCCTCTTCAAACTTTCTATGTAATCCAATGTAAAACGACTGAAAAAGGTGACATTTTGAATAGGATTTTCTTGCCAATTTTAGAACGTCTCAAACTATTGACACTTGGGTATGAGAGAAGAGGTCCTCCTCTATATCTGACCCGAGTTGGGTGAAATATTACTGTAGCATTTTGAAATAATCCCTCTTCAAACTTTCTATGTAATCCAATGTAAAACGACTGAAAAAGGTGACATTTTGAATAGGATTTTCTTACAAATTTTAGAACGTCTCAAACTTTTGACACTTGGGTATGAGAGTAGAGGTCCTCCTCTATATCTGACCCGAGTTGGGTGAAATATTACTGTAGCATTTTGAAATAATCCCTCTTCAAACTTTCTATGTAATCCAATGTAAAACGACTGAAAAAGGTGACATTTTGAATAGGATTTTCTTGCCAATTTTAGAACGTCTCAAACTTTTGACACTTGGGTATGAGAGAAGAGGTCCTCCACTATATCTGACCCGAGATGGGTGAAATATTACTGTAGCATTTTGAAATAATCCCACTTCAAACTTTCTATGTAATCCAATGTAAATCGACTGAAAAAGGTGGCATTTTGAATAGGATTTTCTTGCCAATTTTAGAACGTCTCAAACTTTTGACACTTGGCTATGAGAGAAGAGGTCCTCCTCTATATCTGACCCGAGTTGGGTGAAATACTACTGTAGCATTTTGAAATAATCCCTCTTCAAACTTTCTATGTAATCCAATGTAAAACGACTGAAAAAGGTGACATTTTGAATAGGATTTTCTTGCCAATTTTAGTACGTCTCAAACTTTTGACACTTGAGTATGAGAGAAGAGGTCCTCCACTATATCTGACCCGAGTTGGGTGAAATATTACTTTAGCATTTTGAAATAATCCCACTTCAAACTTTCTATGTAATCCAATGTAAATCGACTGAAAAAGGTGGCATTTTGAATAGGATTTTCTTGCCAATTTTAGAACGTGTCAAACTTTTGACACTTGGGTATGAGAGAAGACGTCCTCCTCTATATCTGACCCGAGTTGGGTGAAATATTACTGTAGCATTTTGAAATAATCCCTCTTCAAACTTTCTATGTAATCCAATGTAAAACGACTGAAAAAGGTGACATTTTGAATAGGATTTTCTTGCCAATTTTAGAACGTCTCATACTTTTGACACTTGGGTATGAGAGAAGAGATCCTCCACTATATCTGACCCGAGTTGGGTGAAATATTACTGTAGCATTTTGAAATAATCCCTCTTCAAACTTTCTATGTAATCCAATGTAAAACGACTGAAAAAGGTGACATTTTGAATAGGATTTTCTTGCCAATTTTAGAACGTCTCAAACTATTGACACTTGGGTATGAGAGAAGAGGTCCTCCTCTATATCTGACCCGAGTTGGGTGAAATATTACTGTAGCATTTTGAAATAATCCCTCTTCAAACTTTCTATGTAATCCAATGTAAAACGACTGAAAAAGGTGACATTTTGAATAGGATTTTCTTACAAATTGTAGAACGTCTCAAACTTTTGACAGTTGGGTATGAGAGTAGAGGTCCTCCTCTATATCTGACCCGAGTTGGGTGAAATATTACTGTAGCATTTTGAAATAATCCCTCTTCAAACTTTCTATGTAATCCAATGTAAAACGACTGAAAAAGGTGACATTTTGAATAGGATTTTCTTGCCAATTTTAGAACCTCTCAAACTTTTGACACTTGCGTATGAGAGAAGAGGTCCTCCACTATATCTGACCCGAGATGGGTGAAATATTACTGTAGCATTTTTAAATAATCCCACTTCAAACTTTCTATGTAATCTAATGTAAATCGACTGAAAAAGGTGGCATTTTGAATAGGATTTTCTTGCCAATTTTAGAACGTCTCAAACTTTTGACACTGGGGTATGAGAGAAGAGGTCCTCCAATATATCTGACCCGAGTTCGGTGAAATATTACTGTAGCATTTTGAAATAATCCCTCTTCAAACTTTCTATGTAATCCAATGTAAAACGACTGAAAAAGGTGACATTTTGAATAGGATTTTCTTACAAATTTTAGAACGTCTCAAACTTTTGACACTTGGGTATGAGAGAAGAGGTCCTCTACTATATCTGACCCGAGTTGGGTGAAATATTACTGTAGCATTTTGAAATAATCCCACTTAAAACTTTCTATGTAATCCAATGTAAAACGACTGAAAAAGGTGGCATTTTGAATAGGATTTTCTTGCCAATTTTAGAACGTCTCAAACTTTTGACACTTGGGTATGAGAGAAGACGTCCTCCTCTATATCTGACCCGAGTCGGGTGAAATATTACTCTAGCATTTTTAAATAATCCCACTTCAAACTTTCTATGTAATCCAATGTAAAACGACTGAAAAAGGTGAAATTTTGAATAGGAGTTTCTTGCCAATTGTAGAACATCTCAAACTTTTGACACTTGGGTATGAGAGAAGAGGTCCTCCACTATATCTGACCCGAGTTGGGTGAAATATTACTCTAGCATTTTTAAATAATCCCACTTCAAACTTTCTATGTAATCCAATGTAAATCGACTGAAAAAGGTGGCATTTTGAATAGGATTTTCTTGCCAATTTTAGAACGTCTCAAACTTTTGACACTTGGTTATGAGAGAAGAGGTCCTCCACTATATCTGACCCGAGTTGGGTGAAATATTACTGTAGCATTTTGAAATAATCCCACTTCAAACTTTCTATGTAATCCAATGTAAATCGACTGAAAAAGGTGGCATTTTGAATATGATTTTCTTGCCAATTTTAGAACGTCTCAAACTTTTGACACTTGGGTATGAGAGAAGACGTCCTCCTCTATATCTGACCCGAGTCGGGTGAAATATTACTGTAGCATTTTGAAATAATCCCACTTCAAACTTTCTATGTAATCCAATGTAAAACGACTGAAAAAGGTGAAATTTGGAATAGGATTTTCTTGCCAATTGTAGAACATCTCAAACTTTTGACACTGGGGTATGAGAGAAGAGGTCCTCCACTATATCTGACCCGAGTTGGGTGAAATATTACTGCAGCATTTTGAAATAATCCCTCTTCAAACTTTCTATGTAATCCAATGTAAAACGACTGAAAAAGGTGACATTTTGAATAGGATTTTCTTGCCAATTTTAGAACGTCTCAAACTATTGACACTTGGGT